>OZ010670.1:60827502-61427502 GCA_963932185.1 Troglohyphantes excavatus
CAGGTCAGTAATATTTTATTTTTTCTCCTCGAGTTTCGGATAAATTAGACCATATAATTCTAAGAAAACCTCTAACCAATGTTATTTAAAGCCAACATTTTACTTGGATTACAGGCGAGGGGGGTAAATCAACACCACCAGGTAATTCAGATTTACTTTTTTCCATACATTAGATATATTTAAATTTGCCACAAAAATAAACAATTATCAAAAGTTTCATTGCTTTTAAAAAAAAAATTACACAACACATTTTAATCTGAAAAAAAAAAAATGTTTCAGATGGAGGAGGGGGATCTTCAGGTAAATAATTATTTTTTTTTCATCATCAGTTTTGCATATACATAACTATTTTCTGTACATGCCACATAATAAATATAACCTACTTGCTCCTAAATGTGCTGTGAAAATATATACTTGTATACAATATAAAATGTTAAATGTAATAATTCAATATTATACTCCATACCAAAAACATGAAATCACAAAAAAACACAGTAACACTTCAAAAGCAGACAGTTAAGCGAGCAGTTAAAGAATCCATGAAATTCAATTAATACTGGGGCACAGATATAATTTTAAGCAGTGTGACGTCGAAAGGGGGAAGCAAAACTATACACGGAAAACGGAACCAAAGAGAATATAAAAATCAAAGTTATTTTATTAAATATTTATATATGTATTTAAATGACATTTCTTTTAGTAATGTTTTTTCGAAGGGTTGTAATAAGATTGTTAAGCATATCGACAGTAGAGATTCGTTATTACATATGCTTTTTATACGACATACTTGCGTAATCATTATATTGATGTAAATTTTAATAAAAATATTCGATGATTGTCAAGGAATAAATTCAACCGCAAAGAAGTCAAATTCGTTTATTTATCAAAAATTGTTATATGCATTGTTTCATTTATTGCAATTTAAATCTCCAGAAATCTTGAATAATTTGAGGATTTGTTATTATTTATAGAGTGAGAGGACAAGGATAAATATAGTGGCTGATATTAGTAGATTCAGAGTTATTAAATGTAATGAGGGCATCAGCATATCGAAAAACTTTTATATTGAGGTATTTTCATTTAATGTAAAACCAAATTAGCCAAAATACTAGAAAAAAAATTAACCCTGAGGAATACTGTTATATAACTTTTAGATGCTTGCATTATTTAAAGAATGTAAAGCCAAAATATCTATTTTGATTACAGACGAAGGGGGTAAATAACACCACCATATAATTCAGATTTACTTATTTTTACTTTTTATCCATACTTTGGATATATTTAAATGTGTCACACAAAATAAACATTCGGCAAACGTTTCATTGCTTAAAAAAAGTTCAAAATATTTTTTTTTAATTATATCAAATATTTTAATCTTTAAAAAAACTATTTTAGGTGGAGGAGGGGGATCTTCAGGTAAATAATTATTTTATTTTATTCTCCAAGTTTTGATCATTTTTAAAACATATATAATTAAGCTGACATCATCAAAATCATTATTTACCAATCAATTGAAGGTGTTAATCGTCAAAATGGCTTAGAAAATGGCAAAATACAAATGCAGACGCAACAGAGTTTTGTAAAAAAAACTAACTGTTGCCATTCCGCGTTGAGAAAACAGCGTTTTTCAATCACCGCGTAGAAGAATTATATAAAAAAATTTATGTACGGGAATCTAACACATGCGTTATTGATTTTAAAAAACTTATTAAAGGCAATGATTTTTTAAAAATGATATTGTAGTTAAGATTACAAACTTCAAAAGCAGTTCATATTTAAGTTATTTGTCTAAAATGAAGAGGTGATGTTGTTTACAAATAATAGCGTAGTTATTGAATGCATTATCAAATGGAGTGATCATGAAATGTTCTTGAATGGAATAATCAGAATCTTTAATAGCCTATAGTTAGATAATTGAAAATTATTGTAATTTTTAAAAACAATATGTCTAAATTGTTGAAAAAAATCCACTTCCATTCGGTGAATATTGTATTTAATCGACATTTTTAAGATAATGCCATCAATACTTTTAAAAACGTATAAATATAGATGTTAATATTATGTTTCAAAATAGGTCTACATTTAGTATCACAGTATCCTGAATGTCTTCAAGTTGTGGGGCATGAATAACATTAAGATATCCATTAACAGTCCAGTACTAATTTTATGAAGTATTGGTTAGTGAAAACAAATAAGCCCAGGCAGTTACTGAATTGTATAAGGGAATGACCAGAATTTTGATCATGAAGTTTTTGAATTGTGGATCGTCACACACATATTAGATTTTATCTTTATGCTTGTCAGTTTTATTGCAAACAGGTTGAAGATAGATCAATCAAACATGGCAATATATCCAAAGGCTCTAATGATATTAATATTTTCATCAGTAAACTATTGTTTATATTTGTAGTATTATTATTAAAAATGAATTGGTCATAGCAAGGATGCAAAAAATGAAATGTGAAATTGCTGGATTTATGTATTTGAGGATATATGAAGTTATAATACTGTACTTAATAAGGTCATAGATAATATTATAAAGTGTGTGTTATTAAAATATACACCTATATAGTTTCAAGTATGGTCAATGGTTTCCATGTTGAGTGAGAAAAGATAAAGCATATTATGGTCTTCCAATTGTAATCATAATTGATCTTTCGTACCAAGGCAAGTAATTAATAAACAGTTGTTATAGAGAAGTCGTCATTTAGAGTATTCTCCGTTTTTGAAACATGTTTTATTTGGGGAGTGTAGAAAAGTAGAGACGTCACAATTTGAATATATATGACAAATCATAAATATGTCACACAATATAAACATTAGGAAGTTGTTTCATTGTTTTAAGGGAGAACAAAAGTATATTGTATATTTTTCAAAAAATACAAAAAAATATACAAAAAATACAACATTTAAAAAAAAACTTTAAAAACATATTTTGGGTTAAGGTTGAGAATCTTCAGATCAATAGTATTTTTTTAAAAATAACTTAAAGCCAATAATCTATTTTGATTGCAGGCGAAGATGGTAAATCAACACCACCAGGTAATTCATATTTACTTATTTTTACTTTTAATCCACACTTTGGAAATATATAAATACGCTATAGAAAATAAACAATTGGCAAACGTTTTATTGCTTTAAAAAATAACAAAATATTTTAAAATTACAGAACACATTTTAATTAAAAAAAACTTTTAGATGGAGATGGGGGATCTTCAGGTAAATAATTACCTTATTTTATTCTTCCAGTTTTGGAATATTTTATACCATAAACAGTGTGTCAAAAAAAATGTAAGAATGGATTTGGAAAATTAAATAAAAACAAGTAATCGTATATTTTTTAGGATTTTTAGTCAAAATAAGCTCCTTCGGCTTGTTGTTGTTAACATAATAACGATTCGAATGCCTGTTTGAGTTCTCTTTGTGGACTTGCCCCAAAAGCTCGCGTAGAAGTTGTTTGTATAGTCACAATGTCATACAAATAACATTCTTTTAACTTCATTTTAAGTTTTTGGAATAAAGAGAAGTCGCAGGGTGCTAAATCAGAAAACATTGGATGATTAAACGGACAAGATATTATTTTTTGCCAAAATCGTCGCAACTTTAGAGAGGTGTGAGTGGGTGCATTATCAAGTAACAAACAGCAACTGTTTTCGTCCCGATATTCTGGCAGAATGCGACTGATTCTGGCCATCAAATGCTTCAACAAATTTAAATAAAACTCACCAGTAATTGTTTGTCTAGTCGTAATAAATTGCTTGTGTATAATACCATTGTTACCGAAAAATGTGGTGGCCATTGTTTTGATTTTTGTTGAATTTTTTCTTGCTTATTTTGGCTTGCAGTGAGTGTTATGACTTCCACTTTGTACTTATTTCTTTACGTTTCAGGGGCAGTGCGTCAGCTGATAGTTAAGGTGTATCACGCATGCGCGATACACAGATGGCGCCACTGTAGGCTGAGGGCCATATATATATATATATATATATATATATATATATATATATATATATATATATATAATATATTTTTATTCCACAATTTGAATATATATCACAAATTATAAATATGGCGCACACAAGATAAACTATAAGCATAATCATAGCAAGATATTCCATTATAGTTTAAGAAAGTACAAATATAGATATATTTCTAAATTATTCAACAAATTTTGAACTTTCAAACAGATGATCTAGGTGAAGGTGGAAAATCTTCAGGTAAATACTATTTTATTTCCTTCTTCAATTTTTACGTAGGTAAATTATACTATATAATACTAAGAAAAAATATTACCAATGTTATTTAAAGAATTTAAAAAAGAAAATCTGTTTTGATTACAGGCGGAGGAGGTAAATCAACATCACCAGGTAATTCAGATTTACTTATTTTTACCTTTAATCCTTACTTTCAATATATTTAAACTTGTCATAGAAACTACACAATTAGCAAGCGTTTCATTATTTTAAAAAAGAACAAAAAATATATTTTAAAAATTATACAAAAGATTTTAATATTTAAAAATCTGTTTTAGGTGGCGGAAAGGGATCTTCAGGTAAATAATTATATAATATTATTTCTCCAATTTTTAGATGCAATTGTAGCATATATTTTTACGAATACCTATGTTCAATGCCATTTAAAGAATTTCAGACCAAAAAATATATTTTGATTACATGCGAAGTGGGTAATAGCATCGCCAAATAGTTCAGATTAACTTATTTTGCTTTTAATCCATACTTTGAATGGTTTTAAATATGCCACAGAAAATAACAAATTTGGTCAACAAGCTTGAATTTAAAAAATAACATATATGAATGAATATTTTATAAAATACAAAAAACATTGTATTTTTAACAACAAAAAAACTGTTTTAGGAGGTGGGGGAGGATCTTCAGGTAAATTATTATTTTATTTTATTTTTCAATTTTGGAAGATATTTATATATTTGTATTACTCACCATGTTTTAAACTTTAAAAAACTGTATTAGGTGGAGGAAAGGGATCTTCAGGTAAATAATTATTTTATTCTCCAATTTTTGGATACAATTGTACGAAACTATATGCCCAATGTCATTTAAAGACAACAATCTGTTTTGATTACAGGAGGCGGGGGTAAATCAACACCACCAGGTAATTAAGACTCATTTAATTTGACTTTTAATCCATACTTTGAACTTTGAATAGGTATTAATATGTCCTAGAATTTAACATTTAGCAAAAAAGAACAATATTTTTAAAACTTACACAAAACGAAGTAATCTTAACATAAAACTGTTTCAGGCGGAGGATCGTCAGGTAAATAATTGTTTAATAATTTATTCTTCAAATTTTCAATATATATATTACTCAAGACGTTCTAATTTTAAAAACTTTTTAGGTGGTGGAAAAGGATCTTCAGGTATTTTTTTTTATTTTTTAATATATATGTGCGTGTGCGTGTGTGCGTGTGTGTGCGTGTGCATGTGTGTGCATGTGCGTGCGTGCGTGCGTGCGCGCGTGTGTGTGTTACTCAACATATTTTAAACTTTAAAAAACTGTTTCAGGTGGTGGGAAGGGATCTTCAGGTAAATAATTATTTTATTATCCAATTTTTAGATACAATTATACCATATATTTCTACGAAAGTCTATGCCCAATGTCATTTAAAGCCAACAATCTGTTTTGATTACAGGAGGAGGGGGTAAATCAACACCACCAGGTATTTCAGATTTATTTATTTTGACTTTTAATCCATACTTTGAATAGGTTTAATCTAATGTTAACAAAAAAAATTGTTTTAGGTGGAGGATCTTCAGGTAAATAATTATTTAATGATTTTTTTTTACAATTTTGAATATATATATATTTTTTATATATTTATATATATTAGATATTAGGGTGGTGTGAAAAAAATAATTTTTTTTTCGAGTTTTACTGTTTCCTGACATACCATAAATGGTGTGCTCTTAAATGTAAAAAACACTTTGAAAAAATTCCAACGTAATCGCTCATTATATTCAGGTTCCACGCAAGGTTAAAAAAATCAAGTCAAACAGTATAAACTTCAATTTATTTTAATTTTTACAATAGCTTTGTTTATTGGCACAAAAATAGTTCTAATTGTTAAATAGAAACAAGACAAAAAATTCACTTTAATCACTCCTCATTGTTAGATTCCGCACGAGGTAAAAGTAAAAACGCATCTTTGTGACAAACTTCCGAAGTTCGTATCGGAACTTGATTCCACTGAAAACGAACCTATCTCTGGCTTATACACTGTAAGTTCTAATAACCCATGTGTTATCAGTCGCACTTGCATCCCTACTGTTTGGGGTTGGCCAAAGAGTTTCCCTAATTCAAATTGTGAACAGCTTCTGATCAATCTTGTTTTGTCTTCGTCGATGAGGTTCATGGTAGATGGTAGTTTCAAAGGATTGTCTTAGTGAATCATCTCAAAATAATCATCTGCTTTAAAACTCAAATATGGAAGATCAAGTTGGTGTAATCTCCCCTGCCATTCAGTCTTTCTTGCTTTCAGTATTTTTCTGAGGCCGAGTTCTCAAATATGTGCTCGTTTCTTCTACCAGAATCACCAATAGAATGTTCTCAGAGTCAGCAAAAGAAGAGCTCATTTGAAATACTTTGCGAATGAATGCCTTAAACTCTTCTGGCAAGAATAAACTTTTTTTTTATCGCTTCATGAAGGTGATGTGCTCTATGAGTGGCTTTTGATATTATCTTTATATTCTTGTACTTTTCATTGTAATATCTTATGTGTAGAACAATTTCTTGTTTGGCTTGGGGCGTTCTTTCTAAATCTTGCAATGTCGCAAGAAGCAATTTCGCTGATATGTTTGACTACAGGATCTTTCTTGTTTCCCTTCCATTATAAATCATTTCTGATCTACAGGATATATAGTTCAACATAAACTGCTATTGTAAAACTTGTCTCTTCTAATTACCAACTACATACTAGTTGGTGAAACGAAGACAAACCTCAAACAAAAACAACATTCACAAAGACGATAATCTTCACACACAATGAAATCTACGCGACAGATACATCATGGTAAAATAAGGGTTCGAAATTAGTGGTTTTGGTCATATTTTGCACTTAAAAATTTCAGTTTAACTACCTTAATTTTACACATAGTCGTCATTTTTGACACCTAACTTTTTATAAAAAATTCAGTTTGACAACCGTATATCCAGTCGTCATTTCTTTACGTCTATAACTTTGATTTTCAATAATTGCTCTCACACTTTTAAGTAACCTGTCAGTAACATGGTTATATTTTAAAGTTTTCTTGAGTACAAATGGAAACATTTTTCTATTTTTTTGCAAAAGAAGCTTGCTTTAACGAGTACAATATTAATATAACGGTTGGCAGTACTGCTTAAGCAATTTGAATTATTTTAAAATATCAGCTAAACAGATTTTGGCAACAAAAAATATTGTTAGGTGCCAATGACGCCTAACTCTTATAACCCAATTTCAAACCCTATCTTCGATAAAATAGTCATTAAATTAGAACACGCGCTGCCATTTAATAACATTTTTTAAAGTAAAATTTGCTATATATGTACGTTACGAAAACTATTTCTAGCGCAGACATCTAATAACCTTTTATCAAAGTATTTAATTGATAAAAACATAAAAAATCAATACTAATCATATTAATTAACACGTTTATTAATAAAACTTATTTATTTATTTAATAAAAACGTTAAAGAAAGACATTATAAATATTCACTTGAGGTGTGGAACCTCAAGATGACAATATTTTGGGCTGAAATTTGGATACAAATAGTTCTGGTGAATATGAAACCATTTAATAACTCATTGAATATGAATTTCCCCCCAAAAAATTTTACTACACCCTTATACATAAATATTACTCGACACGTGTTAAACTTTAAAAACTGTTTTAGGTGGTGGAAAGGGATCTTCAGGTAAATAACTATTTCATTCTCCAATTCTCAAATTTTTAGATTTAATTGTTGATTTTGGTTGAACTACGAAACCCTATGCCCAATGTAATTAAAGCCAATAATCTGTTTTGATTACAGGAGGAGGGGGTAAATCAACACCACCAGGTAATTCAGATTTATTTAAGTTGTCTTTTAATCCATACTTTGAATAGGTTTAAATATGTCCCAGAATTAAACTTTTAGCAAAAAAGTACAGCATTTTCAAAACTTACACAAAACTTTGTAATCTTAACAAAAACAACTGTTTCAGGTGGAGGTTCTTCAGGTAATAATTATTTAATTTCTTCTTCAAATTTTGAATATACATACATATATATATATATATATATATATATATATATTTCTTGATACGTTTTAAACTTTTAAAAACTGTTTTAGGTGGTGGAAAGGGATCTTCAGGTAAATAATTATTTTATTCCCCGAATTTTAGATTACAATTGCAACATATATTTCTATAAAACTCTATGTCCTCAGGTAAATATTTATTTAATAATTTATTTTCCAAATTTAAACTTTTAAAACTGTTTTAGGTGGTGGAAAGGGATCTTCAGGTAAATAATTATTTTATTCTCCAAACTTTAGATTAAATTGTAACATATATTTCTATGAAACTCTATGTTCAATGTCATTTAAAGTCAACAATCGACTTTAATTACAGGAGGAGGGGGTAAATCAACACCACCAGGTAATTCAGATTTATTTATTTTGACATTTAATTCATACTTTGAATAGGTTTAAATATGTCCCAGAATTAAACATTTAGCAAAAAAAAAAAAATTACACAAAACTTTGTAATCTTAACAAAACACAAACTTTTTTAGGTGGAGGATCTTCAGGTAAATCATTATTTAATAATTTATTCTTCAAATTTGGAATATCCATGCATATATATATATTTCTGGGCACGTTTTAAACTTTTAAAAACTTTTTTAGGTGGTGGGAAGGGATCTTCAGGTAAATAATTATTTTATTCTCCGAATTCTAGATACAATTGTATCATACATTTCAACGAAACCCTATGCCCAATGTCATTTAAAGCCAACAATCTGTATTGATTACAGGAGGAGGGGGTAAATCAACACCACCAGGTAATTCAGATTTCTTTTTGTTTTGGCTATTAATCTATACTTTGAATAATAGGTTTAAATATGTCCCACAATTAAACATTTAGCAAAAAAGAACACATTTTTTAAAATTTACACAAAACGTTATAATCTTAACAAAATAAAATATTTCAGGTGGAGGATCTTCAGGTAAATAATTAATTTTATTCTTCAAATTTTAAAATATATTTATTTATTGATATTACTCAACACGTTTTAAACTTTTATAATCTGCTTCAGGTGGTGGAAAGGGATCTTCAGGTAAATATTTTTTTTCTCCAATTTTTAGATACATTTATTCCTTATATTTCAACGGAAACCTATGCCCAATGCTAATTAATGAATGTAAAGCTAATATCTGTTATATTACAGGCGGAGGGGGTAAATCAACACCACCAGGTAATTCGAATTTACTTCTTTTTAATTTTTATTCCATCCCAGAAAAAAAAAGTCAGCACCAAACCTTCATCAAAATTGTCAAATTGAAGGTTTTTTGAAGATTTTATAAAGGATATTGAAACAAAAAACTGCAGTTTTTTTTAAGTTTTTAATTTTCCTTCATAAAACCTTTAAAATATCTGTATTTTGCCTTCATTATTAAAAAATGAAGGTTTTTGCAGGTTTTTATGAAGGTTTTTTGCAGTTTTTATGAAGGACATTGAAACAAAAACCTCTTATTTTATAGATCTTAAAAAAAAACTGAAGTTTTCCTGCTTAAAACCTTCAATTTCAAAATTTTGATGAAGGTTCTATGCTGACTTTTTGTGCTGGGATACTTTGAAGATCTTTAAATATGTCATAGAAAATAAACTTTTGTCAAATGCTTTATTATTATAAAAAAAATAACAAAATAATACTGTTCTGTGCAGCTACATTCGTCCTATCACTCGTACATTTCAACCCCTCTTTTCCCACGGATGCCCCCTGTCCGAAGACAGGCAGCCTAGTTTACCTCAATGGTATTTTCATTCTAAAACCAAGTGAATGGTCATTCCAAGAAAAATGTCAGACTTCTCGGAGGCTGGATGATCAGTAAACTTAAATTATGTGTCCCTTTTATTGAGACCGACTCCCAAACATTTTACGAGTTTATGGAGACCCAATAAGGCCCAGCCGACGATCGCCGATAGTAACCAATCGGACAGGGACTTGTAAATCTAGGGGCGAACTTTAATACTCCATAAAACTGTGCTTACTACACAATCCTGTGTAGATTCTCATCGAAAATCCATAATGTTAATTTTAAAAATAGACAATCCCGTGTTTAAGAGTTTGATTCTAGTTTTCTGAGGAAATTGTCAGATATCTCAAACCTGCACCGTACACGTGGTAGCTCCGTAGAATGATAAAACTAAGCATCGCATGTTGGTTGCAGCTAATTGGGTACCAAAAATGGTGCAAGGTCGTAATAATTTTTAACAGTGAACTAACTTATTTCCTCGTACATTAATAAAACATGATGAATGCCATGCCCACGTGTTCCTAGTTTAATACCTTTATAAGGCGGATGTTTGATTGTGACCACTGAATTATAGGGTTGGAGGGAAAGTTCTGTCGTATTTTAAATAGGCAGGTGATTTTTCTTGTAAATAAAAAGAACATCTGGCTAGTGAGTCAATCGGATTTTTTTTAGTTTTTTTAGACTGCTGTATAATATAAAAGGTGCCCTTTTTTACCGTTCATCATTTACTTGTGATATTTAAAGTGAAAATCATGTAGGTAGATAAAGTGCATTTACGACACTGCATTTTATATGAATTCCAAAAAGGAAGCAATGCATCGGTTGCATGTAAACATTTATGTGCGGTATTTGGAAAATATATTGTAAATGTTCGTACTTGTCAAAGATGGTTTAGCAAATTTCGTTCAGGGGATCTGAGCCTCAAAGAAAGTGATCGATCTTTACGACCATCCAAGATCGATAGTGATGTTTTGCAATCCATGTTGGAAAATAATCCACATTTAACAAGTCGAGAAATTGCAGAGAGTTTGGCATTCATCATACAACTGTTGGAGATTACATTAAATCTCTTGGGTTTGTGTTAAAGCAAAGTGTTTGGGTGTGCAGCTATCAAAGAAAAAAGGCCAGCATTAGCGTCCAAAAAAGGAATAGTGTTCCACCACGATAATACTCGCCTGCATACTGCAATGGTGACACAACAAAAAATGAATGCGTTAGGATGGGAAGTCCTTAATCACCTACCGTATTCACCTGACATTGCACCATCTGATTATTATCTGTTCAGATCTCTGCAAAATTATCTAATGGGAAAAAAATTATCGTCTTTTAAAAGTGCTTCTAAAGCAGTTGCTGACTATTTTAACTCCAAGGTTGAGAACTTCTACAAAACAGGAATTCACAGGTTACCTTAAAGATGGCAACAGGTTGTAACAAATAACGGAGCATATATAATTGATTAATATTAAACACATATTTTTATAAATGAATTCAAATATTTTCTTTAAAATACGACAGAACTTTCCCTCCAACCCAAACTGTAACTGCTGGAAGGTTGAAAACTTGTTTCCTCTATGGGCGCGTTGAAGCCAATTGAAATCAGTCATGCTGTGTCCCAATATTTTTTTTAAAGTGATTTAGTGGTGTTTTTTATTACCATGGCTTTGTAAAAATATTAAATATATATAAATATTATATTTTCTTCGTATTGAATTAATGTTTATGTTGCCAAACAAATAGTTTTTTCTCTTGCTTTTTATCTACTTCGACTTTGTGTTGCAAATGACTTTCTATTTTAATAACAGATTGCGTTTAAAATGGGTTTAAAAAAATCGAAAAAAAAATCAGCCCAAAGCAATACACGTCGGCTTATTTTAACATGAAAAATATAATAAATATGTCGGTAGCAAATTTGTGTGTGACACATCATGGCTGTCTCTACATCGGCTTCAAGTCAACAAAATGTATTGTCCTATCCCAAAGTTACAGTTAGAGATCAGTGATTGTCACATGCCATTATGGTCGAAATATCGGCCACCCGCCATATAAAGGATTAAGTTGGATGTTTTCAGCATTTAATACTGTCGTCTCAACAAGAAGATATACGTTTAGGATAAATTTAATATTAAGCACAACACGACGCAATATCTTTTATAAATACGATCAATTTAGCCTAATGTTAATTTTAGTAAATAACAAATGGTATTAACCTCTTTATATTATAAGAGGTATATTTTTAATAATTAATTAAAATGTTTTAATCTAAAAAAAATGTTTCAGGTGGAGGATCTTCAGGTAAATAATGTTATAGTCCTCTCCACTATTTTTCTATATTTATTACACATTGCATATATATTATTTAACACGTTTTAAATTTTAAAAAATTGCTTTAGGTGGTGGAAAGGGATCTTCAGGTAAATAAATATTTTATTCTCCATTTTTTTTAGATAAAAATATATTATTCCATACACTTTTACGAATGCATTTGGCCATTGCCATTTAAAGAATTTAAAGCCAACAATTTATTTGATTACAGGCGGAGGGGGGAAATCAACTCCACCAGGTAAATCAGATTAACTTCTATTCACTTTTAATCCCTACTTTGAATAACTTTAAATATGCCATATTAAATAAAAAATATAGCAAACAACCTTGTTTTATAAACAGTGCAATATATAATAAAAATAACACAACACATTATAATTTAGAAAAAAACTGTTTTAGGAGGAGGATCTTCAGGTAAATAATTATTTAAATTATTCTTTTCTTCAAATTTTTAATATATATATATATATATATATATATATATATATATATATATATCAGGGGGTAAATCAACGCCACCAGGTAATTCACTGTTATTCCATACTTTGAATATCTTTTAATATGTTATAGAGAATAAACAGTTAGCTAATTTGGTATTATTTAAAAAAATATATTTAAAAAAATTATCCACAATATTTTAATCATAAAAAAAAAATTCGGTGGAGGAAGAGGATCTTTAGGTAAATAATTATTTTATTGTCTTCTCAAATTTTTGAATAAAGTTATCAAATATTTCTACGAATACCTACATTCAATGTTATTTAACAAATTTAAAACCAAAAATAAATTTTGATTACAGGCGGAGGGGGTAAATCCACACCACCAGGTAATTCCTATTATTTTCTTTTTACTTTTTTTCCTACTTCGAATATCTTTAAACATGTCATATAAATTAAACATTTGGCAAATGTATTGTGAAAGAACAAATTACTCAAAACTTTTTAACTCAAAAAAACAACATTTTTTAGGTGGAGGATCTTCAGGTAAATAATTAATTCATTTTCTACTTAAATTTTTGATAATTTTAATAACATTTGTGTTCTTAAGAAAAATCTATCCACTATTTAGTAGTTATTTAAATAATTTAAAGCCAAAAATATATTTTAATAATAGGCGGTAGTGGGAAATCATCACAATTTAAATTATATTTACTTCTTTTTACTTTTATCTATACTTTGAATATTTATATATAAGTTACACAAAATAAACATGTGTCATGTGTTTCATTGTTTTACGAAATATCAAAAATATAAATTTTAAAAATGTCTTTATATATTTTAAATATAAAAAAAACATGTTTTAGGTGGAGGGAAAGGATCTTCAGGTGAATAATTATTTTATTTCGTCTCCAAGTTTAGGATAAATTATTCCATATAAAAATTGATATCCATTGTTATAAATTTAAAGCCAAAAATCTAGGTTGGTTATAGGCGGAGACGGTAAATAAACTGTAAATTTACGGTAAATTTACTGTTATCCCATACTCCGCAGAACGGGAATTTCTGCTAGAGGTTCAAAATTGCTTACTTTTCATTATTAAGTTGTACATACACATTTGAAATTTTCTTTTTAATTATAAATTTAAAAATCTATTTGTGTCATGTATGAAAACATCTAACTAATCCTGATGATTCATGATAAAAAAAAACTGAATTAAGTCAAATTATAATTTGCAAGTTAGCATTTTATAAGCTAAAGCTGTATTTTTGAACATGATTACGCAAAATGTAATTAATCTAAAAGCATAATTTTTATTAAAAAATTACTCGCAGAATCTTTTTTAATGTTATGAACATACAAAAAGTTTAGAGCACTTAAGATTTTTAAAAATAATTTTGTAACTGAAGAGTCTTTAAAAACCCACTTTTTTTTCAAATTTCCAGCTTTAAAATGCTACTAAAATTGTATTATTTTGTCGAATATTTATGATAGAGGGTCATAACATCGCCCAACTAATAATAATTTGAAGGAAAAAATAAAGTTCTCAAAAGGTTTAAGCAAACTTGAGTTATGTTTTAAATGAAAGAACATATTGTAAAAATACAATTCTTCAGAAATTGAGTGTCAAGTTTACAGAACATATTCCCAATGCAAGCGGGTCCCTAGAATAACCTTTGTAAATAAAAAAGTTTTTGGCATATTTATTCGATCTTGGTATAATCTAAAAGATAATGAATTAAGAAATATTATAGAACAAAAAAAATATTTTTTTAATTTTTGGTTGATTTTTGTTTTTCCTAGTGTATATACACGTCTTAAGAGGGTATGGGTCAAATACTCATAAAATATATCCGAAATGTGCTTTAAAAATAATCACTTTATTTTGAATATAACGGCACAAAACTTATATTTCTATGGTAAACACAACTAATTTTTTTCGTGAATCTACATTAAGCTTTAGTAGATATTGCCATTAGATAGCCTGTTTATATGACTTTGAACTAATTTTTCATAGTAATGTATGTTTCCACGTTTGATCTTCTTTTAATTGATATATATATATATATATATATATATATATATATATATATATATATATATATATATATATATATATATATATATATATATATATATATATATATATATATATATATATATATATATATATATATATATATATATATATATATATATATATATATATATATATGGGTAATTCCACGCGTGACTTACACTACATTTGACAATTTATACCACATTGTAAGCTTAATTAAAAATAGCAATTTGTGATTTAAAAAAACTTTTTATGTCAAAAGACATACAAGACATATGTTCTATTTTTTGACAATATAAAATTTTTTCATTTTATTTAACTTTAATTTTTAAAAATAAAAATGTCACAGTGTGACTTACACTACAAAAAAGGACACGGTTTTTTGGATATCATTTCAATTTACGTTTTTTTCCTCGTTCTTTGATAAAAAAAAATTATGTTATGCCAGTTTTGTTGTATAGAGTTTGAAGTTTAATCAGGTAAAAATTATATTTCTAGATGTGTTTTCAAATTATTTTAATTTAAATTAATCTGTGTGACTTACACTACAACTGAAACGTGACTTACACTACACCTCAAAATAAGCACTGGTAAAATGATATAAATAAAATTAAAATATAACTTTACGTAACTTGAAAAATTACAATGTGAAAAACAATAATAAAATTTCCAATCAAAATTTTAGTCAGGCAATATTTTTTTATTTTTTCAACAATTACAACATTTGCGGCACCTGCTTTTTCTGGCCAATGAAAAATATTCCTTGTGCATTGCAAAAATCCACTTTTATCGTAGAGCCTTCTTTAGAAATGAATTGTCTAGCAAAATTTTTCACTTTTCATATTCCTACAAATGAAACCCAGTACCGTCGTACGGGAGGGGGGGAAGGGGGGAGAGGGGGGGAGAGAAGGGTCTGACCCTCCCAAATATCTGGAAACCCTGAAAGTTGGGAATTTCAACTTCCAAAAACCCCGAATTGGACAAATTTATGCCTAAAGAAAATTAATATCATTAACAAATGAAAGCTATGGAAGATTAAGATTTGCCCAACTTGTAAGATTATATTTAAATTTGACCTCAGAACGGACACTGCATTGAAATATGGGTGCAACAAATCAATGCTTCTGAGAGAACTGTTTAATATTACCTAAAAAATATATAAAAAATCATGAAAAATGTCGATAAGTTGGAATTGGGAATTTTCAGCACTGCTGGGAATTTCGAATAGTAGGGTTGAGAATTTTGAATCGTTAAGTTGAAAAATTTCTTGTTTCAACCCCCCAAAATATTTTTTGTGTATAGGCACTGATGAAACCTATACCCTATTGCCTCTTTTAAATTCTTCTCGATTGTTATCTTTTTTTAGGTCTTCTCGTTTTTTTGTTCAGTTCTCTAAGAATGACAAAATCCTTGATTACAGGAATATTATATGCCTCTTCATAAAAGTCTTTATCAAAGATTTTTTTTCATTCCTCAGTGCAGTAATTCTTGAATGTTGAGAAGGCAGGTTGACCTATCTCCGATGCAAACTGATGTGCTAGTTTCTTTGCAATGGCCTGACATTTATTTGGGCTTTAAGGGGGACTTTTCTTGACTCTTGCAATATCTTTAAAAAATGAGCTACAATTTTGATAGGCCTTCTTAAGAGAATCTACTGAATTTGGATTAGAAGGGCTTGATTCATTTTAAGCGGTTGCGGAAATTCTTTTTAACCTGTATTTTTTTTTATCTATTCCCTCTTCTTTGCTTTAAAAATCCCTTTGATCAACGTTCATTGTAATTTCCACGTTCTTACACCTTTCCTCTTGCTATCTAGATTAATTATCTTTAACTGCTTGAAATATTCCATTTGTGTTTTTCTTTCTCTAATCTCTATCTTTCATTTTGCTACTTTTTCTCCATTTACAGTTTAAATAAGAAAAGTATAATAAATAACAATATTTAAAAATAAGATCACTTATGATATTATTTTTATATATTGTTACTGTGCATTTTGTAACCGTTGTTGTTCTACAAACACAGCATATAGTTGTGACTTACTCTACGCTGTGACTTACACAACAGTTTTAATTTATTTAATATTCACTAAAAAATTTCCTTTTTTTAAAAATCCAAACTGCAGTCTGATAGAGATTAGTATAGAGGAGGAAATCACTGATTTTATTTTTAATTGTGGCTCAATTTAAAAAAAATAGAAGAACTTTTGTTATTTTTTTGTGACTTACACTACATTTGAAAAATATATATTTCATTTGGTTCTAAATCAATAATTAAATAAAGATAATTTTTTATAAAGTAAGGAATTTGATTGTACATTAACTGTATTTCTAAAAACCCATACTCAAAATATTCAGAAAATGTAACTTATATTAGGAATCAAGGAGTAGAAATAATGCAAATGTAAGCAAGTTTAGTTTCATTCCATAGCAACCATTTTGAATTTGCACCATTGTCACAAAATATGCGCAAAATTTATATTAATGCAAAATATAATAAATTCAATTATTTTTCTATATTATATAAAAATTTCAATTTTGTAAAAAAATATTTTCAAATTCACTCTTAGGACACTTTTACGTGGAATTACCCATATATATATATATATATATATATATATATATATATATATATATATATATATATATATATATATATATATATATATATATATATATATATATATATATATATATATATATATATATATATATATATATATATATATATATATATATATATATATTATATGTATATATATTATATGTATATATATATATATATTATATGTATATATATATATTATATGTATATATATATATATATTATATGTATATATATATATTATATGTATATATATATATTATATGTATATATATATATATTATATGTATATATATATATATATATACTAGCAATATGGCCCGGCGTTGCTCGTGGTCACTTTGCGCAATGAGAGCTGCACGATTTTGTCTTGTTAGCGTAGCCATCGCATATCACTCTCTGTGCACTGTGAAAAATAAATTTTATCCAAATACAGATTTATTAAATTAGTTTGAGTATTTTTTGAGATACTTAAATCTATTTCTATGTTCCCGACTTTACATGCTATTGCGACTACTATTTAAACTGATTTTTTTGTAAAATGTTTCTTTTTGTGAAATAAATATTCCTGAATTTTGTTAATTGCATATTTTTTGTATAAAAATTAACCATTTAGTGACAATAAACCCATGTAGTAAACTGCACATTCATTAGTTTTAATATTGGCGACGCAATAATATATCAAAGTAAAAATATTGCATTCTTCCAAATCGAAATAATGTATCGTATTTGGTGAAGTTTTTTTTCTTCTTTTGTGTCAATTGGCGACCGGAGTCTATATAGACGTCTTTCAACATAACTTCATACGGGTCAATATTTACGGATAATATTTCTTATAAAAAATTAATTATCAAATATTCATTTTTGAATACTAATAATATGTTTTTGAGGTGATAATTTAAAAATAAGATACATGGAGGTATAAATATAGAAAACCTTAAGTTAAACTTTTAGGGTGGACCATTTCAACATCATAGTAATATTCCACTCCGTAACAAATAGCACTATTGTCATAAAGTTAAGTTGTTTGGAACATGAATACACATGGCGTCAGTCGAAAGGGCTGGTTTATCTTCCTCCTTCAGTTGGCGAGGTTTTTATTAACGACATTAATTTTGTTATTTATACCCTAATTTCGCCATTGTGATGATAGTTTTAAATATAGGACCTCTATTTTAGCTCATTTGCCAACATTTTTATTCAATTGGAGAATATTTGTATTCATTTGGCGACATTTTTAATTTATTTGGCAACATTTTGAATTTATTTGGCAATATTTTTAATTCATTTGGCAATATTTGGCGACATTTTAAATTTATTTGGCGATATTTTTAATTCATCAGGCGACATTTTTAATTCATTTGGCAACATTTTTAATTTATTTGGCAATATTTGGCGAATTTTTAATTCTTTTGGCGATATTTTTAATTCATCTGGCGACATTTTTAATTCATTTCGCAACATTTTTAATTCATTTGGCAATATTTGGCGTCATTTTTAATTTATTTGGCGATATTTTTAATTCATCTGGTGACGTTTTTAATTCATTTCGCAACATTTTTAATTCATTTGGCGATATTTTTAATTCATCTGGCGACATTTTTAATTCATTTCGCAACATTTTTAATTCATTTGGCAATATTTGGCGACATTTTTAATTTATTTGGCGATATTTTAATTCACATGGCGACATTTTTAATTCATTTCGCAATATTTTTAATTCATTTGGAAATATTTTTAATTCATTTGGCAATATTTGGCGATATTTTTAATTCATTTGGCAATATTTTAATTAATTTGGCAATATTTGGCGACATTTTTTGGTGATATTTTTAATTCATCTGGCGACATTTTTAATTCATTTAACAACATATTTAATTCATTTGGCAATATTTGGCAACATTTTTAATTCATTTGGCGATATTTTTAATTCATCAGGCGACATTTTTAATTCATTTGGCAACATTTTTAATTTATTTGGCAATATTTGGCGAATTTTTAATTCTTTTGGCGATATTTTTAATTCATCTGGCGACATTTTTAATTCATTTCGCAACATTTTTAATTCATTTGGCAATATTTGGCGTCATTTTTAATTTATTTGGCGATATTTTTAATTCATCTGGCGACGTTTTTAATTCATTTCGCAACATTTTTAATTCATTTGGCGATATTTTTAATTCATCTGGCGACATTTTTAATTCATTTCGCAACATTTTTAATTCATTTGGCAATATTTGGCGACATTTTTAATTTATTTGGCGATATTTTTAATTCACATGGCGACATTTTTAATTCATTTCGCAATATTTTTAATTCATTTGGAAATATTTTTAATTCATTTGGCAATATTTGGCGATATTTTTAATTCATTTGGCAATATTTTAATTAATTTGGCAATATTTGGCGACATTTTTTGGTGATATTTTTAATTCATCTGGCGACATTTTTAATTCATTTAACAACATATTTAATTCATTTGGCAATATTTGGCAACATTTTTAATTCATTTGGCGATATTTTTAATTCATCTGGCGACATTTTTTATTCATTTGGAGACATATTTAAGTCATTTGGCAATATTTTTAATTCATTTGGCGATATTTTTAATTCATCTGGCGACAATTACTCATCAGCCAATCAAAATGAATCGTTTATCCCAGTATTGTCTAAAAATATTTTTGGTCGCCCCAAGGTGATTTTTAACAATAATGTTATGAGGGGAAGATCGAGATGTAAATTTCCCATAGGCGTAATGTTAGAGAAAATGGAAAAAGTTCTATAACTTTTGAATGGTTACAGATATCCACATGAAACAAAGTGCAGATTTTAAACTAAGAAAAGTTTGTTCACATGGTGCAAGTTTCAGAAAAATCCGTGCAGTAGTTTTTGAGTTAAATCCGGACAAACAGACAGACAGACAGACAGACTGACTGACAGACAAAAAAAATTTAAATGTGATTTTCGGAATCAGCGTATTCTAATTTGTGGAGAAAACTCAAAATGAGGGGTTTTGTTCGATTCCACTGACAGACACTCCATTCTTATATATAAGTATTGATATATTTCAAACATATTACTATTTAATTTGTCTTTAAGCATTAGTGATATGTAGATTATAGGTTTTGAAAGTAATGTTTTTTAAAATAGTTTGACGAGTGAAATTAGTGATTTTTTTCAGTATTTAAAAAAATAATTCTTTTGAGAAGAACAAAAATCTATAAAGACAGTTTGTTAAACGTATTCTTTTGTTTGTAAAAATGCAAAATTGTAGCTTTTTTTCAGAAATTATTTTCTTGAATTATATAAAAAAAATAGCGATGGTCACAGTTTTGTAAATTTTTATTTTTGTAAAAAAAATTTGAACTTTTTTTTTAAACGTTTCAACATGTTAAAATGTTAGTATACCTTGTGTGCATATGTGCTTGTGTGCATAAAGCTAAAATCTGTTATATTACAGGCGGAGGGGGTAAATCAACACCACTAGGTAAATCGAATTTACTTATTTTTAATTTTTATTCCATACTAAGAAGATCTTTAAATACAATATGTAATAGAAAATAAACTGTTGTCAAAAGCTATATTATTTAAAAAAGATTATAATGCTACAATGTTAGTATTCCTTGTGTACATATGTGCTTGTGTGTATAAAGCTAAAGCCTGTTATATTACAGACGGAGGGGTTAAATCAACACCACCAGGTAAATCGAATTTACTTATTTTTAATTTTTATTCTATACTTAGAAGATCTTTAAATAAGTAATTGAAAATAAACTGTTGTCAAAAGCTCTATTATTATAAAAAATATTATAATGTTATAATTTTAGTATGCCTTGTCTCACGGAGTAAAGAAAAAGGTAAAGATGATTTGGTGAGATTTTATGAGACGCAGGTTAGTAACCCCAAACTAGGCACAAACAAACCTAGTTTGCAGTGATTTTTCTACGGGGGGTGAATCATTTTCAAATTAAGAAAGCGCATGCTAAAACTTTAAAAATGACTATTTGTGCAGTTGTGGGATGCAGTACAAGTTCCAAATCGATAAAAGATGTTATTATTTCCACTTCATAGGTAAATTAAATTATTTTCAAGTACTGGCACAAAGTAGTGCTTTGGAATAGCGCCAAATACTTCGCCAGTACCTACTTTTTAAGCGATTGCTTACTTCGCATTGCAAA
This sequence comes from Troglohyphantes excavatus, assembly GCA_963932185.1. Taxonomy (NCBI): domain Eukaryota; kingdom Metazoa; phylum Arthropoda; class Arachnida; order Araneae; family Linyphiidae; genus Troglohyphantes; species Troglohyphantes excavatus. The sequence continues at coordinate 60,849,136 of OZ010670.1, forward strand.
CAGGTTTCTGACTTGATCGCACCTCCACCTTCTTCTTTACTCCGTAGCCTTGTGTGCAAATGTGCTTGTGTGCATAAAGCTAAAATATGTTATATTACAGGCGGAGGCGGTAAATCAACACCACCAGGTAAATCGAATTTACTTATTTTTATTTCATACTTTGAAGATCTTTAGGTGGAAAAAACTTATAATAATATCGGCAAAATCAAAAAATATAGAAAAATGTGTCATAAATTCCTGTAATATAAGGAACGACATATTCTAATGAACGACTCTACAAAATGTCATCATACTGCGTACTTGGGATGTAGAAGAAGTTGTAATGAGTTAGTCACTGAAATCTCGTAAGGATGAATTTAACCATGCAATAAAGGTTTAATTATTTAATGCGAATATAATCCATTTGACATTTTTCCAATGCAAAACCTACTTTTTATCCGGAATGGTACTTTATTTTTTATGGCTACTTGATCGATAATGAAAATCCCAGAAAGGGGATTATGGTCATTTTTAATGGTAAATTGTAAGATAAATCTTAAATGTCATTCGAAATATTTAATCAAATATTAATATCCAAATATGGATTTATTAACAGGTGGTGGAGGTGGATCATCACTGCATGGGTCATCACCACCAGTTAAATCATAAATGGCATTAAAAGACTTTGATTTTATAAAGTATCGTTTCAAAAATAATTACGAAAAATTCATTCCACAATATATTTCAAATGTTTATTCATTAACAGGTGGTGGAGGTGGATCAACACCGCATAAATCATCACCGCATGGATCATCACCACCAGGTAAATCCTAAATGTCCATAAAAAAAAACTTTAATTTTCAAAAGTATCGTTTCAAAAATAATTACGAAAAATTCATTCCACAATATATATCAAATGTTTATTTATTAACAGGTGGTGGAGGTGGATCATCACCGCATGGATCATCACCACCAGGTAAATCATAAATGTCCATAAAAAAACTTTTTATCATAGTAATTCAAAATTAATTAATAAAATGTCATTCCAAACTATTCCAATGGTTTATTTATTAACAGGTGGTTAATTAATCACCACAAGGTGGATCATCACCACTACGTAAATCATAAATGTCATTAAAAAACATTAAATCAAATTTGTATTAATAATAATTATGAAAAATTAATTCCAATATATTTCAAAGGTTGATTTATTAACAGGTGGTGGAGGTGGTTCAACACCGCATAAATCATCACCGCATGGATCATCACCACCAGGTAAATCATAAATGTCCATAAAAAAGAGAAATGTCATTTATCAAAGTAATGTTTCAAAAATATTTAGGAAAAATTCATTCCAAAATATTTCAAAGGTTGATTTATTAACAAATGGGGAGGATAAATTACCACCGGGTGGATCGTCACCACCACATAAATTATATAATTATACCACATTATTATAAATGTCATTCATAAACTTTAAATCAAAGCTGTTTTAAAAAATAATTAAGATAAATTCATTTCAAAATATTTCAAAGGTTGATTTATTAAAAGGTGGTGGAGGTGGATCAACACCTCATAAACCGCACGGATCATCACCGCATGGATCATCGCCTCATAAACCGCATGGATCAACATCGCATAAACCACATGGATCATCACCGCATGGATCAACACCGCATAAACCGCATGGATCATCACCGCACGGATCATCACCACATAAACCGCATGGATCAACACCGCATAAACCACATGGATCATCACCACATAAACCGCATGGATCAACACCGCATAAACCGCATGGATCAACACCACCAGGTAAATCATAAATGCCATTTCAAACAAAATAAATTATTTCCAAAATATTTCAAAGGTTGATTTATTAGCAGGTGTTGTAGGTGGTGGTTTTATATATATATATATATATATATATATATATACAGGGCTCTATTTCAGGCGGAACCTCTCTTTAGGAAACTGCCGGCGTTCCGGTACCTTTCTTTAGGAGAAGAAATTACGATTTTGGACTTTGGTTTCATTCTGGACATTGGTTTGATGGCTGATGCATTGCAAGAGATGAAAAAAACTGGCCACAAAATGTCCCGATAACGTTTGGGGAAAATAAAGCGAAGAAACTTGCTTCCAAGTTCAAACTCAATGAAAGGCAACTGTTTACAGGATTCCGAGAGTATCTTCATTCCAGAGTATTCCCGAAAAATCTTACCTCCTTGAAACAGTCAATCAATTCGATGTTCATATCGTCGAGTGAATGCGAAAGAGCTTTCTCACAGATGAACCTCATTATCACACCATTGAGATCCTCACAGTTTCTAGCTTTTGTTTGTAATGATCAATGAACCTCCTCTTCGACTCTTCAACCCAGCTAAGTATGTTGACTCTTGGCTTGTGTCTGGACGCCACTCAGCATTAACCTTCAAAAGTAAGCAGAGGTCAAGAGAGAAGAAGTATGATGAAAACATGTTAAAGTTCTGGACAATCTTTTAGGGAAGGCAGACTACTTAAACACTCTCGAAAGTGTTCTTTTATATTGCTTATTTTACTTTACTACAATAATCAATGAACCTCCTCTTCGACTCTTCAACCCAGCTAAGTATGTTGACTCTTGGCTTGTGTCTGGACGCCACTCAGCATTAACCTTCAAAAGTAAGCAGAGGTCAAGAGAGAAGAAGTATGATGAAAACATGTTAAAGTTCTGGACAATCTTTTAGGGAAGGCAGACTACTTAAACAATCTCGAAAGTGTTCTTTTATATTGCTTATTTTACTTTACTACAATAATCAATGAACCTCCTCTTCGACTCTTCAACCCAGCTAAGTATGTTGACTCTTGGCTTGTGTCTGGACGCCACTCAGCATTAACCTTCAAAAGTAAGCAGAGGTCAAGAGAGAAGATGTATGATAAAAACATGTTAAAGTTCTGGACAATCTTTTAGGGAAGGCAGACAACTTAAACAATCATGAAAATGTGCATATTTTATTGCTTATATTACTTTACTGCAACACATGTTTGTACTTGTTTTGCAAAATGAACAATAATTTTGAATAACCAGAATATTTTTTGCAGTAAATAACATGTAATGCCCTTACACCAAGCACGTAGCCAGGATTTTGCTAAGGGGGGGGGGGGGTCCAAGAGTTGCTACGATTTGGGGGGGAGGTAGTTTCTTCCCCAGCTTTGACATTTAGAGCAAATTTTAATTAAAATTTTAAATTAAAAAAATTTGAACTATAAATGAAATTTTTTTTTCTTCACATTTTGAGAACAGCGCAACTGTTTTGTCACTCTTACATCAACTGTGTTTCTGTCTCGCAAAAAGATCTTTCCGATATTTATTGTAACTAAATAAACTTGATTCGTCTAATTTAACAAAACAAACAAAATATTTTACAATAAAAGTTCGTAAATATGACTTTATGCCTCAATGTCTAGTTTTCAGCTATTTACCTTTTACATTTTTAACAAATAAATATTTGAAATTATGTTTATTTTAGCTACTTAAATTAATAAATTTTAAAAATAGTTTTCAAATTAAAATTTTTCTGCTTTAAAAAAAACATAAAAAATATATACAATTTTTGACATGAGCCATTAGAAATTTTGATTTTATGTAAAACGTATTTTAATAGTATTTTCACTAATTCGATGCATTGAAATTTCATTTATTATAAGTAATTTATATGTTGTTAAAGATTAAAATGATCTTCGACTTAGTTTCTATACATAAACATTCTTAGTGTTATTGACTTAACAATGTATAGAAAAACAAACATTTTAATTAGTCACTGCCAATTGATTAGTATAATTACAAAAGTCCATTTCATTAGGAAATATATGGTATGACGTTTAGAATACAGAAATATTTACTTACTTGCAAAACAGTAAAATATGCTGATAGAAAAAACCTCCTACATTTGTTTAAACTAAAAAAATGCTTCCTAAATTTGCCGTCTGTACTCTGAAATAACTAGTCGTGAAATAGAGCTGTAAGCTGTTCTACCTCTTCATTCTCTTTGTCGATATACTCCCCTACGACTCTCCGGACCTTAGAGCTCGGGACAATGCATTTGTAGTGTAGGGTTCATTCCAAAACCTGTAGGACCTGCCTCCACAAGCATAGAACAACAATGCCCTTGTCACAATAAAGAGAGCATCTATCAGCCAAAACGGCTATACAAGGGTCAGTTAATTACAAACAGGTGAGGACGAAGCGAAGTAGACTATACATTACAATCACTACAATTCCCAGAAAAGCCTTTTTCTTTGACCCTTGACATGTGCTTGCTACAATTTCAACGCGCCTTTTCCGACAAAGTATTCTATTGGCAGCACGAGTTGACAGTTTCTTTGTAAAAGTGGATATTTGACTAATGATACACAAAAGTCGTCTTCCAAAGAAAACTGTTGAAAAAGGTTTGTAAGCGATTCCATTGTCAAACCTACTACAACTCATTATCCTCCTGTTCCTTTCAAAAAGAACCCCCCCCCCCCCCAAACCCTCCAAGAGCAGTTTAAACACGTTTACGAATAAACAAGGGGTGAAACTGTCCGCGCTTCCTTTCCAAAGCGGCTCTTTGTAGTAATACACTAATGAATTTAGGTGCAGCCCGGCTGTACTTGCTGTAGTGGACGATCCGCCACTGGCGTTTTTTAGGGATAACATGTTGAAATTGACAAGAACGATAGAGAGTAGTATACGGCACAAAAAAAATCTTGACCTGAAGGGGGGGTCCGGACCCCCTGGACCCCCCCCCCCCGGCTACGTCCTTGCTTACACCCCACTGAAGGTTACAGTTCCGGCACCTATATATATATATGCTACCTTTCTCCTACAGCTTTGAAATTCTGTCCATACCTTCATAAATTTGCATATCATCGTTTTATGCCAAAAAAAATTGCAATTTTTTCGGAATATGGGGCTTGGGTTTCCCTTAAATTGGAAGGATACAAAGCATTTCTATAACAAGGTAATTGGAAAACGTAATTCTTTGCCTGTTTACGTTGTTAATTCCTCAGAAGTGGATAGTTATAACCTTTTCACATGAGATCCATAACAGAAAAGTTGAACTAGCTGTGAGACACACGTAAAGGTTAAAAAGCAATGAATCGGCATTGAAGAATCTTAAGGATGTGTTATATAGACAGGGCCAACCTTGTTTAGTCTTAGGGTGTCTATTTAGACGACATTATTCATATTTCATATAGACTTATGAATATTTCATTTTTTAATGATATAAAGGGTTCATAAAAAAATAAATAAAACATTTAATATATAATTTTATGAAAAACTGTAAATTTCTTCGCATTTTTGTTACTGGTGCTGTTGTTTTTATTTTGGAATATTTTCACTAGAACTTGAGAGTACTTCTTCAGTTAGATTATTTAATTGTACTTTTTTACTTAGGTATTAAGTGAAATTCTCATAACTCTCTAACAAGTAATTTCATTTTTATTCATCTCATTTGCAGGAGGAGGCAAATCCCCAGGTAAAACATCATTTAATTATACACTAAACCCGTATTAAATGTTATGTACTTTTACACAAAGAAAGTTTTTAAATGGTATATTAAATGATAAATATATCATATGAAAGTTCCAGAAATATAACATTAATGTTTAATTTTGTGTAATTTATCCTAACATAGAACACTTACTTCTGACTCACAAACATACACTTTTTTTTTCCAACGTTTTACTTAATTAATTACGTTTTTTTATGAACTGATATGGTGATTCTTGCTTAACAACTCAGTACACTGTTAAAAATTATTACGACCTTGCACCAAAATTTGGTACCCATTTAGCTGCGACCAACATTTGGTGCTCAGTTTCACCATTTTACGGTGCTACCACGGATACAATTTAGTAGTGAAAGTTTGTAGCAAAACTCATTTTTTGTCTTCGCCATTTTATGCTGAAACCTTGCCCACAATTCGAGTTTTCTTAATAGTTTATTAGTAGTATATTTGTTGCGAAGCTGGCTACCCTCCTATCGGAAGATTACAACTTTTTTAGTTTTCTTTGTCAAGTCCACCGATAGGACTCGAATTAGGAATCCTCTGATTCATAGCTGAATGCATAGCTGTCCGTTCTTTTCAGATGAAGGATTTTTGGTCCATCTTATATTCCACCATAATATGGTGTAAGTTGTCCAGATCTCTGTTTTGAACCAAGATATGGTACATCTCTGAACTGATATTTTTACAAAAACAGTACTACCCTGTAAGTGTAGGATAATACAATACTTTTATATCTCGAATTTTCTACAAAAAAATATTGGACCCTCAGTCTTTTTGTCGTTTTTTATTCTCTTGTTCGCTTTCCTTGATATTAAGTATTTATTTATAAGTTGTATTTAGTGAACAGGAGAAAAAAGGTATAAATTAAATATTTCATTTTTAAAAAACAGTTAATATTTTTAATTATTACAATTCTTATTCTGATTTATGTTGTTTATCTCAAATTTTAATTAACTAGTTATATCTCTTTAAAATAAGAATTCTGTTGCGTGTTATCAACCACTTATAACCACAACCAACTTTACTTAATATGGTAAGGGAATATAACACATATTTATATCTATAATTCTCTTACGCGGTGATTGAAAAACGCTATGTTTCTGTACGCTGAGTGGCAACAGTTAGTTTGTTTACGAAATTCTGTTGTGCCCGTATTTTTATTTTGCCATTATGTAAGCCATTTTGACGATTAGCCTCTTCAATTCATTAGTAAATAGTTATTTTGTTGATGTCAGCTTAAATTAGGAAGAATATAAACCCTATTACATTAAAAGTAGAAGTTTTCAAAAACACTTTTCTAAATTTTACATGAGCAGAACATTGACGTGGCGCCATCTGTTGGCAATTTTGAAAACTAGATATCTATGACCTTCATTTTTATGACATATTAACTTAGTTACGTATACACTTCTGGTATGCAAGGGTATGGTAAGCTTAACGTCAATTATGCCAAAACAAACTACCAATAATGTTAAAAATTAAACTAAAACGCAGGAAAGATGTGAAAATAACGTGGAAAATAATGAATAATGGTAGAAATAAAATAATAAATAATGGCTTGCCAGTGGTTCCATTGTTTTCATTTGTAGTTTAAAAGAAATTAAATTAAATGATTTTATATTGATTTACATGGCGAAAAAATGTATTGATGCCAAGATGAATTATAATTTAAATTTAGTTTCAACTTTTAAAGTTTTTGGTAATATAATTAAAAAAAGTATTATTACTAGGACACATTGTTATTGTGTCCTACCTTTTAGCGGACGAAGCGAGAAGTGGTTTGCGGAGCAAACCTATGAGGATTGCGTAGCAATCCTCCGGGGGTTGGCGGAGCGTTAGCGGAGCAGGGGGCGGAGCCTCCTAGTTATAATTTAATTCAATGCCAAACTCATATTATGTTACTCACATCTACGGTAAAGATAAATGAATGAATTTTTCATTACCCTTTTCGCTTGGGTTCCATAACAGAAAAGTAGCACTGGATGTGTACTTGTTCCTAAAAGGGTTAAGGAGGGGGGACATGTTCTGCTTTGGGATGCTTGAAAAAGTGTTGTCAAAGCTTCATGGAAGGATGACTTGAAATACAATAAGTGGCGTGTAGCTGTCTGACGGAGGGATCATTAACAATCCTTCCTCAAATCACGCAGAATCTCAGACTCGGAGAAGGGCAATTAAGGTGTCAAAACACTGAAACGTGCAACTGAAGACGATCTGTGGAAATCATTAGTGAAACGTCACCTGTCCAGTGTAATTATCTGTTACGCCTCAAATAAGTAAACAGGTGCCGTAAACAAAATTATTATCCATGGTTTGAAAGTGTCCCAAGCCCACCACTACATTTCTATACCATATGGGACTTATGTTTTCCCTACCCACACTTAAAGGGTATTACGGGTCACTTCAAATAATTCTTTGAACTTCTAAAATAAAAATAAACATCATGTTTAATAACAAATTAAACAAATATGATTTCGTAGGTATTCCAACTTCTGAAACTGGTGAGTAGTTATATTTTTGTTATCAATTTATATAAAATTATAAAATGATAACGAGTATTTTTTATGGCTTTCTACTTTATCTATTACAGAACGCATATTATTTTCTATCTAAACAAATAGTGTGTAACAACAAAACATTCATGTTTTGAACATGATTGTTGCAATGTTGAATGGATAATGCAACGTTGAAATAAGATTGAAATAACAAACATGTGTAACAATAAAACAATACATACCCGAAACGACATATATATATATATATATATATATATATATATATATATATATATATATATATATATATATATATATATATATATATATATATATATATATATATATATATATATATATATATATATATATATATATATATATATATATATATATATATATATATATATATATATATATATATATATATATATATATATACCCCTCTTTTAAAATCCCGAACCCTTTTGTCAAACCCCTCTTAATAATCTGTAACATCTATCCCTTAAAATACCTAAGTGCAATTTGCGCCTTTTCCCTCTTGGTCATAAAACTCTCCTTTTCCCATAACAAATCACTTCGTTCTCATGATTTATACTGACTTTTCAAGGAGCTTTCTGCCCAGGCATATATTTTCTAATTCCCCATCACTCAGGGATTTCTAAGTTCAACTGCACCCATTTTCCCTAAATGGATAGCCTTACCCGAACAACGACTGTGTTCCGACACGAGGATAATTCCTTTTTTCCCTCTTCACGTCATGTAATCATCCCTATGTGAGATCACTTCGATGTTGTCTTTCGTCCCGTGAAGACGTGTCCTGAGCTCTCTGTAAATAAACTGTTCTTTGTACTACTCGGCCCGACAATGACTTAATATTACGACTGCACCCCACCCTAATGGGATGACCACCCTGTGGTTCATTTCATATATATATATTTCGAAAACGTTATTGTACATAGAAAATGTTTAGTTAAATTTTTCTTTCTTATTTCGTATGCCGTAAATAATTTAAAATATAAGTAGGATGGCATGTAAAATCTAACTTGCGCTTTATTTTTTGAAATTTGCCTATATATTTCTAAATGCCTAATGCAACTCATTATTAAACATATATTAGTATATGGATATTTTTATAATATTTGATATTTAAATATCCTTTTAAAGTTTAAGTCCTTTACACAATTGTTTTGTTTTTTTAGATTTTACAAACTCCGGCGAAAGTAAGCCTTTGTTAAAACTACCCATCTTTCAGTTAAAATATATTTGTAAATGGTATATATATTTACTATATTCAAATCAACTTATACACAAAACATCACATATAAAAGAATTTAAACCAAATCCTATTGTTTGATTGCTTAAGCGTACATTATATATAAAAATCATGAAAGTTAAAAAAAATTCCGCATTAATAGTAAAATTCGCATTAGTATGTGGTTCACGCAGCAATGTACGTGTCAACTTTATTCTTAAAATTAGAATGACATTTTTATAAAAATTACAAACGATTTGTTTAAAAAATTTTTACAAGCTTAACAATTTATATTAACAAGTTAAAAAATTATGTTAACAAGTTTAACATTTTATGTTAACAAGTTTAAAAATTTATGTTAACAAGTTTAAAAATTTATGTTAACAAGTTTAACAATTTATGTTAACAAGTTTAACAATTTATGTTAACACATTTTAACAATTTATGTTAACAAGTTTAACGATTTATGTTAACAAGTTTAACAACGCCTAGTGCAAAACATACATATTTTATTCTAAAATATATTTTTAAAAACGTAATCTGATATCCTACCCGATACCCATTTTAGTAGTTTTTTTAGATTGATGTTTTTATCGTAAAAATTGTCGACTAACATTCAAATATACTTTTTATTAAACAACAATATGACTATAATGGAATAGCTTTTTCATTGAAAACAATCAATTCGTTGAGCATCCACTATTTGTCGCCAAGGTAAAAATTGACACGATACTTTTCTAATTATCGACCGTGAAGTTGATTAGTGGTGCTATGTTAACAAAATTGGCGAAGATTTCACATATTTTACATTTAGATTTGTTTAATGAAATCTAACCATTATATATGAAACATATATATTTTTACTGCTCTGTATCTGCCTAAACAAATCACGCAGAGCCATACAATTTTGAGGGAATACGCATGTTAGGGTGGAGTGAAAAGGGCGGAAAAAAAATAATTTCAAATTTTAGTGTTTCCTGACCCAACGAATGGTGCCATTTGGTGAAAAAATCACTGTGAAAAAATTTAAGCGGAATCGTTCATCATCTTCAGGTTCCACATTAAGATATAAAATATAATATTAACAGTAAAAAAAAAAAAAAAAACAGTAATTTTTTTTTTTTTTTTATTTTAATTTAATTTTTACAATATTTTATTTTCAGAATAAAAAACGGTTCTAATTATTAAAAAATAGACATGAACATATTAACACACATTATTTTCAGATTTCATACGTGGTCCAAAAAAGTTCATCTTGGTGTAAAATTTCGGAAGTTCGTTTCGTGACTTTATTCCGTTGCGAAGTATCCATCCCTGATGGCTTCTACACCACATGTTGCCAATGATGCTTGTGTTTCCAGTTTCCCATGCCTCACCACTGCTTCAGAATGGCTTCTCTCTATTCAAATTGTGAACCATTTCTCATCAATCTTGTTATGTCTTCGTCGCTGAAGTTCGTGGTAACTGGTGATTCCAAAGGATTGTCATAGTGAATCATCTCGAAATAGTCATTTGCTTTTAAATTTAAATTGAGAAGATTAAATCATCTTATTTTCCCCTTTGAGTAAGTTTTTCTTGATTTCAGTATTCTTCTGAAGCCAAGTTCTCGAATGTGTGCTCGTTCATTTAGCATCGCTAACAGAATATTCTCAGAATGAGCAAAATAACAGTTCCTCTGAATATATTCGTGAACGATTGCCTTAAAGTCTTCTGGAAATAATGAACTTTTTTTTATCATTCCATTAAGGTGACGTGTTCCATGAGTGGCATTCGGGATTTTCTTTATTTCTAACCAGGATGGCACATAAACTTTCATAACATATTTTACCATGAGCTTAAAGTCTCATGGAGCATCATTATTTTTTTGGCGGTCCGTACGTAAAGGCGAAGAATTTTGTTGGCTGAAGTGAGCCATCTTGAGTGAGACATCTTCCCGGGTCTTCTGTTTGCTAATTCGCCAATGAAACTGCCTAGAAATGTCGAAGAGGTGTTTTTGGTCTGTACTGAGTTCTTTTTTGTCAATTTCGGGAAAAGCAATTGGTATAGAGACAAAATTTGCCACGGCAAGAGTTTTGCATGTTTTCATAGATTTGCCTATTGTCGCGGAAAATTCTTGTGGCCCAGACGTCTTTCGGTCCTAAATAAACAGAACCAGGTTCTGACAACAGCGTAATATGCTCTACTACAGATGTAGACCTGTAGTATAAGAATTCCCTTTCTTCTCATACATAATAGTCTTGTCATTTCTTCCATCGAAGTAGAGGGCATACAAAAATTGCGGTATTTGTGTAGAATCTAGCTGGGACCGTAACTTTCGACGTTCCGTCCTCGGCTTATTCCTGTCGATAACTTTAGCCGGAATATCTTTAGATACAATCCCTACATCATGAACCACAGATGACGCAATGACAGCAGCTGACCTATCTGATATTCCTGTCCTATCACAAGCAACCGCTAAATGCAGCAAGGATATTTTCATCTAACTTGTCTTGGATGTTAAGGGAGTTTTATCATCAGTTGCTTTCAGACGTTTGGCTTCGAGGCTAACGTAATCGTCATCATCTTCAGGGATATCTTCTAATTCTGAATCAAATCAGCGTTCGCTGCTGAATCTGTAATAGACTTAGAAGAAGCTTTAGTTTTGCATTCTCTTGCTTTGGTCTCATGATTTTGCCTTTTATGTTTTTTTTTTCTTATACTCTTCAATTTTCGGCTTACAGAAATGTCAATCGACCATATTGCCATGTTTTTACATGCCGTTGACCTGTTAAAAAATTTCGCTCTATACAAGGAATCTTTAAAGAACACTTGCATTGTTCATAATTCAAACATTTGCATGAAGAAATATCAAACGAAGTACTGTTTGTCTGGTCGAAGAAATATTTCCTAATTTTGTTAGCCCCATTTCGATATTTTGATATTCTTTTCATATGTTTATACTTTTCAATGTAATTTCTTATAAGTCGAAAAATTTCTTGATGACTTATACCACTGGCAAGGAGGCTTTCTTCCAAATTCTTGAAATATCCCAAGAAACAATTTCGATGATATCTTTGACTGAAGGATCTTTCTTATTCCCCTTTCACAATAAATAATTTTTGATCCAGCGGAAGTGCTTTATTAAATCAGCAAACGTGGGTAAAACTGTCCCAGAAAATGGAATCCACGTGACAACTATGTCATGGTAAAAATAGTTATCAGAATAGAACACGTGCTGCCATCTATTAAAACTAAGTAAATTTGCTTTTTATACAGAGTACGAAAGTAATTTATAGCGCTAACATCTCACAGTAAAGTTTTAATTAAGTAATTTATTGACTAAATCATAATTAATTACTATTAATTATCATACAATTAATGTTAAATACCATTTTAATTAACACATTAATTAATAGAAATTATTTATTAAATAAAAGGACATTTTTTTTTATATAAAAGGCTATATATAAACATTCTTATGAGATGTGGAACCTCAAGATAGCAATATTTTGGGCTGAAATTTTGAGACAATTTGTTCTAGTGAGTTTGGCACCGTATAATGACTCAGGCAACATGAATTTTAAAAAAAAGTTTTTTCGCTCCACCCTAACGCATATGTACTTAAAGCTTTCATCTACATAATTTTTTTTTCAAAATGTTCGTTTACTCTTTATTTCACTTACTTTTTCAATCGATGACTATAATTGTGCCTTACACTATTTGCTAACTATAATATTTGTGGAACTTGATACGGATATTTGTGAATTGATTGTTGGTAATTGAATAGTTTTCTTTATTTTCCGTTATGTGAATTCATTATATATGTTCAAAACATTTTAAGTATTTTCAAACGTTTTCAATGCACTTTCATAAAAAAATTCGTTTATACAATATTTAATTATTGGTAGGAACGCAATTCTTTGTAAAAAAAATAATGTACTCAGATTAAGAAATGTTATTCAAAATACTAAGTTGATTAATAATTCAACTTATATTAAAAAAAGTAATATAGTTAAATTTATTATATTATTTTAATGTTAATAAAAATTAGTAAGTTTTATTATACACTCTGCATAACTATAAAATACAAGAGTTTTCTTGTCAAATAAAATAAGTTTTTGTTTCAAAGTCAATAATTTTAATGGTTGATTACGACTAAATTTCATTATGACCAAAAATGATTTTTTTTATTTATTTATGTTATATACTTATATTATTTAAAAAAAACTTAAGTTATTTTATATTACCAGGTAAAGAACCTTCAACACCAAAACACAAACGTAAGTACATATGATTTTATTTAATTAGCAGTATATTTATTTAGTATTATTAATAATATAAACATAAAAAACTCAAAAAAATAATTAATTTTTACCATTATATTCTAATATTTAATTTGTATTTTAAATGCATGAAATCAGCCTCTTGTGTAAGATTATATTTTATAAACAAATGTCCGTCGATTATAAAAATAACATATACAATTATAATATAAGAAATTACTAAAATACTTATTCAAATTAAATTTATCCTTATCTTATAATGTTAATATTTATTTCTATGCATACCAAATAAATAATTATAATTTTAGATCGTACAAATTTATAAATCTTTATTCAAATATGTATACGTATAGTAAACTCTAGCTGCTTACATTTCCACTAACTATCTTAAGACATAGTTTATTATTGTATTTTAAATATGCACAGTATGGCTGTTTGCTTTTAAATTAAAAATATTATTGTCATTGTTCCAGCAAGTTTGTTAATATAATACTGCCATCAATGTAACGTAAATTTTAAACAAATATATAGCACATAAAATATACGAAATATTTTTAAAAACAATTTGACGAAATATAACTGAAAATAATATTTGTAATTCTTAAAAATTATATATAATGTTCATTAACTAATTCAAATTTATCTTCTCTACAATAAAAATACAATATTTAATTTTAACTACTCATTTACTACATAAGGTGAAAATGTACACTTTAAAAAATAGGTATTCGAAACAAAATAAAATATACTCATTTTTGAGAACATTGGGTGCTCACAATAGCTTCGAATACATTAGTTTCAATTCTGAAGAAAGACATGTACTGAAAAATGACTACAATGAGTAAAAATGAATAAAAAAAAGCAAATGCTTGCCTACATAAGCTGCCTTCATAAATATTTTTCAATAAATATCAACAATTAAAACCAAATCTTATCTGGAATCGACCAAGATCTTCAGGCACCGCAGTACAGAGCCTTATCCTTCATTCTACCAGGGGTGATTTAAAGAAGTTATAAACAGAATCATTCTTAAAAAGGTGTGCCAAAAGAAGAGGAAGTAAGATAAATGAGTTTAACTCAGTTTCCTTTTAAGCAATCGACATCAAATCATGTGGAAAATCATCTTCTGAACAACTATTTTGAGTTTGTCAGGTCGCTTTATTAAGATGGCTTGAACAGGAGCTTGCATTAGCAATATTAAATCACACTTCTCATTTTTGAGAAAGTACGGTTACTTACATTTGAGTACGTCATTGCTCATTTGCGATTCAATTAAACTCAAAGAAAAACGAGTAGTTTCAGGTACTCATTTTAAAGTACTTTTTACAGTGTAATTTACATTGACCTGTAGTAAGCGTTATTGCTTAATTGGGTGTTGGGAAATCACAGTTACTTTTTTTGTAACATAGAGATAAAACATTAACTTTATAGAAAATACTAAAACTAATTTGAACTGTTAAAACTTTAAATTTCGAAACAAAGCACTTAATTTTGAATAAAAATGACATTTTGAAATTTACACTCACAATAACACTTGATTGAATTTATAATATTTCATAATTGTTATAATTTTTTAACGTATAACAACTGACGAATAGCATTACTCTAAATAGATCCTTCAAAAACAAAGCGCCATAAACGTAAATAATTTTTTTTTCATAGATGCTCATTAGTTTAAGAAAAATCATGAGAAGAACAATAAAGATCCAACCAGAGCAATTATGTAGACAATGAAGACTTAATTTTAATGTTTCAAAGGTACATTCAGCATGTATTTATATTGAACTTCTTTGGGCTTTAATGCTTAATGGGGGGGGGGGGGGGGGGGGCTGAGCACTGATTCCTAACTGTAACTTCTGGATAGGGCAAGACATTTTGTTAACTTGAAGCCGATGTGGAGGCAGCAATGATGTGGCCCACTTTCTTTGCTACCGCAATATTTCGTATATTTTTCATGTTAAGGGGGTCCGATACCTTCGACATTTTTTTTTTATTTTTATACTTGTACAATCCAATTTTTTTCCTCTTTCTAAATATGCATAAAAAACCATTTTAAGACGCTCAATTTTTTTTAATTGCACATTTATTTTTAAATTAAAATTTTAGTAAATTTTTTAACAATTTTAAAATTCCTACTCCTTTTTTTGTTTTTCAATATTTTGAAGCAATTTTTTTTATTTAAGATCTTGAATAATATGTAAATAGATGTATGCATTCAAATTTTGATTCAGATACATCACTTTAAAAAAATAAAATATATTAGAAATTTTGGAAAAAAAATTAAATAATTAATAAAATTCCATTTTAAGTGGTTTTACAAACAAATTATGGTAAAAATAGGAAATCTGAATGCATACATATATTTAAAATATATTTATCTTGCTATACACACAAAAATTATGATTTTAAGTATAATAGTAAAAAAGCCTTAAAATTTTTAGTGTTCATTAAATTTCAAAACCACGAACAGAGATATTTGCTTTTAAAGTTTACATATAGTGATACAACTATGTTATAGGAACACATCATTAATATAGTGTCTCTTTAAAACATTCATAACTAAAAAAGTAATAGGAATTTTTTGAAGCAGTTTTTTGTGAGTTATTAAGATAAGTTTGAATATTATTTTTTAAATATAAAAAAAATGACTTTTTTTTGCGAATTTCGGGTATCGGACCCCCTTAAAATCAGCCAAAGTGTATTGCTGTTGGCTGAGTTTTTTTCTATTTTCTTTTAAGCCCGTTTTAAATGCAATCTGCTATTAAAATAGAAAGTCCTTTGCATGTCAAAGTCGTAGATAAAAAGCAAAAGCAAAAACTATTTGTTTGACAATATAAAAGTTAATTCCATAAGAAGAAAATATAATATTTATATACATTTAATATTTCTACAATGCTATGGTGATAAAAAACACCGCTAAATCACTTTAAAAAAAAATATTGGAGCACAGCATGGCTGCTTTCAATTGGCTTCAACGCTTCCATAGAGGAAACAAGGTTTGAGCCTTCCAGCAGTTACAGTTAGGGTTCAGTGGGTCTGAGCAACCACAGTTACCTATTTTCGGTATAAAGAAACATAACATTGACATTATAGAAAATACTCAAACTAATTTTAACTGTTGAAACATTGATTTTCCATACAAAGGTCTTAATTTCCAATAAAAAAGAAATTTCGTAATTTACACACAAAATAGCAACTTAATTAAATTTATAATATTTCATAATTGTTATAAAATTTTAATGTACAACAACTAACGAATGGCATTGCTTCCAATAGATCCTTCAACAAAAAAACGTCATAAAGGTAAGCAATTTTGTTCTTTTTGCAGATGCTCTTTAATTTAAAAATAATCCTGGGAAGAACGATAAAAGTCCAACCTGAGAAACTATAAAGACAATGAAAAACTAAATTTATTGTCTCAAAGATACGTTCAGCATTTTTGATATTTTTTAAAAGCTATTATCATTCTTACAAACAGTTTCACAAATTGGTACAGTGATATTATAGCTTCGTAGCTAGTATAGGATTTAGAAACGTCGATCTCAGCCAAAAATGAACCTTCTACGTTTTTATCCAGGCTCATGATGTAATATTACATAATCTATATGCTCTATTTGTCTGAACCAGTGGTTCCTAACTTTAAAGGTTGGGGGGAAGGGGCACATTTTAAATTTTTCTTTATTTTTGTTGTGATCATTATATATATATATATATATATTTCCACATATGTGTACAAAGCATATTATATAATCACATGGTCAAACATTTAAAATAAATTATAATTTTTCTTTTTAAAAATACAAATTTACAAAATAATTACCTTTCTTATTTATGATATATGTCAATAAAATAGTTCCTGAAACACGATATATTTGCCTTTTTATAAACAAAAGAATGTGGTTTAACAAACTGTTTTTACAGAGTTTCGTTATTTGCAAAAGAATTCTGGAGAAAAATTTTGAAAAAATAAAATCACTCATTTCAATGGTCAAACTATTTTTAAAAAAATACCAATAAAACATATAATCTGAATGTGATTAATCCCGAACGGCAAATTAAAGCAATATATTCGAAAGTTTACCTTAACAAATTTGGAGCAGATTCTTTAAATATATCTGAACTTATATTAATTTAAACTTGATCCAAACATAAAAAAAAATGTCATCACTGACAAAAATGAGTTCAAAGTTACATATTCAGAAAATTTTGAGGCTAGGCTTAATATTGATTTGGCTTATTTTGGTGTCGTTCGGCTCAAAATAAAATGAACTATTTTTTAAAGCAATAAAATTTTTTGTTGATAATATGTCCCATACCCCTTTAAAGTGTACAAAGATAACTGATAAGCGAGTCTGACAAATCAAGTATCTATGGAGTCAAAAATATGTAAATATTATTAAGAGAATAAATCGCGAACCGTTGTGTTGAAAGTGTGATAAGTCAAAAGTAATCATTGCATTAATAGTAAAAAAATCACAGAGCACATCATCTAAAGTTTAAAAGATAACATATCACAAACATATTTAAAAGGTGCTTAAAATATAACTTATCACATATCACGCCAAACGTTATCTAAATCGCTACGCGTTATGTGTGATAAATCTGTAAAAATACACTGATTTCCAAACGTTAATCAAAATGCTCTGCTTTGATAGACACTTGGATGACACTTTTTTGATTGACACTAGGACGACACTTTTTTGATTGACACTAGGACAACACTTTTTTTTGTTGACACTTGAACATCACTTTTTTTGATTGACACTTGTATAACACTTATTTTGATTGACATTTGGATTACACTTTTTTCGATTGACACTTGGATAGCACTTTTTTTTGGTTGACACTTGGATAACACTCTTTTTGTGTTAACATTTGGATAAAATGTTTTTTGTTGACTTGCATACCACTTTTTGGTTGACACTTGGATAACACTTTTATTTGCACTTGGAAACCACTTTTTTTGATTGACACTTCGATAACACTTATTTGATTGACATTTGGAAAACACTTTTTTAATAGACACTTGTATGGCACTTTTTTTGATTGAGACTTTGATAGCACTTTTTTTATTGACATTTCAATAACACTTTTTTTTGTTAACATTTGAATAACACTTTTTTTGTTGACTCTTGCATATCACTTTTTTGATTGACACTTGTATAATATTTTTTTGATTGTCACTTCGATGACACTTTTTTCGATTGACACTTGGTTAGCACTTTTTTTAATTGCCACTTGGATAACACTTTTTTTTGTTAACATTTGGATAACACTTTTTTGTTGCCTCTTCATACCACGTTTTTGTTGACACTTGGATAACACTTTTTTTTGCACTTAGACACCATTTTTTTTATTGACACTTGAATAACACGCCATCCTCAAAATTTCACAAAAAATAATATATATTTGTTTTTGTATATATAGGTATTTTGTATTTATTTTTAATATGTAGGCAATATGTTTTAAAATTTCTTGGAGGACTTGAGGGATTCTAAATATTTGATTAAGACTAATTGGACATTCCAATTGCCAAATTACACGGGCATTCCAATTGCCCGTGTAATTTACATTAGTCTTTCTTTATACCTTTTGTACAAACTGTGTTTTAATCTTTAAAAAAAATATTTTATTATCTTGTACTTATTATCTTGTATTTAATTTTGTATCCGCCTTTGTAAAGTTGTGTTGCCAACCATTGCAAATTGACTACGTTCCACTACAATAAAATTGTTTATTGTATATATCTTACATATCTAGTATATCTTATTTATGATATATACCGTATCTATCGTATATATCTTATGTATCTTGTCTTATATACCTTATATTATCTATCTGATATCAACTATCGTATATATTTTATCTCATTTATCCTATCTATTGTACGTATCTTATATTTTATCTATATGATATATCTTATCTTATCTATCTTATATTATATAGGTTATATTATCTGTCTTATATTATCCATTTTATATTATATATCTTTACTATATTACCTTATAATCTTATCTTAACAATCTAATATGTCTTACATTATATATTTTATATTATCAGACATATATCTTACCTTATATACCTTACTATATGATTTATCTTATCAATCTTATATATCTTATCTCATCAATCTTATCTATGTTATCTGATCCATTATCTACCTTATCTTATCTCAGATTATCTATCTTCTCTTCTCTTCTCTATCGTTTCTTGTCTATCTTATATTATCCATTATCTACCTTATCTCAGATTATCTACCTTATCTTCTTTATCGTTTCTTATCTACCTTACCTTATATATTTTATCGTATCCACTTTATCTTATCTATCTTATCTTATCTAAAAGAAATGTTTTGATGCATTTATATCACTCGCTAGCGAAAAAAACTTTAGTACACCTGTTTTCAGCTAACTTGTGTCGCTTAATTTGAGCTTCTTGCGTAGTATAGTTTGTTAACCACTGATTAAAAGTATAAAAGAGCGCAAGCCCCTCACTGACTGAAATGTATGCTCCTTTCCATGCAGCCAGAAGGGTTATTAGCAGATACCATCCACTGATTGTACTTAGAAAAAGTAAGCTATAGGGATTTTGATTAATCACCCCTAATCAATTGAAAATTTACAAAATTCTTTAGAATTTCAGTTTTCTTCATTTTAAAATTTTCGAACGTTCCTTACTTTTAAAAATCCAACCATTAACAAATCTATTTTAGACTGATTAAGAGAAAAAAGAGAATTGTCACATATTTTAAATTTTCCTCAAAAATGGTGAAATTTATAAAGAAAGTTTCTAATATTCCGAATATCCTATTTGAGAACAAATTATTATTAAAAAAAAGATTAAGAAAATGGTAAAAATCGCTAGAAATGTGATGCAATGTGATACGCCTTCCTATTGGTCAGGACGTCATTAATTAATTTTTTCTAAAAATTAGGGAATTTTTGTCTAAAAATTAGGGAATTTTTGTCTAAAAATTAGGGAATTTTGTCCATTTTGTCTAAAAATTAGGAAATTTTTTCCATTTTGTATAAAAATTAGGGAATTTTGTCTTTTAAATTTCAGAAGTCGGGTATCGCCGAATCCACAGTATAGAATAAAAACTTTATCTAGACATGTTTTTTACATAAATTAACTAATTTAAATGTTGCTTATTTTAAAAAAAAGTGTTAGTTTTAATTTTAGCTAAATATTATATTTAATGTTAGAAATATGCATATTTAATTGTAAAAGTGGTGTTTTAAAATTATTTTTAATTTTTGAAAATTTAAATAATTGTTCCTGGGCATGTTGCTTTATATAATTTTTTTTTAAGTAATTGTAAAGAGGTTATTACTATAAAGTTGTACTTTAAACATTTCAACTAAAAACTATAATGTAAAATGAAATATTTTTTATGAATTTAAAAATTGGTTCAATGACTAGAAAAACTAGACCTCTATTTTTATTGAAAAGAGAGATTTTTTTACAAAAAAAAATGGAAAAACTTATTTTTCTTTCAAAATGCATATTTTTTCAATAGATTAGAATTCGAAAATTCTTTATTTTCATTCAACATGATTTCACAAGTAGGTTTTAAATACCTTTGCATTAACGACATTTTTTAGAAGCCATAAAAAACGGATTCTGAAATGTAGTAGATTTTTTCATAATAATAATTTGTGTTTTGCAAATTATAACATGTAGATGTTATTGTGCAAGATTTGTGTTACGTGCAAAAGGTAATACTTTCGCCATAACACTGTCAAAATAAGTACATAAAAATAAGTAAAATGTAGGTACTGATTCCGGAGAGAATAAGCCTTACATGTATTTTTAGTTACATTATTTTTTTAATTTACATGTAAAAATTAACGTCAATTTTTATACTAAGCTTTAAGGAATATTGAATAAAATAAACTTTTAAACAACTTTATTAAATAAACCTTCTGTATTGTTTACTCCCATGTCATTTTTATGGTAAGACGACATAAAGAAGACATAATGAAAAGACATAAGGAAGTGAAATCTTCCATTTCCTAACTACACAGTTAACAATTTATGTTCAACGATGTACCATACCTTGGTGCAAAACAGAGGTCTGCACCATATGATGGTGGAATCTAGGTTGGACCAAAAATCCTGTATAAAAAAAGCAGAGGTTTCACCGATAATTGGTTCAACTTCTGTAACTGCAACAAAAATTCTCGATTTCGCTACATCAACAAGCAACTCCAAGAGAGACAACGACGAACATGGGCCTCCGTGTCGAATAAAGACGTTCAGCTGTGAATCAGAGGATTCCTAGTTTGAGCCCAATAGGTGATAAGTTGTCGTTTGCGATCGGAGGGTTGCTAGCTTCGCTACAAAAATACTACAATACTAAGAAAACTCGCATTTTGAGTTGTATGCAACTTTATTACTTTTGGTGCAACATTTCATCATTGAACCACCCGTAGTAGCACCCGTAAATGTTAGTTTCAGATAAATGAGTTACAAGGTTTGGTGAAAGGTAGTAATAATTTTTAAAAGTGTACATTATAATTGGAAATTTACGGAATGTAGTTCTCGTGTGTGTTCATTGTTCCTGCAAAACAATGCCATTCAGTATTCTTACTTGTAGTATAACCTAAATAATTAAGAATGTTATGTTGCAGATTTTCAAAAACTATGCGCACGCGCCAATGTTTCTTCATATGATGTGTGCAGTTTAGGAAAAAGTTTTGATGAAGCAATTCGCATATCTTACGGAAGCTTTAATATCCTTGTATTCCATATAGCATTAACAAATACATTAAAGTGTTTCATCAAAATCTAAGGATATAATCTTGCCATTGCGCAGAGGTTTGATAAGGCCACATCTTGAGTATGCTGTACAGTTTTGGTCACCATATCTTAAAAATATATTGAATTGTTAGAGAAAATTCAGCACAGGGCTACTAAAATGGTCCAAGAGTTTTCAGGTATGAATTAAGAAGATAGATTAAGAAATTTGAATATGTATACTCTGGATGAGAGAAGGGTTAGGGGAGATTTGATTCAACTGTTCAAATTTATCAAACAAGGAGATGTGGAGGGTTTAGATTTAGAGGGATAGATTAGTACTAGCTACACAACCTTGTTAGGCCTTGAACCTGTTGTTAGACGTCAATATTTGTATGTGTATTTGTATTTGTAAAGTATTAAAAAAGTACAGAAAACAAAAACTTTACAACGATGGAACTGTAAGGATAAAGTTTTATTAAGAAACTCATTTATCAATTTTTTCAAACTATATTTTACAGGCTGTAAGACAAAAAAAATGCGCTGTCTTTCTACAAAATTTGGTTAATATAGAATTATATCATCTTACTCTTGAATTTACTCAATAGTTAATAATCTATGCAATATTGATCTATATCAAGATATTTTGTTTAACATAATCATAATTTAATTTTCAAATAAATAAATAATTAAACAATACTTATAAAAGCAAATTTGTACAATATTATATAATTAATAGAATAATTTTTAAGTAATAATCGATTTATTTATCACGCGATTGCGATTCGCTATACATTAAACAATCGCCAACCATCGCCAAGGTCGTAATATTGAATCAACAATGAATAGTATCTGAAATATCTCATTCAATCTCGCATAGAAGTCCTAACGACTATGGATATCATTCATTGTGTTCACTCTACATTTAGAAATTATGCTATAAAACAATTTGTTTCTTCTATGAAAAAAAGTACATGTAGAACTTTGTCCCTAGACACTCATTTAAGAATTTATTTATGTCTTAGTATGTGTGTTGTTTTTATATAATATTTTGTAACATTTAATAAATAAAAAAGGGAACCATTTCTCCGTTTGTTTATCATATTGACATTTGTTAAATGTATTATTTATTTATCCATAAATTTTAATTGCATGCTAGAATTTAATAATCAAATAAAAATAATTAAAATTAAAAAATAATAATAATACGAATATTTATGTCATAATATTTTATTTGATAGATCCGGAACAGTCTACGCCCGATGAACCAGGCTCTGATTTCCCAGGTATTCCAGGTATACCAGACCCCGATAAACCAGACCGCCCCAAGAAACCAGGCCCACTTAGTAAGTCACCTTTATATGCAATGTTTCTCAAAACTTTGAATTCGGATAAAAACCCGTAAACTGATTTTATGAGTGATGCTTATAAATAAAATAATTAAGTATTGTGTTATTTGAGCTACATTATTATGTTGTACATCATTTTATTTGTAATGTAAAGTGCCGGGGAACAAAAAAAAATGAACCACTTCTCTTTATTCGATCTCTATTTAACTTAGGGCAAAGCTTAACCAACCATTTTGTAGCTTCGAGCATGAGTTCTTTGTAGTAGAGGAGACAAGACGACTCTTACGCTAACATCAAAGTGAAGCCAACATATATGACCCTAGACACGTGTTTAATTACTTCTTTCCATTCATAAATTTGCACAGTTACACATTTCCCAAAGCCAATTGCGAATATTTTGTCATTCATAATCTTGAAGAGATGGCACGTGATGTGGGCCTTCCGCTCTGAGATGTGGGCTTCACGATTATGACGTCACATTCCCTCTACTATAGTCCATTCATGCTCGAAGTTTTGTAGAGAATAAAGTCTTTTACATATGGATATGCAATCACATTTGCTAGGGGGGCTGTCTTCATATTAAGCTCAGAAACTACTTTAAAAATTACAATAACAATAATTTTTTTGCAGCGTGTTTTAATCCTACACGCTGTAAATTCATTAATCTAGAATAATAAAAGGAGGTGGCTGCCATTTAATCGCAAAACAAGTACTGCCTCTACGTATAAAAATCTGATCAGTTACATATAGCCCCTATCCATCCTCAAGATAAACACCTGAGACTTGGATTTGTAAAGTTCCGTTTAGTTTTTTCAATGACATTAACATGTTTCGAAAATTGTATAAAGAAACATCTTAACAGATATTTCCAATGGACAAATATATGGTGGAAGGTCCCTGTGAAAATGTATGCAACGTTGAACGGAAATTTTTAACAGTGCATTGACTATACTATAACACTGTAACTTACACTGTAACATCGTATTTTAAATTGAAGACACCCCCTTGTGCAAATGTTTTGCATATAATTATGTGGACGACTTTATTCCCTACAAAATGATATAATGTATAGCCATATATATATAGTGCCTGAATGTTGGACAGTGGATCATTTTTCCCAACACTGGTCTTTTATTTAAATTCTCAGTCTTTTATACACAGAAAAAGTACTTTTTTGCAATTTACATACAGTCACTTATTATTATAGATATACCCAACAGGAACACTTATTGACAGAGAGTGTTGTATTAAAATTATATATATCTAATTTAAAATGCAACTTTAATATATATGAAAGACTTAACTTATTTTCATATTTAAAAATATTTTATTACGCTTAAAATATATATTTCTAAAAATATTTAATTTAGAATCATTAATATTTATATAAATTTATTTTTAATCTAAATATCACAATGATTTTTAATATATATAAATTTACACTATATCAGTTCGTTATAATTTGTAAAATGTTTTTCTTTTTCAGTGAAATGTAAATATTTTATTTAACGTTGTGTTTAAAAAAAAATATTTTTTTGGAAAAATTATTTATTTAAACTTGTATTTATTTTACAGAACGTAAATTCAGGAAACTTCATAAAAAGGCAAGTCTTTCAATATTGCAAGATTTTTAAGTATAATTACAATCCGTTTCGAAAATAATAATTTATGTACATGCTCAAATGCAGCTTGTACTTCTAAGCTAAATTACAAATTATTAGCTGATGATGTGGAAAATTGTAATTTAAGAATTCCATCATGTTATAACACTTGTAAAAGTTTCTTAAAATCCTTATATTGAAAATATACCTATTCAAAAAATCCACAAATATTTTTATCAAAGTAGTATACAACATATTTAGAACTAAAGATGTATTTAAACAGATAAGAATACTTGCGCTATATGTAATTGAAAAAATTCCGTTAAGAAATACATAAAATATACATTCACAAATTTACATCAATAGATGACATACTGGGTTTACGCAAAGGAAGATATATATATATATATATATATATATATATATATATATATATATATATATATATATATATATATATATATATATATATATATATATATATATATATATATATATATATATATACCATGGAAGGTTATAAGGGTAAAATAGAGAGCCACTCAGGCGCAGACCTGCTGACATTGTTAAATTATGGTTTTAACAATAAATATATTTTGTTTTACAGATTAAAAAATTATTTTGTAAGCTCTGTGGAATGATACATGGAAAAAAAAAGTCTACAACGCCTGGTCACGTGAAAGAAACGAAGGACAAGAATGACAAAAAGGATGTTCCATGTGTGACGATGACAATGACGATGACAATGACGATGGATTGATAAGTTCACAGTTGCCGATAACAAAGCATAACAAAGCATTTCGTATCTGCGTAGTGAAAGACTATTCATTACCAATCAACATATACTTTAGGAACATTGAAAGGTTTGGAAAAACGGACTCAGTTATTGATGAATCGAATGTTTATTGAAAATGTAAATGGTTATTTTACTGAAATAAATGTTTTAGAATTTGATTACTCGAAGTTTATGTTAACAAAATATTGACATAATTTTCGATGAATAATTTATAGTAAATAAAGGGTATCCTAAGAAGTTATTATCCTAGGTTATTTTGGTTGCTACTATCCGTACACTACAGGCACTCTAAAAAGGCTCTTAATCCAATTCAAGTATACGCAAAGAAATCAACCCTTCAGGTGTATCTAATTTAAGATTTAATTTAGCGTAATATAGGTTACATATTATATTACAATTAAAGGAAAGTGCGCCTACGAGACTGGCACTTCCAGCTCATAGTATAGTTTTTAAGTCTCTGCCAAGATGGCGACGCTCCAGCGTCATCGTCACTTTGCTGCGCAGCGTTCTCCGGACATTTTATTGGACGCTTCACATGCGTGGGAGTTTTGCCCACGTGATTTTCCAACAGTAAATTTGAATATAAGTAATATCATGTGACTATTCCATCTCAATAAAGGTTATAAAGTTTTGAAATTTAATTGAAAAAAAAGGATACTACTATTTTTGCATCGAAAACTTATTGAAAATGTAAACGGTTATGTTACTCAAATAAATATGTTTAAGTATTATTTTGCATATGTTACATTTACAAAATTTTATAGATTTAGTTTCTTCGATCGAAACTCGTATTTATTAACTGATCAACAAGAATGGGTGCACAGCCAGGTTTTAAATCCTGTTTATTTCAGGTTACTCAAAATAAAGTTTGGTGCCATTCGTTTCTTAGTTACATATGCCTTCAAAAAGTGGTAAAAATATACTCAATTTGTACAATATAATGTACGTTATATATACATGTATGTTTGTACAATTGTACAATAATTAGTTATCATTTACCTTTATGTGTGGGCTGGGATAGATGATATAGATTTTATAGATCAAGCAATGAGCGTGGGACAATTGTGACCACTGAGGAGGGGGGTCCCAGCTAGGAATTTTCTTCAAAAAATCTTCAAAAAAAAATCTACAGAAATCTGTAGTTATTTGGGACTGAAGATTATTTCTGTAGAATAATTTCTGTAGAAAATTTGCAGATTTTTTCTTCAAAAAATCTGTAGATTTTTTCTTCAGTCCCAAATAACTACAGATTTCTACAGAAAATGGACTGATATTTTTCTTCAAATAATCTGTAGATTTTTTCTTCAGTCCCAAATAACTACAGATTTCTATAGAAAATGGGCGGATATTTTTCTTCAAATAATCTGTAGATTTTTTCTTCAGTCCCAAATAACTACAGATTTCTATAGAAAATGGGCGGATATTTTTCTTTGAATAATCTGTAGATTTTTCTTCAGTTCCAAATAACTACAGATTTCTATAGAAAATGGGCGAATATTTTTCTTTGAATAATCTGTAGAAAATTTTCTTCAGTCCCAAATAACTACAAATTTCTGTAGATTTTTTAAACGAAAATTCCAAGATAGCACAATTTACCGTGACGAATATTTAAAAATTTTACCTACTGTGGCATATGTTTTTGTGCTATGCCAAAAGTGCATTTTCTGACATATGCACTTTGACATACGTGTTTTAATTCATAAAATGTAAAAATTATAATTCCTTTTAATATACGAATTTCTTAATTTTTTTTATAATTTTTTCTAAATTTCTATATTTATTTTTTTAGATTTTGCGTAAATACTGATATAGAATTTATTTTCGCCTTGAAATTACGCATATCATACCATGATTTTTTTTAAAACTGAAATTCAAGTAGCTAAACAATTTCAGAAAAATAGTTTTTCTCTAACAATTGAGCCGTTAAAATATTATATTAAAAAATTTATAACAACATTAAAAAAATAGAACAACAAATTATAAAAACGTTCAATGAATATTTTTCTGAGAGTTAAATATATATTTAAAAATAAACACTTTATTTTGTGTTAAAAATTATTAATATTTAAGTTTAAATTTTTAATTCTTTAGTATTTAATAAAACTTTAGGAATTAAAAAACATATTTTGGTTAATTTGTTTTTCACGGAAACCCTTGGCGACATTTTAAAAAATGTCGCCAAAAAATCTTAAAACACTGAGCTAACAAAAATACAGAATTACCAGACTTGCACACATTAATGAAAAAAAAGGAACGAAAGGAAATACAAACAAAATACAATAACCATTGGCCAATCGCTGTATATTAGACAAAATTCCATACAATATCACAAATAAAACATGTATGTTTAGCGTACTATTACAATATATTACACAGTAACATATTCGTATTACTAGGACTTGTTTACATTTAAAAGTTTTTTCTTGTTTATAAATGCGATAAATTGAATTTTGAAAAAATAATAAACTTAGATTAAAAGAACCGAATATTTAATCTTAACACAACACATTAAAAAAAATTATTCCTTTTAAGAGATTTTAATAAACGCAAAATCTTACCTGTTAAAAACCACGTGTAAGAGAAAATATAGTTTTAAGGGTTATCGTACAAACATGAATTGAACATCGCCAAGGAAAGAAGAACCGTTGGAGAATTGTTAGATAGCCACTACATTTGGCGAAAAGCACAATAAGAATCGAGATTTGGCAGGGGAAAAACCGGATTTGGCGAAGTAATGACGAATGTTTCAGCAGATTGACAAAAAAAAACACCATAGTGCCGGGTTTGCCAAATTTGGCTAATAATCAAATAAAAAAGGAGTTTTCGATAATTGACTGTAGATGAATTGAGAAATTTAAATTTAAATTGCATTTATAGCAAAATTACATATTTGCTTTACGATTAAATTTAAGAATTACATAAACAAATCTTGTCATTTTTATAATTCTTATCTGTAAAGAAGAAAATCTCATATGAAAATGAACGTTTTAAAAGCCTCTAAAATGGCGATTCTTAAAGATAGAAATAAAAATTTTAATTTGCCGGCCAGGACCTAAAATACTGTGTGTAACAACACGATGCGTTTACTAACTGCACCATTGGTATGCTGACTGAATATTTTAGTTTAGAAATTGTACTTTTATATTATAATTATATTACAGAATTTACAAAATAGGCTTTTATTAAGTGTATTAAAAAAGTTAAAAAAAAATTAACGAAAATTGTTAACGACTTCAAAATAAAGGCGTAAACCGTACAGTAAAAATTAAACATATTGTTTTCAAATTCTTTTGACTTTTTTCATAATCATATAATTTAAGTTAGTTGAATCACCCGGATGTTGTAAAATAAATAATTTATTAATTCTGATAATTTAATTTATTATTTTAGAGAATTTATTATTTTAGACATTTGAATTCGTTAATAACATTTAACTATTTTTTTTATTCCAATCGTTTCACTGTTGATTACAAGCCGAACCTTCCGGATAATACCCGGATGAAGAATTTCATGATTATAATTGCTGGATGAATAATTTAATAATTATAATATTTTAATTTATTATTTCAGTAATATTAGAAACATTTGAATTATTTGATAAAAGTTATTTAATTTTTTTTATTACAATCATTTTACTATTTATCTCGAACCGAACCTGCCGGATAATTTCCGGTTGAAAATGTTATTAATTATAGCGACACAATTTAATTTATTGGTTTAGTGAAATAAAAAATATTTTACTGATATTTCCTATTTTAGAAAAAAAAAAATTAACCGGACCTCCCGGATTTTTAAGACAAAATCACTCATATCATATCCCAGGCAGCACACACACGTTCAATGAACGTCTACAAACGTTCACGCTAGTTCAAAAGTAGTTCAGGTGCACAGCACACCAAACGTGCACGTTCAAATGACGTCTAAATTTTGTACATAATATAACGTACAATATTAACTACGTTTTGGCGTTTTACTGAACGGCTATGACTGAACTAAAGTGAAACGATCAACAGAGGGCGCGATCATCGAAGAGCTGCGGTGGTCGACACATGGGTCGAGAAAAATTCGAATTATTTTCAATTATGTTTTGTTAAATATTATCTCACTGAGTTTATAATTCTCAGCTTATTGGAGTTTTCATCTAAATATAAAGTAAGTACTCATATTACTTATTATTAATATTGGATATGTATTTCAATATTTGTTTCATTTAAAAAAGAATACGTTTAGGCTTAATTTCATTCATGACTGCGTAAGCTGCATGAAGTATTTCTTTTGATATTAAATCTATTCGATATTACAAGGATAATATTTTGCATTAAAAAAAAAGATAATGTTTTTGCATAAACTGCGCTGATGTTATTATTTCTTAAAAATGTATATTTATTAGAATTTGACATTTAAAGATTCCGATTGACCGCTTTGAAACTAGTTTTTATTATTTCCTTTCAACGCTATATTTTTGTTTACTTTTTTTTTCGCAAACGTTAAATAACAAAACATAATATAACTAAAATCGTATTTCAGCTCAAAAAATTATCTGTTTATATAGGAGTACATCCACATGTTTAAATACCATGCAGTCAAGTCACACTTATGGATATATTTTGTATTTAAAATCTTCTGAAAAATTGTTTATAGTGTTTATTATGCAAGTGTATGTTTGTGTCATGCAAGTTGTATGTACGCTTATGTGTCAACTAGTTATTCAAGGAGTCAAGATATATTTGTAAAGAGTTTAGCAGTCTCATATTTTTGAAAAAGTTTGTTTATCTTTACAAAGTTTTTAAACAACAAACCAAAGAGATACAACCCCCCAAATCTTTTGCAATAGATCCTCAGTTAAAAAAATAATGATTTTATTATACATTAGATGTTAAAAATAAATTGTGAGATAGATTTTTGTTTTGACACCAAGACCAGTAAAATATTAAGAATTCGAAGGTATCTAAATCACCGAGTAGCTAGATTATAATTTTATCTAGATTATTTTTTTTGGTAGACTCGATATATTCTAAAATCAACACCTAAACAGTTATAGGAAGTATTCTTGGCATTATATTTTCAAAAATATTCCCAATTTATAATACAGAGGTTTTCACACCTTAGTGTGTATTTACAAATTACGATGTCATCAAGTTTATTTATTTTTATAGGCTATGACTATGATTCGCAAGAGAACTTTCACATTGGCTGCATTTCCCCCACCTGAATAGGATGTGCTTTTGTCTTACCTACACCCAATAGTAAGTTTACCTTGCAATATTCGTTTTATTTTCCATATCTGCCAACTTGTACAGTCTCACTGAACATCCATTTTGCATGGCTGTACGAATAACTTGTAAAATTGCACATATTTCAAGATCTTCTTTTTTTAAAAATGACCCTTTTGACAGTTAAAACGCCTCTTGAACAATTGGAACAACACATATTTGAAAGATAAGTTAAATTGTTTTATTTCACTTAAATTTTGTTTGTTAAAGTTTTTTTTTTAATGCGAGTGCATAGTGGCAGCTTAACCTTTAAAATCAGGGAATTATCATGGAATTTTTTAATTCTGGAAATGTCAAATAAAATTTTCAAATTTAGATCACTAAAACGACAGTTATAATCTATTTTGCATATTATAGTTATTAGGGATGAAACGGATATTCGGCCTATCCAGTTGATTTTTAACTATCCGATATCTGGAAGTAAAGTGCCGGATATCCGGATGAATAAAACATTGAAGATTATTTTTTTTTGGCGATCAATTATCTTTGTACTTGCTTTAAGTATTTTCCTGAAAATTCTACCAATGTATTCACAGTGTGCATATTCTTTTGATTTTTTTTCGTGGCTATTCAGGTGGGTAAGGAGTGCGTCTTAGACGAGGTGAGTTACAGAGAATAGATAGCAAGGAAGATAGGCTGCAGACATTTGAAACACGCTACTATAGTGGAGTATCTTCGAGTTTGAACAATTTTAGCAGTGTGTAAGAGTGCATAGCTACATCTCTGTTCGTTGTATATTAGAAATTGTTTTATTCTCCAGTCTAAAAGTTAGTTTCAGCATTTAAGTATGACTCAATTTAGATCAGCAATTTTGGAAATATTTCAAAATTATATTTTCAAACGCATTGTACAATACAGATCTGGCTGTTTCAAAATCTTTATAAATATGAACAGTTTATTTTAAAGAACTGTTAAGGTGTACGTACACACTTGAATATATTTTTTATAAATTTAAAACTATTTTTTTCATGTATGTAAACACTTTTAAAAATCACGATGCATTATAAATAAAACTTAAATTAAGTTAAATGTTAATTATTATGTTTTTTTTAAACATGATTATGCAAGTTTTAATTAATCTAGAAGCATAATTTTTGTTGGAATTACTTGAAGTATCTTTCTTAAAGTTATGACCCTCCAAAACGTTTATAGCATGACAAGTTTTTTTAATATAATTTTTTTACCTTGGAAAGTCTTTTTTTTTTAAAAAAATTAACTTTAAAATTCTATTATTTTTTTTTAACGATCGTTATGGTGGAGGGTTATAACATCTTACAACTAATATAAAGTTGAATTTCAAAATAAATTTCTCAAAAGTTTAAGCAAACTTGAGTTTTTATGTTTGGAATGAAAGGGCATATGGTAAAAATACAATTATTCAGAAATTGAGTTTAAAGTGTACAAAACATACGCCCATTGCTAGCAGCACCCTAGAATAACCCTTTGTAAATAAAGAAGTTTATTTAATGTTTATTCAATCTTGGTATCACCTTAAAGGTAAGGAATTGGGGAATATTATAGAAAAAAAATATTTTGTAATTTCTGATCGATTTCCGTTTTTTCTAGTGTGTATGAGAAGATAATTTCATAAAGAGGCTGCCGGATAACCGGCAAAATCCGGTTTGTAATGTATGCCGGATATCTGGTTCATCCCTAATAGTTATCAATATTTCGTTTTAGTTCTGAAAAAGTTTTTTTTTAAAGCATGGGTGTGCGCATGCATGTGCAGTTCTGTTGTTGAAAACAGGAACGATTACTGCAGGGAGAAACGAAAGCAAAGCCTGTTGGATTTGGGATTGTAAACAAAATTTGCGTGAATAATGAATATGTGATTGATTGAAATAGGAAACATTTAAAACTTTAAAATTATCTACAACAAATATAATTTGAACAAAAAAAATGGCTTTTTTACATTATTTAATTACTATTGTGCCTGTCACACTTGTATAATTTTTGTATTGTAGCCATAAATTATTTCTTTAACTGAATATAAGTATTGCTAATAATTTTACATTTACAATACAATATATTTATTGTGGTGTGAATACTTTTCCAATCGTAAGTATGTATAGCAACATTTTTTAATGTAACTCAGTAAAATCAGGTAAATTTGTGTGACAATTTAAATGTACATTTGTAAAGGGAACTATTGTTTAATTAACATTAAAGTTGATACTAATGAAATTTTAAATCTACTGTTACACAGAACATTTTATAAATTTGTTGTGGGGAAAAATTATATGAATTCAATTTTTTAAATGTTCACAAGTATTTATTTACCTTGAATTTGAGAGCATAATCACTTATGGTAAACACTTGTAGATGGCCTTTCGATAAAGTATTTCCGAAAACCAAGTTTAATCACAAAAGGCTTGAATAGTTCGTTACAATTTCCAAAACATAAATTCATATTAAAAATATTTAATATATAGAATATTATATTAATATATATAAATAATATTTATTAAAAATAAGTTAGTTTTTGCAATCTCTTATTATTCAGATAATAAATAAGCAGTTTACCTGAACTTGTTGCAATACTTAACATTTAGAGCCTCCATAGCACATTAAGAAACCATTTTTAATTATGATTTTGTGTGCATCATAATTTTAAAACGTGGTTCGATTACAATGACAACATCTGAACTCTTACCTCACTCACCATTATGTGGCTACTTATACAACACAATAGGCTATTGTAACGGTTATCGATTAATCCCAGCAATTGTTTAGTTAGTTGAAATAACAACGGTATAGAGCTACTCAATGGGCAACAGTCCAACATCGATTCAGGAAGGTATCTTGTTTGTTGAATTAAAAGTTATGGTAGGTGAAATTAAGAGTTTTATCCGGCCCATTTCAACTAACTATGTATTTTAAAGCAGTCAAAGTTGTGTTTTGTATTTTTAGAACTTAGTTTGGAATAAAAATGACCTCGTAACATGTTTTTGAAGAATTTCAAAAACTATTTTCCAGGATTCCTACCCCAGATAATAGTTTTCAAAAGGTGGTAATGAAGTATTTTTATCTCAAACTAAGCCTAACATGGCATCTTCGTGCTTCATCATCTAGCATTTTGATGTCGTCAACAAAAGGGAAAGATCGTCTAAAGGAGGATTCCCCCTATAGGGAGGAGGGGGGGAAGGTACCTAAAGAAATACATTGCTCAGTCACTGAACTCCCACCCCCCATGAAAAATCTATACCTACGTGCCTGAGAACAGTACCCGACTACTTTTATTTCTATAATTTTTTTTAAGAAGGTTTCATCAGTCCTCTCTTACAATAGATTTGTATTAGTCCAGTTTTAATTTTTTTCAATCATTGAGGGAAGATTTCTGATCATAGATTTATTTTAATAAAGCAATTTATCAGTAACAATGATGGATGAATTGTAAATATATATTAAGTTCAGCATCCTTAATTGTTTATATTCTTAAATTATCTCGTTTTTAATATTTACTCATGTGAATTCCTTTCTTTTTTTAGGTATTGTGAAACAAAATGCTTCTACAAAAGGTGTGCCAGTCATAGTGCATTAAATAAAACATTATTAGTTGAATTGAATGGATAGAATATAGTAGAAATAAAATGGATTTAATTTCTATGTGTTTTATTTTACTTGTGTTGTATAATATTTTTAGGGTTACAAGTCCTGTCCAGTCTGATGGTTTATAAACGTTTTTAAGTAAAATATATCAATGTTTTCTTAAAAATTCATTTGTAGATAACCAAATACTTTTAGTTAAGGTTATTGCATGAATTTCATTCTCCGATAGATTGAAAATAAGTGTCGGCGAAGGTTTTTGAGGAGTAAATTGGATTAGCATCATACTCATTTTTGTGATTCTTCAGAATACAACTGGAATCTATTCCTTATTTATATAATAAATATTAAATATATGTTAGTCTACTTCGCTTTCACTACAAAAATTTTGTGAAACTGAATTATTGAAGGTGTATTCAACTCCAAAGTAATATACATTAACTTTAGCTACAAAATCGTAGAATAACAAAGAAGTTGAAAATATAAGCCTATTAAAGCAATAAAAATCTTGACAGTTTTGTGTTATAAGTTTTCAGGTACACCAAGCCTAAATAATGTAAGATCAATGTTTTTTAATTTATCAATTCTGTGTCTAGGAAAATCAGAAATTTTATAAATAAGTTTTTTAATTAAAAAATTCAATAGAATTTTATAAACTATTTTTATTATGAATTGCTTTTAAAGTAAAATGGTAAGTTAAACAGTATTGGAAGAATTTCCTCAGTTAAAATTTAGTACTAGTATGAACAAAATTATAAGTGTATTATCAAAACTTAATTTTTTGTTTTTGAAGTAATTTTAAAATTTTTTGCAACGTATCAGTGTATATTATGAAGATGTATAAGTTTGAAATAAAATATTTCTAATTATAATTTTTAAATATACCAATTTCAAAATGTTCCGGATTTTTCATTATTCTTTGCATTTTCAGGTACATCTTGAATATAAAAACTTTGGAAACCGTTAATAAATGTGGAAGTATTTGTTTTATAAAAAAAGTTTCGTTACAATATACAAGATGTATCTGAAAACCAAAAAATAATCACAGCATTTTGAAATTTGTTTATATTTCACATATTCAAAAATTAGAATTGGAAAAATATTAATGTTTATATTCCAATGTTTTCCTATCTTCATTATAAATATAAACTGATATGCCGTAAAAATTTCAAAAGAATTGCTTCAAAAACAAAATTTTAAGTCTTGATATTCCACTGTTTCCGGGAAACGCAAAATAAATGACAAATAAAACCGAAAACGGTGGCATCCGACACGTTTTCTGCACTTAATATAGAACGTATTATAGTAGCGCAATGTACGTCCAGCCTGCACCAAATAGTACTAGGTCACACTCTTATAACACTGTTATTGTACAGTTCAAAGAACGTTAGTTGCCGGGACACATAGACGTACAGATAACGGAAACACATGACGGTGTTTGAACGTATCGCGAGGACGTCTTTTGAACTAAGTTTGAACTATCTTGTGCTGCTTGGGATTGAAGTTCAAAATAAGTAATTTATGCGCATCAGATTTATCAAATACGCAAATCCTACAACTTTACTCCGATATTTCAAAGTTACGAAATCTACAGATTATCTGCAGAATTAAACTACACTTTAAGTTGAAAAAACCTCTAAGTTAAGAATCTTCACATTTCTGCAATAAAATCTGTAGAAATTTGCAGATTACTGTAAAAGTCAAAATACGCATTTCAACTTTGCAGATTTTTTGAAGATTTTTGCAGAAAATTTGAAGATTTTTAGTTTTCTGTAGATTTTCTGTAGAAAATTTCTAGCTGGGGGGGAGCATTTTTAAAGCATATCAGGTCTGAAGTATTCTGTTTGCAGCAGAACAGGTAATTACACGGTTTCGAACATGAAACGCTTGACTAATGATTTCTACAAATCGTTTTCAGCTTGACTTTTCATTGTTTTTACCCCTTTAATCACCATACACCCTCTGCGAATCTACCTGCTCTAAGGAAGGATTATCAATGATTCGGCCGTCAGACTCGTCTCTTATTATAAGGAAAGTCGTTCTTCCACAACGCTATGAGAACTCGTTACCATACCTCCTAAAGCACCATCTCTCCCGCCCCCTCCCCCCGTTTAGGAATTAGACCACAGACATGGCAACTTTTGTTTACTTAGCCCACGTTTAAAGGTTGCACTGTTTAACTAAGCCCACGTGTAAAGGTTGCACTGTCTCATTATAGATATATCCCCAAGAAATATGTCAGATATCCATTATGGTATATCTGATTTTTTTTCAAGGGGTAAAATAATTTCTTAAAATAATTAATTATTTTATATCGGGTTATAAATAAATATGACTTAGTAACAATACAAAATTAAATTCACCGAAAAATATGCGTAAATTTAGTATAAACAAATTTAGAATTTAAATATTCATTTGTATAACATTTACCAAACAATATTCTTGAAAATATGCATTTAGATTTTACGTGAGTGTATAAACTTTATTTTTGACTTTTTTTTTTATTCTGAACTTATTGTATGTGAAATCCTGTAAAAATATATTTTATGTGTAATATATTGCAGCGACGTTGCAGGTCGTTCACCGTTTTTTCTGTCTCGAGCAATTCACAGACAGCATTTTAACTTTTCTAGTGTTTATACCTCTGAACCAATGGTATATCGTCAACATTGAGGCCCTTTGAAAGGAGCGGCCGATTCCGATAAACACTGACACAACAGAAAAACATTCCCTAGACTGGCAGGAAACATAAACGCACACGTTTTTCGTGTGCTCCTGACCATAATTGTAATGCCTTTAATTTACTGTTCATCGTAAATTTGTAACTGTTATACTTTCATCATTAAATTTTGTTTGTTTTTTAAATACTATGGCACTTATAAACTTATTTATTATCTTTAAACCTAACCTTCGAAATCTAAACTAAATGGAGTTAACAATACCGTGGCCGACAAACATACATCGGCCCTCGCAATATATTTGTATGTCAGCTGTTTGTTTTGTAATATCAACAACTACATGCATTTTAAGTATTATATTACAAATCAACTATTTTAACTTTAGCAGACATTCTTAAAGTACTTTATAAATCCTTAATTAAAATATTTTAACTGGAAGATTTAAGAAATATTATATATAAGATATTTTCCTCTATCGGTAGCTTTCGGAATTAATGTTTTATTGCAGACATCACCCCCCAACCCCCCCCTCCCCTGCATTCATGATTCCCAATAAATAATTTTATTCGCTTTAATTTATTAGTTTTAATATTACAGATGCTGTCAAACAGGAAAACATTTTATACTCACTATATTGTACAATAATTAGATATCATTAATATGGTGTTTCATTACAATATTATAGTGTTTCATTACAATATTATAGTGTTTCATTACAATATTATAGTGTTTCATTACAATATTATAGTGTTTCATTACAATATTATAGTGTTTCATTACAATATTATAGTATTTTATTACAATATTATAGTGTTTCATTACAATATTATAGTGTTTCATTACAATATTATAGTGTTTCTATACAATATTATAGTATTTTATTACAATATTATAGTGTTTCTATACAATATTATAGTATTTTATTACAATATTATAGTGTTTCATTACAATATTATAGAGTTTCATTACAATATTATAGTGTTTCATTACAATATTATAGTGTTTCTATACAATATTATAGTATTTTATTACAATATTATAGTGTTTCATTACAATATTATAGAGTTTCATTACAATATTATAGTGTTTCATTACAATATTATAGTGTTTCATTACAATATTATAGTGTTTCTATACAATATTATAGTATTTTATTACAATATTATAGTGTTTCATTACAATATTATAGTGTTTCATTACAATATTATAGTGTTTCATTACAATATTA
Organism: Troglohyphantes excavatus; assembly: GCA_963932185.1. Taxonomy (NCBI): domain Eukaryota; kingdom Metazoa; phylum Arthropoda; class Arachnida; order Araneae; family Linyphiidae; genus Troglohyphantes; species Troglohyphantes excavatus. Next base: position 60,887,868 of record OZ010670.1, read on the forward strand.
TAGTGTTTCTATACAATATTATAGTATTTTATTACAATATTATAGTGTTTCATTACAATATTATAGAGTTTCATTACAATATTATAGTGTTTCATTACAGTTATGTGGTATTTAATTACACTATATCCCCACAAATGTGTCAGCTATCCATTATGGTATACCTGATATTTTAAAGGGGTAAAATACTTTATTGAAACTAATATTTTTGTTGGTTATTAATGAATATTACGTAATAATAATACAATATTAAATTTCAGCATTAGTGTGTAAATTTAGTATAGAAAATTTAGATTACAAATGCACCATTTATGTATAAGATCACAAAATAATATTATTCAAAATGTGAATCTAACGTGTACATACTCAGTTGACAAAGAATATATATTCTAAAAACTAAATTCTTATCTTTATTCGCTATATTTATACAAACAATCTTAGTCTAGAAATTGTAAATTTTATTAGACAATAAAGCTAAAAAAATTAACATAAATTTAAACAAGTCTGGATAAAAAATTTAGTTTTTCTAAAACTAACAGATTGAGAATTGTAGTTCGTTACGCCAATGATTGACAACGAATTACCAGACGATTTATTTTTAAAATTTTCTTAAATGTGGAAATTAGAACAACCATTTTGGTATACGTACTATATGAAACAATCCTTCGCAAGATCATTTGGCGACTGTCTTAAAAAATAGCCAAACCTTTATGAACACCAAGTCTATATTGAAAACACAATATGAAATATTAAAGGTGGAATTAAAAGTAAGTATAAAAATGACTATATTATTATTATTAATATATTATTTAAGTAATTTAAAATTTTAGTGCATGATATATGTGTTTTTCAACGTTTTATGAGGAATATTATAACACATTTCATATATTTGTTTTAATATTTTCTCATTCATTTTGTTAGGTTTCTGCTGGCATACAATGACTGTGGAAGTTTATTCATACTTTTGTCAACACATTTGTGATCAAAATATCTCATTCTAAAACTCCGAGAATTATGTACGAAGTATGAATTACTAAATTAATCTTACATTATAAATAAAACTAGATTCTTTATTAATTATATTATCATGTTGAGTGTATAATTTTTTTTCAGCCAACAAAAAATGTAAGTTTCCATTTAGTGCCAAGTTTAATGAATCAAAAATAGATGTTTGAAAATGTTAATATTTAATATCACATGTTAGCAACTTGAAATGCATATTTTCTTTTTATTAACCACATAAATTCATATGTTTTCAGATAATTAAACTGATAATCTGCAATATAAACCAAATACAAATAATACACATTTTCAAAACTAACTTTTATTTTTTTCCCTGCATATTAGGTAACTCACACCAATATCAGAATGTAAGCCATTTATTATCTGAGCATTTGCGTAAGTATAAATAATTTTTAAAGACTATTATTTAGTATTCATTACATGGGCTCAAATTGTTATTGTGCTGTCTTATTGTTATTGTGCTGTCAGATTGTTATTGTTCTGTCAGGTTGTTATTGTTCTGTCAGATTGTTATTGTTCTGTCAGATTGTTATTATGTTGTCAGATTGTTATTTTGTCCTCTATATCTATATTTTGGTCAAGTATTCGAATTCACGTTATTAGTATGATACATATTAATTTTGTTCTTTAACTTTCAGGAATAGTTATGTCATTATATCAATTACTTTAAATATTAATGCATTTTCATAATTTTTATACAGCTCTTGCAAATGCAGATTACCACGATGTGGAAGGTGAGTTGGATTAGACGTTTATAATTTTTAACATAGATTAACCCTTTCAGAGGAAAGGGAAAAAACGAAATTGTTAAGTTGTTTTCCTTTCTAAATAGCTTATTTTATATTTCTAAATCATGTATATAACTATCTTTTAATTTTCATTGTTTTCATAAATATACACATTGTAAAAAAGGTACTTAAAAACGAGTACCTGAACCTACTCGTTTATCTGTGAGTACAATTGCATCGTAAATGAACGATGACATACTCAAATTTAAGTTTTCGTACTTTCTCAAAAATTATAAGTATGATTTAATATTTTTAATTTCAGCTTCTGTTAAAGCCATCTTAACAAAGCGACCAGACAAACTTAAAATAGGTGTTCAGAAGATGGTTTTCCACCTTATTTGAAGTCGATTGCTTCAGTTATTACAACTCAATTATATTACTTTCGATTATTTTGGCACACCTTTTTAACATTTTTTCTGTTTATAACATCTTCACGTCGCCCTTGTAGTACAACGTATAAGGCACTAGACTTCTAGCTGACGCCTTCTAGCTGATTCCCAGCTGACGCCTTTAACCACTCGGCCACAGAGGCCTCACCAACATCATTGAAATACAGGTCTACATGTAAGGGAATCCACTGAAAATGGATTTCATTTTGTACCGGCAATTTATTAAGCTTATCTATAATATCTGTGCTGGTACGGTCGGCAACTGCTTATTTTTTAGTACATATATATAACAAAGCACGTACATTTTAGTTTGTTTTTGGTTACTTAACGTCGCACTAGAGTTGCACAGTGGGCTATTGGCGACGGTTCGGGGTTTATCTCGAAGGAAAGACCCGGGAACATATTCACACACACATTCATACATGCACCTCGTTATTTTAGAACCATGGTCAGATGACGACATATATTTTAGTAAGAAACAATTTTTGATGTAACTTAAGTTATTTGATGTAACTAAATTATTATTTTTAAAAAATTCTTAACGTATGTTCTTAATTATTTCTAACTAGTAAATGATCCGGACGAGACATCATCTTACGAGGGTAAGTATAGTTAATATTAGTTATTTGAAAATTTGTATATTATTTCGGCATGTATATGGAAAGTATTTATATTGTCTGCATCTATTGGCACTTACTGTAGTATCTAAGTATTCCTATTTATATTTCAAATCAAAAGCTTCGATATGTGTCAAAATTAAACAATATATTTTTATTGTATAATTCATTATTTCTTTATTGCTTCGCATCACAAGTTTCAGTCTTTTTAAGTTATTTATTAATATTTGAGGTTTTTTTTCCCGTGAATATAAACTTTACCGGAATTTATATTTTTTTATCAACAAGTAATCTCAACATGTAGTTTCGTTTATTATGCTTAATCTATTAGTTCTTAAATAAACAATAATATTATTCAAATACTTAAACAATAATATTATTTAATTACTTAAACATTAATATTATTAAAATACTTAAACAATAATATTATTAAAATACTTAAAGAATAATATTATTAAAATACTTAAACAATAATATTATTAAAATACTTAAACGATAATATTATTAAAGTACTTAAACAATAATATTATTAAAATACTTAAACAATAATATTATGAAAATACTTAAACAATAATATTATTAAAATACTTAAACAATAATATTATTAAAATACTTAAACAATAATATTATTAAAATACTTAAACAATAATATTATTAAAATACATAAACAATAATATTATTAAAATACTTAAACAATAATATTATTAAAATACTTAAACAATAATATTATTAAAATACTTAAACAATAATATTATTAAAATACTTAAACAATAATATTATTAAAATACATAAACAATAATATTATTAAAATACTTAAACAATAATATTATTAAAATACTTAAACAATAATATTATTAAAATACTTAAACAATAATATTATTAAAATACTTAAACAATAATATTATTAAAATACTTAAATAAAATACTTAAACAATAATATTATGAAAATACTTAAAGAAAATACTTAAACAATAATAATATGAAAATACTTAAACAATAATATTATGAAAATACTTAAACAATAATATTATGAAAATACTTAAACAATAATATTATGAAAATACTTAAACAATAATATTATGAAAGTACTGCCGATTATTAAAATGACTTATTCAAATTCAAACACAACTTTAAAATACGCAATAAAAATCCATGGAATCTGGACATGTTTCGGGAGATACATCACCCTTCATTAGCAGAAATGAAATTGATGACCTTAATAACTGGGGCATATTCAGTATATCATGTCAATGTGGCATGTCATATATCGGTCAAACATGGATAGCATTAAGATTTTGTATTAATGTGCACCAAGCACATACTGTTAAATAAGAAATAAATAAGTCTTCTATTGACAAATACTCTTCAGAACATAATCATATATTTAATTTTTCTGTCCCATCTTTTATTTGCAAACCCAAATCTCCAGTTGAACTTAACTTCCTGGAGGCATTTTATATCTTTAGCAATATTGATTCGATTTCAATGAAAAATTTACGGTCCCAGTATTTCCCGCTTGTTGGCACGCAATAGTTAACTCCAACCGATTGACATAGTTTTTTGTTCTTTAGCAACACTTGCAATTCTGGGTTTATTTCCATTTTATTGCACACACAGACTTTAATTTCCTGCTGATGAAGGGAGATGAATTTCCCGTAACATGTCCGGATTATACGGATTTTTATTGCGTATTTTAACGTTGTATTTGTATTTTAATATTTTTAACGCAATGTTCTATAATAAGAGTTTTTATCTTATAGAAATGACTTGTTTAATGTTCAGATAACTCGGAGAATACTATCAAATATTTTATTAACAATTGATAATATAATACAAACGCACCTACTATTAAATATTATTAAATACACTTATGCAAATACTAAAAAAATATTATCGAACATAACTGTGTTTATGTGGGACACATATTTCAAAGCAAAATATTATGTGTTGCTTTATAATAAAATCAACCTCCACAACACTGGTTACTCATGGACTATCATCATTTTTAACAGAGTTACTTTTCAAAAGTTCCCCTACGTTTTAACATAATTTTGTTTTATGAATTTAAAAAATATTTATATTGATGGAAAATTTGGTGATACACTGAAAAAATCGGAAAGCTCCCACGGCAACCTTTTGTCTGGGCGATAAACAATTGTGTTATTTTTTGACAATATGGTAACCCGGCTCCCTTAGGCCGCAATTGGGCTTCGGAAGATTATATCTTTCATAACATAGCGTAACTCATAATTTATATTATACTATCAGTATGGCCCGGCGTTGCTCGTGGTCAGTTTGTGAAGTAAGAGCTGTGCGCGACTTTTCTAGTTAGCGTAGCCAGTCGAATATCGCTCTCTATGCCCTGTCTAAATTTATTCAATTAACTTAAGTAGTTATGGAGATATCTTAACCTATTATTTTAAAAAATATATATTACCGACTTTACATGCTATTGCGTATAAACTGTAAACCGAGTATAACTGTGTAAAATATATATATTTTGCAATATAAAAATCCCCAAAAATTAATTATTAACCCTTTCCGTCCCAAGACGGGAATATTTTCATGATCCCAAAACCCCAAGCTTTCGCGAGTAAAGAAAAGCTGGAATGGACTCGCCCACATCTCTCTCGACATTTGCTTCCCCCCTCAGTTGAGCGCGGACAGGGCGGGGGGTCGAAGCTGCTCTGAAAAAGACCATTACTCTCTGTCGGAGGAGGTGGTTTCAACCTTCCCTAGCGAGAATCAAACAATGGCGCGTTGCTTCTTTTCAGAACATAATCGCAAAACATAGTTATACAATATATTTAATAGTTTATTATAAATACAGATTACCTCTGGAAAAAATTAGATAGATATATATTAGTTATATTGTATAACTACTATATAATGACACGTTATTACTTAAAAATATGAACTGGGTTCTAGAAGCCACAAATTAAAATAATGGAAAGTATCATGTTGCTTTGGTTTAGTCAATTTACGTCGCACTAGAGCTGCACGGTGGGCTATTGCCGACGGTTCGGGGCCTATCCCGAAGAAAAGACCCGGGAACGATGCCTCGAATTTTTGAACCACAGTCAGAAGACGAGGACAACACCTGAGCTGGCATCCGATGCAACCTCAATAGGAGTCAGAAAATTGGACCCCAATCAGATTTATCGTGCACCGTATGCACGCCAGTATAATTTTTGGATATTTTTAGACGACTTCCTAGTATTTTAGTAGCGATGCTGGTAGCCCTGCGATCGCAAGGTTACTACATTTTTACTTTTCTTTGTCACGTCCATCAGTCGGGTTCGAACTCACAATCCTCTGATTACCAACTGAACGCTTTTATCCACTTGGCAACCTAGGGCCCTGAAAAATGAGTGTTGGAGTGATATGAAGTCATTTTGTTGCCTATTTTTTTTCTTTTTCAAACATCTTAATTTTTTTGGAACAATAGCTGATGTTTATTACAAACTTCATTAGCCAAACGCCTTTATCCACTAGATAACTGGGGTAACCGGAAAGTATCAGAAAATAAGTGGAAAGAAACGTGTATATAACATTATCTAAATATAAATTTATTCCATGGGTGTTAATAATTTGAAAATTTTGTGTAAACTGTTTTTTCTACATATTTAAATTTCAACTGACATTTTCTCTACGGGGAAATAATTACCACTATTAAGTATTTATTTTATTTTACTGGAATATTTATATTGACATTTTAATAAAAACTCAAGAAGAATTTTAAAAAGATCAGTAGAAAGATTTGACATTTTACAATTAAATTGCAATTTTACATGTAAAATCTTTCCTCTGATATGCATTTTAAAAATATTATAAGACTAATTAATAATGTGTAAGATAAAATCATTTTAAAAAATGCATTATCTATTAAATTTGTATTATGTACAAATAAATTCATGCAACCTTAAATTACTATTTATTTTATATGAAAACTGACACAACATTTTAATAATAAAACCATTAAATCAAAGTTTTTTATTGTGACTTTTGAGTTGAACTGAACATTCGCGGGAGCAGGAAATGAATAATCCATACTATCAATTTGTAACTTAAGAATTGTTATAAGATTTATTTTCGGCTCATTAGAAGTTTTGATGAAATTGATTTTTTAATAATAGTTTTAGGAATAAGTTTTTAGGAATATCAGCTTCTGTTCATTTGAAAAATCTTTTTAAATATATTAGTTATATGTTTTATTTATAGTAAAACTTTTAAACTTACATATGAAATAGACTAATAATCTCCGAACAAACAAAAGAAAATATGATAATAACAAAAACGTTCGAATAACATAATCTGAATGTATGTGTATTTATATTGAAAAATAATTATATAAAAACATAAACCTTACGTTTCAGAAGTTATTATTGCTAAGAATGTTAAAAATAGCATAGACTTTTTAGACAATAGCAGAGAAAAATTAATAAAAGGGATTTGCAATTTATTTCAATATTTGTATATGTTTGTAGTAAATAAGAACATACTAAAGTTCGTTTTTGTTGTATACATTATGCCAGTCGGACATAGTAAACATAGACGACAAATTACGTTAAGGCGTGTTACTATTATGAACAGTACTATGGAATATCTGAGCTCTGGAAGAGAGGCTAATTAATTTCAAAAGAGGTTCCATACAATGAAAGAAATAGATTATTAACACTGATGCTTAACGACAAACTTTCACTCATTGTAAGACATGTGTAACATATAATCTATTCTAGTAAAACCCATTAAATATTCTAACAAAAGCTGAATTCGTGACAAAATGAGAAGTTTTGCGCACATCTTTGTGTAGACATGCGTTTAAAACGAACAATATTGATAGTATAAGAAAATTGGTTAAAATGTCCAAATCATTAGCATCGAAATTTCATTTCGGCGAACAGACATAGAAAGCACCACCTGCCCCATTCAGGTGAGCTGCCCCGCCCACGTGTCCAAACTGGGTACCAGTGAATAGCGCACCTGTCGGTACCGTCCCATTAACTCCACGTTGAGCTCCCGTCTTACTTACAAAGGAAGCAGGGAAACGGAGAAAAGGAGGAAAATATTCCTCACACCCCTTCTGAGACCCCGACCCGACCGAATCTGGTCGGGTTGGGGTTTTCACCACAGGTCGAGTTTGGTCGGGCTTGGGACTTATCAGACACGCTTTCCTCATATAAGCCTATAATATGATTTTTTTTTTAAATAATGCATTTTGCAGATAATGAAAATAAAACGCTTTGCGATGTTGTTTGAATGCCAAATGACGTTGAATGCTCATATTATTAAAAAAAGTTTTATATATGTTTTTATTGAAAAAATAACCCCAGTAAAAAAAAAAATGCAATTATTAAACTTCACATTCATTATTTTTAGTACTGATAATACAATAACATATCGAAGCTAAAAAAAAATTCTGTTCTACCAAATGAAAATAAGTTAATTTATTTGGCGAAGTTTTCTGGGTGCCAATTGGTGACCGGAGATTTGGTGTTGTCTTTAATAGCTATTTCTAAGAAAAATTAAGAATTATTTTATTTTGTAATAACGTAACTGTATACCCTGAAATTTCAGAGAATTGTTAATCGAAAATTTTAAAATATGCCAGCATCAATATTTACAGGCATTACTTTTCTATGAATCAAAATCATTTCAAATGATCATTTCTGAATTTCAATAAAATTATTCTGAAGTGAAACATTTCAAATAAGCAACATGGTATAAATATAGAAAACCTAAGTTCACTTTTAGGAGCACCTATTCCGACGCTGTAGCACTGTTCCACTTCGTAACAAATAGCACTGTTGGTATAAATGTAATAGCGTTGGATAGGAAATTAAACACCGACGCTTTTAAGATCTTGAAACAAATAAATGTTCGGGACATGCATAGATACCCGTAGCGTTAGACGATACTGGTGGTTTATCTTCCTCCTTCGGTTGGCGAGGTTTAAGTTAACGACCAATTCCTATAATCTGCTGCCTAATAAATGTGCTTTTCAATGAAAAATCGCAATAATAGAAGGCAACCATTATTGCCAAAAAATATTTTTCGTCACCAAGGTGATTTTTAACAATAATGTTATGAAGGGAAGATCTACATGTAAATTTCCCATAGGAATAATGTATAGGAAAATGGAAAAAATTCCATAACTTTTAAACGGTTGCAGATATCCACCTGAAACAAAGTGCATATTTTAAACTGGGACCATATTGTTAAAATGGGGCATGTTTCATAAAAATCCGTGCAGTAGTTTTTGAGTTAAATCCGGACAAACAGACAGACTTTGGCGACATTTTAAATTAATTTTGCGACATTTATAATTTATTTGGCGACATTTAAAAAATTATTTTGCAACGTTTGGCGACAATTTTAATTCATTTGGCAATATTTGGCGACATTTTAAAATTCATTTGGAAACATTTGGTGAAATTTTTAATTCATTTGGCAATATTTGGCGACATTTTTAATTCGTTTGGCGACATTTTTAATTCATTTGGCGACATTTACTCATCAGCCAATCAAAATAAATCGTTTATCCCAGTATTGTCGAAAAATATTTTTGGTCGCCAAGGTGATTTTTAACAATAATGTTATGAGGGGAAGATCGAGATGTAAATTTCCCATAGGCGTAATGTTAGAGAAAATGGAAAAAGTTCTATAACTTTTGAATGGTTGCAGATATCCACATGAAACCAAGTGCAGATTTTAAACTAAGAAAAGTTTGTTCAAATGATGCAAGTTTCATAAAAATCCGTGCAGTAGTTTTTGAGTTAAATCCGGACAAACAGACAGACAGACAAAAAAAATTTAAATGTGATTTTCGGAATCAGTGTATTCTAATTCGTGGAGAAAACTCAAAATGAGGGGTTTTGTTCGATTCCACTGACAGACACTCCATTCTTATATATAAGTATTGATTTTGCCACAAATTTCACCAATTGACATTAGTTTAATTATTTGGACACTAATTTCGCCATGTTAATGATTTTTTTAAATATAGGACAATATTTTGACTCATTTGGCAACATTGTTATACAATTGGCGACATTTTTATCCATTTGGCGATATTTTTAAATTCATTTGGCAACATTTGGCGATATTTACTCATCAGCCAATCAAAATGTATCGTTTATCTCAGTGTTGTCGAAAAATATATTTGGTTGCTAAGGTGATTTTTAACAATAATGTTACGAAAGAAAGATCTAGATGTAAATTTCCCATAGGCGTAATGTTAGAGAAAATGGAAAAAGTTCTATAACTTTTGAACGGTTGCAGATATCCATATGAAACAAAGTGCAGATTTTAAGTGGAGAAAATATTGTTCCAATGGTGCAAGTTTCATAAAAATCCGTGCAATAGTTTTTGAGTTAAATCCGGACAAAAAGTCAGACAGACAGACAAAAAAATTTTAAATGTGATTTTCGGAATCAGTGTATTCTAATTCGTGGAGAAAACTCAAAATGAGGGGTTTTGTTCGATTCCACAGACAGACACTCCATTCTTATATATAAGTATTGATGTGATTTTCGGAATCAGTGTATTCTAATTCGTGGAGAAAACTCAAAATGAGGGGTTTTGTTCGATTCCACAGACAGACACTCCATTCTTATATATAAGTATTGATGATTAAAAAGAAAATAGGTTTGCACACATCGGTATTATTTATTCGCTATTTCCATATGTTTTCAATCGTGTACAGGAGAAAATAACGGGGAATTATGCATATATATTTTGTTGCAATAAGGGATATTTAAATATCCATTATTGCAATAAAATACTTATTTGCAACGATATATATTTAAAAATGCAGTTGAGCTCCAATTACCCGAATCTGTTGAGACCAGACCTCATCCGGATAATCAAATATCCGAATAATTGAACTGTTAAAAGTAGATACTGAAAAAAGTAAAATGTACTCATTTTTTATTATATTCGATGCTTATCATAGCTCCGTTTCAATTTTGAAAAAGCCATGTACTCAAAAAATAGTACAATAGGTGAAAATGAATAAAAAAAGCAGATGCTAGCCTACATAGGCTGCTTTCATAAATCACTTTTAATAAATATTGACAATCACAACCAAGAAATACTAACTATGAATTAACTTATCGGGAATCGAACTCAAGTCCTCAGGGATTGCAGACAAACACCTGATCCATTGTACCATGGTGACGTGAAGAATTTATAAATATATATTTTTTAAAAAAGGTGTACTAAAAGAATGGGAAGTAAGGTAATTGAGTTGTAATAAATCAGTTTATATTTAAGCATCGGCATCAAATAAAGTGGAAAACCATCTTCTGAACAGCTATTTTAAGTGTGTCAGGTCGATTTGTTAAGATGCCTTGCATATAAGCTGAGATTAGCAATATTAAATCACGCTGCTAATTTTTCAGAAAGTACGGTTACTTTAATTTGAGTACGCCATCGCTCATTGACGATACAATTGTACTCAAAGAAAATAAGTGGATTCAGGTACTCATTTTAAGTACATTTTTTTTACGGTGTGGATAATTCAAGAAAGAATAAAAAAAAGAATAAAAGAAAATAAGTGGATTCAGGTACTCATTTTAAGTACAATTTTTTACGGTGTGGATAAGTCAAGAAAAAATAAAAGAAAGAATAAAAGAAAATAAGTGGATTCAGGTCCTCATTTTTAAGTACAATTTTTTTACGGTGTGGATAATTCAAGAAAAATAAAAAAAAGAATAAAAGAAAATAAGTGGATTCAGGTACTCATTTTAAGTACATTTTTTTACGGTGTGGATAAGTCAAGAAAAAATAAAAGAAAGAATAAAAGAAAATAAGTGGATTCAGGTCCTCATTTTTAAGTACAATTTTTTTACGGTGTGGATAATTCAAGAAAAAATAAAAGAAAGAATAAAAGAAAATAAGTGGATTCAGGTCCTCATTTTTAAGTACAATTTTTTTACGGTGTGGATAATTCAAGAAAAATAAAAGAAAGAATAAAAGAAAATAAGTGGAGTCAGGTCCTCATTTTTAAGTACAATTTTTTTACGGTGTGGATAATTCAAGAAAAAATAAAAGAAAGAATAAAAGAAAATAAGTGGATTCAGGTACTCATTTTAAGTACAATTTTTTATGGTGTGGATAATTCAAGAAAAAATAAAATAAGTGGATTCAGGTACTCATTTTAAGTACAATTTTTTACGGTGTATATAATTCAAGAAAAAATAAAAGAAAGAATAAAAGAAAATAAGTGGATTCAGGTCCTCATTTTTAAGTACAATTTTTTTACGGTGTGGATAATTCAAGAAAAATAAAAGAAAGAATAAAAGAAAATAAGTGGAGTCAGGTCCTCATTTTTAAGTACAATTTTTTTACGGTGTGGATAATACAAGAAAAAATAAAAGAAAGAATAAAAGAAAATAAGTGGATTCAGGTACTCATTTTAAGTACAATTTTTTATGGTGTGGATAATTCAAGAAAAAATAAATTAAGTGGATTCAGGTACTCATTTTAAGTACAATTTTTTACGGTGTATATAATTCAAGAAAAAATAAAAGAAAGAATAAAAGAAAATAAATGGATTCAGGTCCTCATTTTTAAGTACAATTTTTTTATGGTGTGGATAATTCAAGAAAAATAAAAGAAAGAATAAAAGAAAATAAGTGGAGTCAGGTCCTCATTTTTAAGTACAATTTTTTTACGGTGTGGATAATTCAAGAACAAAATAAGAGAAAGAATAAAAAAAAATAAGTGGATTCAGGTCCTCATTTTTAAGTACAATTTTTTTACGGTGTGGATAATTCAAGAAAAATTCAAAAAAAGAATAAAAGAAAATAAGTGGAGTCAGGTCCTCATTTTTAAGTACAATTTTTTTTACGGTGTGGATAATTCAAGAAAAAATAAAAGAAAGACTAAAAGAAAATAAGTGGATTCAGGTACTCATTTTAAGTACAATTTTTTACGGTGTGGATAATTCAAGAAAAAGTAGAAGAAAGAATAAAAGAAAATAAGTAGATTCAGGTCCTCATTTTTAAGTAAAATTTTTTTACGGTGTGGATAATTCAAGAAAAAATAAAAGAAAGAATAAAAGAAAATAAGTGGATTCATGTACTCATTATAAGTACAATTTTTTACGGTGTGGATAATTCAAGAAAAAATAAAAGAAAATAAGTGGATTCAGGTCCTCATTTTTAAGTACAATTTTTTTACGGTGTGGATAATTCAAGAAAAATAAAAGAAAGAATAAAAGAAAATAAGTGGAGTCAGGTCCTCATTTTTAATACAATTTTTTTACGGTGTGGATAATTCAAGAAAAAATAAAAGAAAGAATAAAAGAAAATAAGTGGATTCAGGTACTCATTTTAAGTACAATTTTTTATGGTGTGGATAATTCAAGAAAAAATAAATTAAGTGGATTCAGGTACTCATTTTAAGTACAATTTTTTACGGTGTATATAATTCAAGAAAAAATAAAAGAAAGAATAAAAGAAAATAAATGGATTCAGGTCCTCATTTTTAAGTACAATTTTTTTATGGTGTGAATAATTCAAGAAAAATAAAAGAAAGAATAAAAGAAAATAAGTGGAGTCAGGTCCTCATTTTTAAGTACAATTTTTTTACGGTGTGGATAATTCAAGAACAAAATAAGAGAAAGAATAAAAAAAAATAAGTGGATTCAGGTCCTCATTTTTAAGTACAATTTTTTTACGGTGTGGATAATTCAAGAAAAATTAAAAAAAAGAATAAAAGAAAATAAGGGGAGTCAGGTCCTCATTTTTAAGTACAATTTTTTTTACGGTGTGGATAATTCAAGAAAAAATAAAAGAAAGACTAAAAGAAAATAAGTGGATTCAGGTACTCATTTTAAGTACAATTTTTTACGGTGTGGATAATTCAAGAAAAAGTAGAAGAAAGAATAAAAGAAAATAAGTAGATTCAGGTCCTCATTTTTAAGTAAAATTTTTTTACGGTGTGGATAATTCAAGAAAAAATAAAAGAAAGAATAAAAGAAAATAAGTGGATTCATGTACTCATTATAAGTACAATTTTTTACGGTGTGGATAATTCAAGAAAAAATAAAAGAAAATAAGTGGATTCAGGTCCTCATTTTTAAGTACAATTTTTTTACGGTGTGGATAATTCAAGAAAAATAAAAGAAAGAATAAAAGAAAATAAGTGGAGTCAGGTCCTCATTTTTAATACAATTTTTTTACGGTGTGGATAATTCAAGAAAAAATAAAAGAAAGAATAAAAGAAAATAAGTGGATTCAGGTACTCATTTTAAGTACAATTTTTTATGGTGTGGATAATTCAAGAAAAAATAAAATAAGTGGATTCAGGTACTCATTTTAAGTACAATTTTTTACGGTGTATATAATTCAAGAAAAAATAAAAGAAAGAATAAAAGAAAATAAGTGGATTCAGGTCCTCATTTTTAAGTACAATTTTTTTACGGTGTGGATAATTCAAGAAAAAAAATAAGAGAAAGAATAAAAAAAAATAAGTGGATTCAGGTCCTCATTTTTAAGTACAATTTTTTTACGGTGTGGATAATTCAAGAAAAATTAAAAAAAAGAATAAAAGAAAATAAGTGGAGTCAGGTCCTCATTTTTAATGTACAATTTTTTTACGGTGTGGATAATTCAAGAAAAAAAAAAGAAAGACTAAAAGAAAATAAGTGGATTCAGGTACTCATTTTAAGTACAATTTTTTACGGTGTGGATAATTCAAGAAAAAGTAGAAGAAAGAATAAAAGAAAATAAGTAGATTCAGGTCCTCATTTTTAAGTACAATTTTTTTACGGTGTGGATAATTCAAGAAAAAATAAAAGAAAGAATAAAAGAAAATAAGTGGATTCATGTACTCATTATAAGTACAATTTTTTACGGTGTGGATAATTCAAGAAAAAATAAAAGAAAGAATAAAAGAAAATAAGTGGATTCAGGTACTCATTTTAAGTACAATTTTTTACGGTGTGGATAATTCAAGAAAAAATAAAAGAAAGAATAAAAGAAAATAAGTGGATTCAGGTCCTCATTTTTAAGTACAATTTTTTTACGGTGTGGATAATTCAAGAAAAATAAAAGAAAGAATAAAAGAAAATAAGTGGAGTCAGGTCCTCATTTTTAAGTACAATTTTTTTACTGTGTGGATAATTCAAGAAAAAAATAAGAGAAAGAATAAAAAAAAATAAGTGGATTCAGGTCCTTATTTTTAAGTACAATTTTTTTACGGTGTGGATAATTCAAGAAAAAATAAAAAAAAGAATAAAAGAAAATAAGTGGATTCAGGTCCTCATTTTTAACTACAATTTTTTTACGGTGTGGATAATTCAAGAAAAATAAAAGAAAGAATAAAAGAAAATAAGTGGAGTCAGGTCCTCATTTTTAAGTACAATTTTTTTACGGTGTGGATAATTCAAGAAAAAAATAAAAGAAAGAATAAAAGAAAATAAGTGGATTCAGGTACTCATTTTAAGTACAATTTTTTACGGTGTGGATAAGTCAAAAAAAAATAAAAGAAAAAATAAAAGAAAATAAGTGGATTCAGGTCCTCATTTTTAAGTACAATTTTTTTACGGTGTGGATAATTCAAGAAAAAATAAAAGAAAGAATAAAAGAAAATAAGTGGATTCAGGTCCTCATTTTTAAGTACAATTTTTTTACGGTGTGGATAATTCAAGAAAAAATAAAAGAAAGAATAAAAGAAAATAAGTGGATTCAGGTCCTCATTTTTAAGTACAATTTTTTTATGGTGTGGATAATTCAAGAAAAATAAAAGAAAGAATAAAAGAAAATAAGTGGAGTCAGGTCCTCATTTTTAAGTACAATTTTTTTACGGTGTGGATAATTCAAGAAAAAAATAAGAGAAAGAATAAAAAAAAATAAGTGGATTCAGGTCCTCATTTTTAAGTACAATTTTTTTACGGTGTGGATAATTCAAGAAAAATTAAAAAAAAGAATAAAAGAAAATAAGTGGAGTCAGGTCCTCATTTTTAAGTACAATTTTTTTTACGGTGTGGATAATTCAAGAAAAAATAAAAGAAAGACTAAAAGAAAATAAGTGGATTCAGGTACTCATTTTAAGTACAATTTTTTACGGTGTGGATAATTCAAGAAAAAGTAGAAGAAAGAATAAAAGAAAATAAGTAGATTCAGGTCCTCATTTTTAAGTACAATTTTTTTACGGTGTGGATAATTCAAGAAAAAATAAAAGAAAGAATAAAAGAAAATAAGTGGATTCATGTACTCATTATAAGTACAATTTTTTACGGTGTGGATAATTCAAAAAAAAATAAAAGAAAATAAGTGGATTCAGGTCCTCATTTTTAAGTACAATTTTTTTACGGTGTGGATAATTCAAGAAAAATAAAAGAAAGAATAAAAGAAAATAAGTGGAGTCAGGTCCTCATTTTTAAGTACAATTTTTTTACGGTGTGGATAATTCAAGAAAAAATAAAAGAAAGAATAAAAGAAAATAAGTGGATTCAGGTACTCATTTTAAGTACAATTTTTTATGGTGTGGATAATTCAAGAAAAAATAAAATAAGTGGATTCAGGTACTCATTTTAAGTACAATTTTTTACGGTGTATATAATTCAAGAAAAAATAAAAGAAAGAATAAAAGAAAATAAGTGGATTCAGGTCCTCATTTTTAAGTACAATTTTTTTACGGTGTGGATAATTCAAGAAAAAAATAAGAGAAAGAATAAAAAAAAATAAGTGGATTCAGGTCCTCATTTTTAAGTACAATTTTTTTACGGTGTGGATAATTCAAGAAAAATTAAAAAAAAGAATAAAAGAAAATAAGTGGAGTCAGGTCCTCATTTTTAAGTACAATTTTTTTACGGTGTGGATAATTCAAGAAAAAATAAAAGAAAGACTAAAAGAAAATAAGTGGATTCAGGTACTCATTTTAAGTACAATTTTTTACGGTGTGGATAATTCAAGAAAAAGTAGAAGAAAGAATAAAAGAGAAAAAGTAGATTCAGGTCCTCATTTTTAAGTACAATTTTTTTACGGTGTGGATAATTCAAGAAAAAATAAAAGAAAGAATAAAAGAAAATAAGTGGATTCATGTACTCATTATAAGTACAATTTTTTACGGTGTGGATAATTCAAGAAAAAATAAAAAAAAGAATAAAAGAAATTAAGTGGATTCAGGTACTCATTTTAAGTACAATTTTTTACGGTGTGGATAATTCAAGAAAAAATAAAAGAAAGAATAAAAGAAAATAAGTGGATTCAGGTCCTCATTTTTAAGTACAATTTTTTTACGGTGTGGATAATTCAAGAAAAATAAAAGGAAGAATAAAAGAAAATAAGTGGAGTCAGGTCCTCATTTTTAAGTACAATTTTTTTACGGTGTGGATAATTCAAGAAAAAAATAAGAGAAAGAATAAAAAAAAATTAGTGGATTCAGGTCCTTATTTTTAAGTACAATTTTTTTACGGTGTGGATAATTCAAGAAAAAATAAAAAAAAGAATAAAAGAAAATAAGTGGATTCAGGTCCTCATTTTTAACTACAATTTTTTTATGGTGTGGATAATTCAAGAAAAATAAAAGAAAGACTAAAAGAAAATAAGTGGAGTCAGGTCCTCATTTTTAAGTACAATTTTTTTACGGTGTGGATAATTCAAGAAAAAAATAAAAGAAAGACTAAAAGAAAATAAGTGGATTCAGGTCCTCATTTTTAAGTACAATTTTTTTACGGTGTGGATAATTCAAGAAAAAATAAAAAAAAGAATAAAAGAAAATAAGTGGATTCAGGAACTCATTTTAAGTACAATTTTTTACGGTGTGGATAAGTCAAGAAAAAATAAAAGAAAGAATAAAAGAAAATAAGTGGATTCAGGTCCTCATTTTTAAGTACAATTTTTTTACGGTGTGGATAATTCAAGAAAAAATAAAAGAAAGAATAAAAGAAAATAAGTGGATTCAGGTCCTCATTTTTAAGTACAATTTTTTTACGGTGTGGATAATTCAAGAAAAAATAAAAGAAAGAATAAAAGAAAATAAGTGGATTCATGTACTCATTTTAAGTACAATTTTTTTTGGTGTGGATAATTCAAGAAAAAATAAAATAAGTGGATTCAGGTCCTCATTTTTAAGTACAATTTTTTTACGGTGTGGATAATTCAAGAAAAAAATAAAAGAAAGACTAAAAGAAAATAAGTGGATTCAGGTCCTCATTTTTAAGTACAATTTTTTTACGGTGTGGATAATTCAAGAAAAAATAAAAAAAAGAATAAAAGAAAATAAGTGGATTCAGGTACTCATTTTAAGTACAATTTTTTACGGTGTGGATAATTCAAGAAAAAATAAAAGAAAGAATAAAAGAAAATAAGTGGATTCAGGTCCTAATTTTTAAGTACAATTTTTTTACGGTGTGGATAATTCAAGAAAAAATAAAAAAAAGAATAAAAGAAAATAAGTGGATTCAGGTCCTCATTTTTAACTACAATTTTTTTATGGTGTGGATAATTCAAGAAAAATAAAAGAAAGACTAAAAGAAAATAAGTGGAGTCAGGTCCTCATTTTTAAGTACAATTTTTTTACGGTGTGGATAATTCAAGAAAAAAATAAAAGAAAGACTAAAAGAAAATAAGTGGATTCAGGTCCTCATTTTTAAGTACTATTTTTTTACGGTGTGGATAATTCAAGAAAAAATAAAAAAAAGAATAAAAGAAAATAAGTGGATTCAGGTACTCATTTTAAGTACCATTTTTTACGGTGTGGATAAGTCAAGAAAAAATAAAAGAAAGAATAAAAGAAAATAAGTGGATTCAGGTCCTCATTTTTAAGTACAATTTTTTTACGGTGTGGATAATTCAAGAAAAAATAAAAAAAAGAATAAAAGAAAATAAGTGGATTCAGGTCCTCATTTTTAACTACAATTTTTTTATGGTGTGGATAATTCAAGAAAAATAAAAGAAAGACTAAAAGAAAATAAGTGGAGTCAGGTCCTCATTTTTAAGTACAATTTTTTTACGGTGTGGATAATTCAAGAAAAAAGTAAAAGAAAGACTAAAAGAAAATAAGTGGATTCAGGTCCTCATTTTTAAGTACAATTTTTTTACGGTGTGGATAATTCAAGAAAAAATAAAAAAAAGAATAAAAGAAAATAAGTGGATTCAGGTACTCATTTTAAGTACAATTTTTTACGGTGTGGATAAGTCAAGAAAAAATAAAAGAAAGAATAAAAGAAAATAAGTGGATTCAGGTCCTCATTTTTAAGTACAATTTTTTTACGGTGTGGATAATTCAAGAAAAAATAAAAGAAAGAATAAAAGAAAATAAGTGGATTCAGGTCCTCATTTTTAAGTACAATTTTTTTACGGTGTGGATAATTCAAGAAAAAATAAAAGAAAGAATAAAAGAAAATAAGTGGATTCATGTACTCATTTTAAGTACAATTTTTTTTGGTGTGGATAATTCAAGAAAAAATAAAATAAGTGGATTCAGGTCCTCATTTTTAAGTACAATTTTTTTACGGTGTGGATAATTCAACAAAAAAATAAAAGAAAGACTAAAAGAAAATAAGTGGATTCAGGTCCTCATTTTTAAGTACAATTTTTTTACGGTGTGGATAATTCAAGAAAAAATAAAAAAAAGAATAAAAGAAAATAAGTGGATTCAGGTACTCATTTTAAGTACAATTTTTTACGGTGTGGATAAGTCAAGAAAAAATAAAAGAAAGAATAAAAGAAAATAAGTGGATTCAGGTCCTCATTTTTAAGTACAATTTTTTTACGGTGTGGATAATTCAAGAAAAAATAAAAGAAAGAATAAAAGAAAATAAGTGGATTCAGGTCCTCATTTTTAAGTACAATTTTTTTACGGTGTGGATAATTCAAGAAAAAATAAAAGAAAGAATAAAAGAAAATAAGTGGATTCAGGTACTCATTTTAAGTACAATTTTTTTTGGTGTGGATAATTCAAGAAAAAATAAAATAAGTGGATTCAGGTCCTCATTTTTAAGTACAATTTTTTTACGGTGTGGATAATTCAAGAAAAATAAAAGAAAGAATAAAAGAAAATAAGTGGAGTCAGGTCCTCATTTTTAAGTACAATTTTTTTACGGTGTGGATAATTCAAGAAAAAAATAAAAGAAAGAATAAAAGAAAATAAGTGGATTCAGGTCCTCATTTTTAGGTACAATTTTTTTACGGTGTGGATAATTCAAGAAAAAATAAAAAAAGAATAAAAGAAAATAAGTGGATTCAGGTCCTCATTTTTAAGTACAATTTTTTTACGGTGTGGATAATTCAAGAAAAATAAAAGAAAGAATAAAAGAAAATAAGTGGAGTCAGGTCCTCATTTTTAAGTACAATTTTTTTACGGTGTGGATAATTCAAGAAAAAAATAAGAGAAAGAATAAAAAAAAATAAGTGGATTCAGGTCCTTATTTTTAAGTACAATTTTTTTACGGTGTGGATAATTCAAGAAAAAATAAAAAAAAGAATAAAAGAAAATAAGTGGATTCAGGTCCTCATTTTTAACTACAATTTTTTTACGGTGTGGATAATTCAAGAAAAATAAAAGAAAGAATAAAAGAAAATAAGTGGAGTCAGGTCCTCATTTTTAAGTACAATTTTTTTACCGTGTGTATAATTCAAGAAAAAAAATAAAAGAAAGAATAAAAGAAAATAAGTGGATTCAGGTCCTCATTTTTAAGTACAATTTTTTTACGGTGTGGATAATTCAAGAAAAAATAAAAAAAAGAATAAAAGAAAATAAGTGGATTCAGGTACTCATTTTAAGTACAATTTTTTACGGTGTGGATAAGTCAAGAAAAAATAAAAGAAAGAATAAAAGAAAATAAGTGGATTCAGGTCCTCATTTTTAAGTACAATTTTTTTACGGTGTGGATAATTCAAGAAAAAATAAAAGAAAGAATAAAAGAAAATAAGTGGATTCAGGTCCTCATTTTTAAGTACAATTTTTTTACGGTGTGGATAATTCAAGAAAAAATAAAAGAAAGAATAAAAAAAAATAAGTGGATTCAGGTACTCATTTTAAGTACAATTTTTTTTGGTGTGGATAATTCAAGAAAAAATAAAATAAGTGGATTCAGGTCCTCATTTTTAAGTACAATTTTTTTACGGTGTGGATAATTCAAGAAAAATAAAAGAAAGAATAAAAGAAAATAAGTGGAGTCAGGTCCTCATTTTTAAGTACAATTTTTTTACGGTGTGGATAATTCAAGAAAAAAATAAAAGAAAGAATAAAAGAAAATAAGTGGATTCAGGTCCTCATTTTTAGGTACAATTTTTTTACGGTGTGGATAATTCAAGAAAAAATAAAAAAAAGAATAAAATAAAATAAGTGGATTCAGGTCCTCATTTTTAAGTACAATTTTTTTACGGTGTGGATAATTCAAGAAAAATAAAAGAAAGAATAAAAGAAAATAAGTGGAGTCAGGTCCTCATTTTTAAGTACAATTTTTTTACGGTGTGGATAATTCAAGAAAAAAATAAAAGAAAGAATAAAAGAAAATAAGTGGAGTCAGGTCCTTCTTTAAAGTGCAATTTTTTTAAGGATTAAGTGCAATTTTTCTAAGTGTAGGATAATTCAAGAAAAAGAATGTTATTTTTTAGTAAAAAAAAAAACAATTCTACTTCAGAATGTCATGTAATTTAATGGCTATTGAGAACAATGTCATTCACAGATAAGATACTTTTAAAATGCGGATTTTGCTGATTTTTTTCCCAAACGGAATCATTAGCAGCTTCTTGTCTGAAAGTGCGAATTCGAAAAAAATGGCGCGCATTACAGTAATTTTGACTCTCCACTTCGAAACGAAACCAGTTTTGAGACATCTCATCATGATTAACAAATGTCATCTTTTTGGCTTTACCAGAGAAATCACTTGCAAATTTTATGTCAGACTGTCATTTTTTGACTGATGAGATTTTTAAACTGCAAAATAGAATCGTTTATACTTTTAGAATTTTCAAATTTAGCATGCGTTTTCTTCAATATCTAAGGAATTGTTATATGCCATAAAAGCTCACAATTAAAAAAAATGTGAGTGGATTTTGAGGTATGGGTGTACTTTAACGTGATTACCTTCGAGCATGGATCTCTCATAGTAGATAAATCATAAGGTTATAATCTCGCTAACATCAAAGTGAGGCCAACATTTAAGGCCTCAGACACGTGATTTTCTACGTCATCCATTCATAATTGTTTTGTAGTTCACTCATAAAAATATCCTGTACTTCATGAAGTAACATATTTACTACTATTTTCAAATCACAAGTCAATCGCGCGCGTTTTTTCATTCATAAATTTTGAAAGGAAGTCACGTGTCTGGTTCCATCAGATCTGAGATGTTTGCATCACGATGATGACGTCATATTCGCTCTACTACAAGTCCATTCATGCTCAAAGGTGATTACGATCAACTCTAAAATAAACCTTTAATTTTTAGGTTTACTACAAAATTATGTTTTTTTTGCTTTATCATAAATTTGAAGCTGTGTTTTGGATCTAAATATATTTATTCCATGTCTAAAAGTTTCTTTGTAACGTAGTAGGGAGGAATGCCGGAAAAATAAAACCTACAATTCCGTTTCGATATCTTTATAATGAAGAAAGACCCTACCAAGATTTCGGTCCAATACCCAGAAGATTACAATCAGTTGGAGTGGAAGGTAAAGTCATTTAAATTCTCTATTTTATTTTTAATGAATGAAACTTCATATCATAGTGTTCTTGTCGATACTACTATTGATTTGTAATGTTTTCTGTGAAGCCACTTTATATAAGACTTTGTCAACAAGTGAAATAATAATATAATCAAGCTTTTTAAGAAAAACTATAATATCCGAACTTTATGTAAAATGTTTCAAAGGCTGGGGAATAACAAAAAATATAAAACCTTAAAAAACTCAATAGAAAGCATGTTGTCAACAATTTTTGAATAATGTATAAGCACAGATATATTACAAAAATTATATAATATAATAAGTAAAATTATGTATTTTATAAATTCAATCGCCCCGATTTTACTCACAAAAATCTTCGTATTTACCAAACTCTTTCAGATAAAAATACAAAACAAAAACTAAAAAAAATCATTAATATTCAAATTACAACACACATGCCAAAATAAGTATTTTATATGCCGTCTATGAAGGCTTGTCAGTCAACATTTTACTTGTCCTGTTTCCCAGGGCAAGTGCATTAGGACATTGCACAATACAAGTGCATTAGGACATTGCCTAATGCAAGTGCATTAGGACATTGCACAATGCAAGTGCATTAGAACATTTCTTAATGCAAGTGCATTAGGACATTGCTTAATGCAAAGTGCATTATGACATTGCCTAATGCAAGTGCATTATGACATTGTACAATGCAAGTGCATTAGGAAATTGCTTAATGCAAGTGCATTAGGACATTGTACAATGCAAGTGCATTAGGACATTGCTTAATGCAAGTCATTAGGACATTGTACAATGCAAGTACATTAGAACATTGTACAATGCAAGTGCATTAGAACATTGCCTAATGCAAGTGCATAAGGACATTGTACAATGCAAGTGAATGAGGACATTGTACAATGTAAGTGCATAAGGACATTGTACAATGCAAGTGAATGAGGACATTGTACAATGCAAGTGCATTAGGACATTGTACAATGCAAGTGAATGAGGACATTGTACAATGCAAGTGCATGAGGACATTTTACAATGCAAGTGCATGAGGACATTGCTTAATGTAAGTGCATTAGGACATTGCCTAATGCAAGTGCATTTGGCATTGGAGATAACCGACATTGGAAGAGAGAAAAATGTAGAAAATCAGTAATAGATAAAAGCAAAAATCTAATTTCAAGTTATTGTACACTGTTAAAAATTTGTACTTAAAATAAGTAATTTGTACTTAATTTTGAGTTCATTCGCTCCTTGTTTTGGCTCCGATTATATAAGTTTCAATTTTTAAAAAGACATGTACTCAAAAATGAGTATTTTAAGTAAATATTTAAAAAAGAGCAACATAATGGAAGTAAGATAATGGAGTTGTAGTAACTCACTTTCAATTTATGCAATCAACATCAAATAATGTGGAAAACCATCTTCTGAAAAACTATTTAAATTTGTCAGATATCTTTGTTAAAATGGCTTGTTTTTGAGTACATTCGATGCTTAAGATAGCTACAAATACATAAGCTTCATTTTTGAAAACTACAAGTATTCAAAAATGAGTGCAATGAGTAAAAATGAATGAAATGAGCAGATGCTTGCCAACATAGGATATCTTCACATAGTCTTACATACCCGAATGTAAGTAACTGCACTTTCTTAAAAGATGAGCAATCTGATTTAATATTGCTAATATCAGCTTCTGTACAAACGATCTTTACAAACCTGGCAAACTTAAAGCAGTTATACAGAAGATGGTTTTCCACATTATTTTATGCTGATTGCCTAAATAGAAACTGAGTTCAATTATCTTACTCCCCATTTTTTTAGAACACCTTTTTTAACAATGCTTCTGTTTATGAATCCTGGTAGTTCTATGAATAATTCACTGCACTGCTGTGCTGAGGGTTCGATCCCTGGTAAAGTTTGTTGAAATTGTCGGTATTTGTTGAAAGTAAATTATGAAGACTGCTTATGCAGGCAAGCATCTGTTATTTTTTTATCATTGTACTCATTTTTGGGTACATGTCTTTTTATAAATATAAACTTATGTAATCGGAGCCATTTCAAGCAATGAATGTACACAAAAATAAAAACATTTTACTTATTTTTATGTATATATTTTTAACAGTGTAGTCTGCCAAAAAAAAAACTTAAAATACCAAACTTCTGAATATGTCTACAATGTACGAGTGTAAGTCAAAAATTACTTACACTGTTCGTTCTACTATTTTATTAAAAAGATAGGTGGCGGCCGCATGCGCATGCGTTGAGTTGGCGCGTCTGTGGTCACGTGTCTGGACTTTAATCACGATCGTGTCAGTTGTCTTCTTGCTACAACACAATAAGCATGTCAGCTCCTCTATCAGATTGCACCAACGAAGAGCAACGAGGAATGATCAGATTTTTGTGGTCAGAGGGTGTGAAAGGTGCTGAAATTCACCGGAGACTTTTGTAACAATACGGGGAAAGTGCTTTATCTCGTAAAAGCGTTTTTATGTGGATCAAAATGTTTAAAAGTGGCCTAACGAGCGTAACACAAAACGAGGGAGCTGAGAAGGAGACGGCAGAAAGTTGTTATATTAAATAGAGAGCGCCTTCAATGCCAGACTCTCGTAAGGGCGCGGTGTCAACATTGAAAAAAAACCAACATCACGTGGTTTTAGAGCTGCCACATTTGGCGTTCAGACATCTGCAGGAGTTCCAAATTTGGTGCACTTTCTTCTTTTTGATGATAAGGCGTTCTGTCCATATTCAACTTCTTAATATGTATGTAGGAATTTACTTATTTTCAAACAATTTGCGCTAAATATTTCCTCTTGCTTAACGAAACTAAAATATAATTTTCTTTGTGTTCAATACTCGAAAAAACGAAACTCTTTATATTTCTCCGGTTTTATTGTTCATATTTTCTTATTGAACTATACAAAATAACAATTGAAAGAACTTCGCTTATGGTAATTTTTTTACATAAAAAGGTAACGCAATTATTTCAAAAGTACAAAGTAAGAAAAATATCTTTAATATATCTGTTAAACTCCCTTAAACTGTACCACTCGTTAAAAAAACGATATTTAAATACAAAATTAAACACAAAACCATATTGCAATACCTCGATCTCGCTTAGTTCTGAAAGTCGCCAAGGCCTGCCAAGTAATATTGGCGCATAAATGAATTGGCATTTCCACATATCACGTGATTTCAATGATGCACACACGGAAATCAGCATGTTTATTCCTCTATTTGTATCATTACTCTATGGGAGAAGGCCAATGGCTGGTAAGGTGATGCTAACCCTGTTTTGGGACGAAATAGGCCCCTATATTGGACGACTACTTGAACAAGGGGACTACCGTAAATAATGCGAGGTATAGTGATTTGTTGGCCAATAAGCTGAAACCAGCAATTCGAAACAAACGACGTGGTCCACTTTCAAAGAATGTTTTGTTGTTGCAAGACAACTCCCGGCTGCGCACGGCCTATAACACCATAGAAACAATCAACAGGTTGGGCTTTGAGACCCTGGAACACCTTCCGTACAGCCCAGAACTCGCTCCCTCAGTCTTTCATCTCTTTGGACCGCTCAAGGAAGCTTTGAGATGTCATCGATTTACCTCAGACATGGACGTTCAGGTTGGTTTGGTTAATTAACGTCGCAGTAGAGCTGCACAGTGGGCTATTGGCGACGGTTCGGGGTCAATTGGTTGGTTGGTTTGTTAATTAACGTCGCAGTAGAGCTGCACAGTGGGCTATTGGCGACGGTTCGGGGTCAATCTCGAAGGAAAGACCCGGGAACACATACACATTCACACACACATTCATACACACATTCATACATGCACCTCGTTATTTTAGAATCATGGTCAGATGACGAGGAAACACCTGAACTGGCACCCAACGCCTTCAATAGACGTCGGGACTTTGGGCCCCGATCAGATGTATCGTGCACCAGTCCCGTATACACGCCAGTATAATTTTTTGGATATTCTGGACGACTTTCTAGTATTTTTGTAGCGAAGCTGGCAACCCTCCGATCGCAAGATCACTACTTTTTTACTTTTCTATGTCAAGTCCATTTCACGGATTCGAACCACCAATCCTCTGATTAGTAGCTGAATACCGTATCAACTGAGCAACTGGGGCTCCTATCTCGACGGAAATTCCCGGGAACAATGCCTCGTTATTTTAGAACCATGATCAGATGACGAGGAAACACCTGAACTGGCACCCAACGCCTTCAATAGACGTCGGGACTTTGGACCCCGATCAGATATATCGTGTACACGCCGTTAATTTTTGCGGATGTTCTGGACGACTTTTCTAGTATTTTGTAGCAAAGCTGGCAACCCTCCGATCGCAAGATCACTACTTTTTACTTTTCTTTGTCAAGTCCATCGCCTGGCATCGAACCACAAATCTTCGTATTCGCAGCTGACGCCTTTAACCGCTCGGTCACGGAGGCCCTGGACGTTCGGGATGCGGTGCAAAAGTGGCTTCACGGCCAACCGAAAACCTTCTACCAAGAAGGCATACGGAAGCTTATGGCTCACTGTACCAAGTACATTGCTCAAGGTGGTGACTATATCTCTAAATAATGTATCTGGTGTAAACCTATCTTTGTTTAATAAAGTTGCAGAACGAAAAGTGTAAGTAATGTTTGACTTACAATCGTATAAAACTGTAAAAATATCTATCTAGCTAGACCACTGTTGTTCTTCCACTGCTCCCTTTAAGGGGAACCCGAGCCCCCAAATCCGAAAAAATTGCTAATTTTTTGTCCTTCATAAAACGATGCTAAACGCACTTAAGAAGGTGTGCACAAAATTTCAAAACAGTTAAAGAAACAGAGCATACGTTTTTTCAGATGTTTATATACCATTTATCATCTTTCTACATACTTTTCATCTGCAATAATCGTCATTTACTCAAAATATTTTTTTTTTTAATTTTGATCATGTTTAAAATGCTAAGGCTTTGTAAATAATTTACTTAAAATTAAACTGTTAATAGTTTTGTAAGCTCTAATTTTTGTTTCATAAACGTATGTATAGTTTTTTTTAAAATTAAGTTATAAATTCTTTTTTTTGCAAATTATTAAACTTAAAAATTTGAATATATTTTGGGTTTTGAACTTAAAATAAGTTTTGAAGACAATAAAAACACAATTCTGCAAAGGTCTATTCATACGTTTATAATATGCACTTTCACGTTATTTAATCAATTAAAAACGTTAAAAATTGAAATAGGAGTAGTGTTTTTAAAAAAAGTCTTTTTAAGCTTAAAAAAATACAAAAAATAACAAAAATATTTTTTTTAAATATTTTTTTGTTTTTGATATATTGTTTAAAAAAATATGTTCTAATAATATAACAAAAATGGCATTTCTCAATTCCTTAATAAACAATTTAGGATTTGGGGCTCGTGTCTCCTTAATTTCGATTTCGTTTCACTTAAAATTATTTAATATAATGATCTAACTTTTTATATTCTGCTTCTATTATTAGGTCAAAAAGAAGATATTGCAGGAAAGCAAACATTATTGAACAGAGCACATCGCGGTGGACCGAATGTAGCTGTAACATCGATGCCTAATTTAATGCAGCTGCCACATGCATACCAGGAAACCAATCCTCAGTTAGTTGCGCAAAATGGATTTTATCCAATGTTTAGGAACATAGATCCAGAAGATGAGAACGATAACGAAAAATACCCAGTAAGGCGCGAGGAATCTAATGCAAAAGAATACAATTCACTTGAGAAAAAAAGGGAATTATCGGCACAAAACAGCAATGCATCGGATTTACTTGATAACCGGGATTTTAAAGGAGGAAAGAATAATGTTTCAAGTGATCAACCTTATTTTAATGGAGAAAATAATATTTTTTCAAGTGATCAACCGGATATTATAGGAGGAAAGAATAATTTTTCAACTGATCGACCGGATTATAAAGGAAGAATGAATAATGTTTCAAATGATCAATCGGATTTTGAAGGAGAAAAGAATAATTTTTCAAGTGATCAACCGGATTTTAAAGACGAAATGAATAATGTTTCAACTGATCAACCGGATGTTAAAAGAGGAATGCGTAATGTTTCAAATGATCAACCGGATGTTAAAGGAGGAATACCAAATGTTTCAAATGATCGACCGGATGTTAAAGAAGGAATGCCAAATGTTTCAAATGGTCGACCGGATTTTAAAGGAGAAAAGAATAATGTTTCAACTGAACAACCAGATGTTAAAGAAGGAATGCCAAATGTTGCAAATGGTCGACCGGATTTTAAAGGAGAAAAGAATAATGTTTCAACTGAACAACCGGATGTTAAAGGAGGAATGAATAATGTTTCAACTGATCAATCGGATTTTAAAGGAGGAAAGAATAATGTTTCAACTGAACAACCAGATGTTAAAGAAGGAATGCCAAATGTTGCAAATGGTCGACCGGATTTTAAAGGAGAAAAGAATAATGTTTCAACTGATCAACCGGGTGTTAAAGCAGGAATGAATAATGTTTCAACTGATCAATCGGATTTTAAAGGAGGAAAGAATAATTTTTCAACTGATCAACCGGATTTTAAAGGAAGAATGCGTAATGTTTCAAATGATCTACCGAATGTTAAAGGAGGAATACCAACTGTTTCAAATGATCGACCGGATATTAGAGTAGGAATGAATAATATTTCAAAGGATCAAGAGCAAACGATGTCAGATGTCCAAAACCATTTTTTTAACGGGTCGAAACGTGACGAACCAAATGAGAATAATAACAAAAAACCCAATAAAGGAGAAAACATCGAAACAGTTTTTTTTGAAAATCAGAAATTAGATAAAGTAGGAGGGATGACTATAAAAAAACCGATTCCAAATTTTAAGACGACTACACCGAACGCAAAACAACATGCAGTTCCGGACTTTACGAAAATAAAACCAAATTCGAATCCACATTCAGTAGAAAGATTCAATATAGGTAACCCTACTATGTCAAACGTTAAAAAAATAATACCAAATGCAAATCGACATGCAGCAGAAAAACCCAATATGGAAAAACCTTCGATTCCGAACACTCAAAAACCAATATTAAAGGCGAATCAACATGAAGTAGCTAGAATGAATATAGAAACACCTTCGAAAATGAATGTGGAGGCAATTATATCGAAAGCAAAACGGCCTAATGCAGCAAATCTTGAAAATAACAAAGAACCACTTGCGGTACAAAATGAAGAACCACATGCGGTACGAAATGAGGGATCAGATGTAGTGGCCAATAAATATCCTGTTACATTACAGGACGAATCCTATGCAAAACAACCCCTGGGTCGAAGTCATGTGAAAACGATGCCAAGTACAAAAGGAATTGGTCATTCAAACCGCGGAAAAGAATCTCTTGCAGACAGGAAGGAATCTGATGCAATGAAAAGAGGCAAATTAAATGCAGACGATTCGCAAGCTCTAGAAGGAAGAGCGATGTTATCGGTTGCAAAAAAACAAAATGAATCAAAAACAGAGGAAAACCAAGCAAAGAACTCAAATGGGGAAGACGATAATAAACCCGATACCTTAAGAAATAAAGAAGTAAATGCAGATGAAGAGAATAAATTGAATCAAATGAAAGGTCGGAACTTACAAAGAGGCCCAGCAAGAGATTTAAGCAGAGGGATAGGTAAATATAACTCCATTTGTCTCCCTTAAATCAATTTATTAAACATCAAGCACTCATAATAGCGTATGTAAATGTCATATTGCAGTTAGTAGCGAATAACTAGTAGATATAAGTAGCGAGTAACTAACATATAAACAGTTAAGTTACTCGCTACTATTTCAGTAGTTCAAATTAAAAGTATTTAAGTTGAAAGAGTTTATAATTTAAAGTATTCAAGTTGAAAGAGTTTCTAATTAAAAGTATTCAAGTTGAAAGGGGTTCTAATTAAAAGTATTCAAGTTGAAAGGGTTTCTAATTAAAAGTATTCAAGTTGAAAGAGTTTCTAATTAAAATTGGGTTTCTAATTAAAAGTATTCAAGTTGAAAGAGTTTCTAATTAAAATTGGGTTTCTAATTAAAAGTATTCAAGTTGAAAGAGTTTATAATTAAAAGTATTCAAGTTGAAAGAGTTTCTAATTAAAAGTATTCAAGTTGAAAGATTTTCTAATTAAAAGTATTCAAGTTGAAAGAGTTTCTAATTAAAATTGGGTTTATAATTAAAAGTATTCAAGTTGAAAGAGTTTCTAATTAAAAGTATTCAAGTTGAAAGGTTTTCTAATTAAAAGTATTCAAGTTGAAAGAGTTTCTAATTAAAAGTATTCAAGTTGAAAGGGGTTCTAATTAAGAGTATTCAAGTTGAAAGAGTTTCTAATTAAAAGCATTCAAGTTGAAAGAGTTTCTAATTAAAAGTTTTCAAGTTGAAAAAGTTTCTAATTAAAAGTATTCAAGTTGAAAGGGGTTCTAATTAAAAGTATTCAAGTTGAAAGGGGTTCTAATTAAAAGTATTCAAGTTGAAAGAGTTTCTAATTAAAAGTATTCAAGTTGAAAGAGTTTCTAATTAAAAGTATTCAAATTGGAATAGGAACATTCCGCAAGAATAACAATCTTTACTATGGATCTTTTTTTTTTCGTAATTTATTCATAAATTCGATTTGTAATATACATTTTAATAATTTCAATTTCTTTGAATAGGGTGAATGGACCGGTTACCGACCATTTGGCAAAAAAAAATAACAAACATAGCATTAAAGTTTTTAAGGGCACTGGGTAGTCTACGCTAGTCCCTTCGCTCAATATAGTCTATAGTCATCTATATAGTCTAAAGTCATCTATATAGTCTAAAGTCATCTATACAGTCTATAGTCATCTATATAGTCTATAATCATAAGTATATAGTCATCTATATAGCCTATAGTCATCTATATAGCCTATAGTTATCTATATAGTGTATAATCATCTATATAGTCTATAGTCATTTATATAGTCTATAGTCTTATATATAGTATATAGTCATCTATTGTCATATATATATAGTCTTTAGTCATATATTTTTATAATGTCATATATATAGTCTATAGTCATCTATATAGTCTATAGTCATCTATATAGTCTATAGTCATCTATCTATTCTAATATCATAAATATATATATATATATATATCTATAGTCATCTATATAGTCATAGTCTATAGTCATCTATATAGTCATAGTCTATAGTCATCTATATAGTCATAGTCTATAGTCATCTATATAGTCAATAGTCATAGTCTATAGTCATCTATATAGTCAATAGTCATAGTCTATAGTCATCTATATAGTCAATAGTCATAGTCTATAGTCATCTATATAGTCAATAGTCATAGTCTATAGTCATCTATATAGTCAATAGTCATAGTCTATAGTCATCTATATAGTCAATAGTCATAGTCTATATTCATCTAAAAAGGCTATAGTAAAATTTGTTAAAGTCCCTTCAATCAATATAGTCTATAGTCATAGTCGTTAGTCATCTATCTAATCTATTGTCATAGTCTATATTCATCTAAAAAGTCTATACTCAAATTTGTTAAAGTCCCTTCAATCAATATAGTCTATAGCCATAGTCTATAGTCATCTATATTGTCTATAGTTATAGTCTATAGTCATCTATATTGTATATAGTCATCTATATTGTCTAAAGTCATCTATATTGTCTAGAGTCATTGTCTATAGTCATCTATATTGTCTATAGTCATAGTCTATAGTCATCTATATTATCTATAGTCATAAGACTATAGTCATCTATATAGTCTACAGGCATCTATCTAGTCTATAGTCATCTATATAGTCTATAGTCATCTATATAGTATATTGTCATCTATATAGTCTATTGTCATCTATATAGTCTATAGTCATCTATATAGTCTATAGTCATAGTCTATATTCCTCTATATAGTCTATAGTCATCTATATAGTCTATAGTCATAAAAAAAAGTCTATATTCCTCTATATAGTTTATATTCAAATTTGTTAAAGTCCCTTCAGTCAATATAGTCATAGTCTATAGTCATCTATATAGTCTATAGTCATAGTCTATATTCATCTATATAGTCTATAGTCATAGTCTATATTCATCTATATAGTCTATATTCATCTATATAGTCTATAGTCATAGTCTATATTCATCTATATAGTCTATATTCATCTATATAGTCTATAGTCATAGTCTATATTCATCTATATAGTCTATAGACAAATTCGTTAAAGTCCCTTCAATCAATATTGTCTAGTTATTTAATTTGGAAACATCAAACTAATTGTAAAAGAAATAAAGTAAGGTTGTTTTGGACTTGAAGTAATATAAAAAACAACATATCAAAAGTCTAGAAAAATGTTAGTATAATAAAGTCTTCATATTGGATTTACTCTCGAAATTTCTTAAAAACATATATTGTTCCGATTTTTTCATATATAGGAAATAGAAAGTATTTTGAACCAGGAATCATATAAAGACTTCGAATAATTTTGTTTCTATCATAATCCATTTATTACAAAATGTTAATAATAAAGTTACGAAATTTACAATGATATGGTATAAATGTTCGAAGAAATTTTGTTAAACTTGCACAAAATCGTTAAACCCACTGAGGCACACACATTTTTTGCTATTGCAAAGTTGTTTTAACTGTTTGTACGCTGTTAAAAACAGGTACTCAAAAATAAGTAAAATTATTCATTTTCACTTACATTCGATTCTTGTCATAGAGCCGAATACATAAGTTTCATTTTTGAAAAAGACATGTACTCAAAACTGAGAATAATGAGTAAAAATGAATAAAAAAGAGCAGTTGCTTGTCTACATAGGCTGCCTGCAAAATTTACTTTCAATAAATTTCAACAATTACAACCAAGACTTACCGGCAATCGAACCCAGATCCTCACACACCGCAGCACAGTGCTTTATCTGTTGTACTACATAGACGACGGGAAGAAGTTATGAACAGAAGAAATGTTAAAAAGGTGTTCCAAAAGAATGGGAAGTAAGATAACTGAGTTGTAATAATTCAGTTTCCATTTAAGCAATCGACGTCAAATATATTTATCTTTAACATCTTCTGAACAACTATTTTAAATGTGTCAGGTCGCATTGTTAAGATGGCTTGAACAGAAGCTCAGATTATCATTATTAAATCACACTGCTGATTTTTGAGAAATTATGATTACTTAAATTTGAGTACGTCATTGCTCATTTACGATGCAATTGTACTAGAAGAAAACGAGTATTTCAGATACTCATTTTTAAGTACCTTATTTATAGTGTACATTTTAATAATTTTTCCTTGGTATTCTATTTTATATTATTTAATTTTTAAAAATTAATTATAAAGAAATATTTAGACAATTTTACCTTAACTTTTACTATAAAAAATATTATAAAATGGAGTATTTTTAATGATTTTAAAAATTCGGAGCATTGTTAGGAGAACTGAAGGCCACTCTAGACGTATATATACGACCTTGAGAGTCAGGTTTTTCTACTGTACACTTTTTGAAAAAGCGACTAACACACAATCAAGCATTACTGTCAGTACCAACATATATTAATATTCATCAGATACAACATCGTCATAGACGGCTTCAACAGTAATAAAAATGTAATTAACAATGAGTAAGTAAACGTACTTATTTTTTTTTAAGTACAATTGCGTCGTAAATGAGCAACGACGTACTCAAATTTAAGTAATCGTACTTTCGCAAAAAATGAGCAGTGTGATTTATTATTGCTAACCTCAGCTTCTGTTCAAGCCATCTTAACAAAGCAGCATGACATACTTAAAATAGTTGTTCAGCAGATGGTTTTCCACATAATTTGATGTCAAGTGCTGAAGTATAACATATACAACACATGCGTAAGTGATCTTTTGAAGGTCTGTACACTGTTAAAAATTATTATGACCTTGCACCAAACTTTGGTACCCATTTAGCTGCTACCAACATTTGGTGCTTACTTTCACCATTTTAGGTTGCTTCCTTGGATGGTTTAGTGGTGAATCGTTGCACAAAAACTCATAACGTTGCATAATACTGAAAATACGAGTTTTCTTAGTATTGTAGTAGTAGTATTTTTGTAGCGAAACTCGCAAACCTAAGATCACAAGAAGACAAATTGTCTCCAATTGGGTTTGAACTAGGAATCCTCTGATTCACAGCTAAACGCCTTTATCCACTGGGCCACGGAGGCCCATATTCGTCTTTGTATTTCTTGGAGATGCTTGTTGATGTAGCGACGGCGGAAATTTCGGCTGCAGTTAAACAGGTTGAACCAATTATCGGTGGAACCTCCGCTTTTTAACGCTAACGGATTTTTGGTTCAACCTAGATTCCACCGTATTATGGTGTAGACCTTTGTTTTGCACCAAGGTATGGTACATCATTCAACTGAAATTGTTAACAGTGTAGATAAATAAAAACCAGCAGCAAAGAAAAGCAATGTTATTTTGTATAATTTTATGGATGATTTTGGAATCTGCGGAATAACAACTATCTTCAAATGGTTCATTAATTTGTGAATCAAATCGTTCGACTTGATATTTATCCATTGTCACTTTCAGTAAATGCATTTACAAGTGAATATTTTGATGTTTCACAGTAATATTGATTCAAATTGTTATGATTTTCAATATTTTAAATTACAGAAAAGAGTACGAATAATTACTGTCTTATATCCACGCCAATGCAGTCCTGCTCTTTTATTGCTATCTGTGGCAATCTTATCATCTAGAAGGAGAAAAATTTATTGTATCAGTTGAAATATGTAAGTACGCTTAAAATGTAACAGAACACATCATGAAGTTATTTTCGGTTTTCTTTGAGTACAATTGCATCGTAATGAGCGAAGACACACTCAAATATAAGCAACCGTACATTCTCAAAAATGAGCAGTGTGATTTGTTATTGCTATTCTCAGCTTTTGTTCAAGCCATCTTAACAAAGCGACTTGACGAACGTAAAATAGTTGTTCAGAAAATGGTTTTCCACATTATTGGATGTCGATTGCTTAAATGGAAACCCAGTTACCACTACTCAATTATCTTACTTCTAATTTTGTTGGCACATCTTTATAACATCACTTCTATTTTTAACTTCTTCGCGTCGACTTGATAGCATAATGGATAAAACTGTGGACAGCGGTGCTGCAGACACGTGTTTGATTTCCGGTAAGTCTAAATTGTAATTGTCGATATTTATTGAAAATGATTTATGAAGGCAGCCTATGTAGTTAAACCAATGGTCCTTTTACACATTTTTGAGTACGTGTATTTTTCAATAATGAAACTTATGTATTCGGAGCTATGATAAGCATCGAATGTAATCAAAAATGAGTACATTTTACTTATTTTTGAATACCTATTTTTAACAGTGTATATATTGGAGTTACTGGAGAGTGTACAGTGACATTCACTGTAAGCTGATGAACATTCCAAATCGTGTTTCTACATGAGCACCTTGAAGTATCGGTATACCAATTGTACTCAAAGAAAAACGAGTATGTACAGATACTCATTTTTAAGTACCTTTTCTTTCTACAGTATAGTAGTCACACTTTTCGCATTGATCAGAAATTGATTATAACTGCTCGAATATTGATTTGGTCTTGTGAATTAGCGTCGCTCTAGAGCTGCACATTGGGCTATTAGCGACGGTTCGGGGCTATCCCGAAATAAAGCCCTGTGAACAATGCCTCGTATTTTTGAACAATGGTCAGGTGACGAGGACAACATCTGATCTGGCACCCGAAGCAGCCTCAAAATACGTCAGGACATAAGACACCTATCATATTCATCGTACAACAGTCCCTCATACATGCCAGTATATTTTGTTAGGTGATATAGACATTTTTCTAGTATTTTTGTAGTGAAGCTGGCAACCCTCCGATAGCAAGATCCCAAAATATTTACTTTTCTTTGTCAAGTTCATCAGTCGGTCTTGAACTTAAAATTTTCTGATTCCTAGCCAAACGCCTTTACCCACTAGGCAACTGGGGGTCCCTCGGATATTAGTACATTCACCCTATTTTTTTTTTAAGTTTTCACATATATTTTTTTAAAAAGTTTAAAAAAAATTTAAAAAATAAATAATTAAAAAAAAATTGAGATATTTTTATGGAAAATTAAGATATTTTTATGGAAAATTTAGATATGTTTTGGGAAAATTAAGGTATGTCTATGGGAAATTAAGATATTTTTATGGAAAATTACGATATTTTTATGGAAAATTTAGATATTTTTGGGGGAAATTAAGATTAGTTTATGGGAAATTAAGATATTTTATGGAAAATTAAGTTATTTTATTGGAAAATTAAGATATTTTTATGGAAAATTAGGATATTTTCTTGGAACACAAAATAATTTAATTAAAACAATTACAACACTTTCGAAATATAACTTTTTTTTTAATTTAATTATTTAAAACATAAAATGCCTGAGGATTTCTGTAATTTTATCTACCAAAGTAGCATTTGAGTCATTAAACTTTAACTAATAACATAAAGAACATATTCAATTGAAGGAACTAGCGGAAGAAGAGGTTAGCTAACATTTTTGAAAAAAAATATAATTTTGATTAAGATAAAAGCTTTAGTTTAGATCAACATTGTGAGGCAATTCAAAAGAGATTGAAATAATTATTTATTTCTGAAAACAATAGTTAGATGCCATGAGAGCGGTATCCCAATGACTATAGCAGCCGAAATATAAATACTTACTTGAATGTGTCGGTTCCATACCACTTCATGTGGTAGTTTAAGAATTATTTAAAATCGACAAAATGTGTCTTTTGTACATTTTCTGCTTAACTCGGGAGCACTCGCGCAATCCAGACGAACACGAGAATTGCAAGGGGGCGATGCATATCCGAATATTCAATTTATTTTTATTAATAATAAATACCACTTTCACAATTAAATTGTGCATATTTCTTAGGCTAAGTATATCATTTGGCTAAAGTTAAATTTAACTAGCATTCACTTGCGATACTTAACGCATATACCCCCCACCCTACACATATAAATACACCGCACTTCCATTCGGGTGAAATATATTTGCTAAATTGTTATGGCCAGAATATCAGAAAAGTTTAATGGTATTTTCATAGTCGGCAGCATTATGAATGGCTTGTTTAAAAAAAACCATTAAATTTAATCATTTTAAGAACATTTTTAAAAAAAGTTCGTATTTATGAGATGAAAATTCGATTCGGCACTGGTCCATGAAATTATCTTTCTTTTGATACCTCATGTGTTAAGATCCATTGCGTCTAAGGGGCGTAAAAGTGATCTTTACTACAAAAATAATATATACTATCATTAACGTGCGAGAATTATCGCACGATCAAGCAGAGCAAAAAAGACACGGGAACTCACAAGGGGTGTTTTACACTCCAGGACATAAATTCAAATCATCTGCGAAAGAAAGTTACGGAAAAAACCACTTTCTTGAAGACAGCTACACCGGGTTTGACTTATTTTGAAGAAAAGGGAAAATAATCCCCACCTTGCGAGTGCTCCTGGGTTACATTTATATATGTTAACATTGTTTTATTCCCGTTTATACCTAAAACTATATTTTTTTTTGTTTATGGACATAGAAATTGCAGTCATGGGTACCCCGGAGATAGAATCCTTTCCAGTACAAATCCCTAAGTGGAATATCGTCGAAGGAATTGGGAAAATTTCAAAATACGAAGTTGGAATACAATTTAGAAATGGAACACGGGCGAAGGTATTAGAAGTGGCAGCACCAGCGGATGAAGTGATAATAAACAGAATAAGAAAAAGCGAAGTAGCGAAAGTAATATTCACACCTGTCTACATGAAAGGTGAAGAAGGAATTAGCAAGAGTGTTTCATTCGAAATTGAAGAAAACGCTGTTAAGTCAAGTGAGTCCGTAGCTGTATGACAAAATCAGTGTTTGCGTCATTTCAGATTGAAATGGGCCAGATCCATTGGACGTTAAAAATCTTTCGGGTAATATCAGCATTTTTTTATTACCCTTAACTCTTGAGGAAACGCTGTGCTTGGTTATCATTTCAAATGCTCACTTTTTCCTTCTATATAATCTCCTGTCTAAGATTACATAAAATTGACTCAAAATCAGTATTGGACATTTTCATTTAACCTGTAAGTCACTATTTTCTTCATTTAACTAGCTAAAATTGAATCAAAATCAGTATTGGACATTTTTATTTAACTTGTAAGTCGCTATTTCCTTCATTTAACTAGCTAAAATTGAATCAAAATCAGTATTGGACATTTTCATTTAACTTGAAAGTCACTATTTCCTTCATTTAACTAGCTAAATTTAAATCAAAATCAGTATTGGACATTTTCATTTAACTTGTAAGTCACTATTTTCTTCATTTAACTAGCTAAATTTAAATCAAAATCAGTATTGGACATTTTCATTTAACTTGAAAGTCACTATTTCCTTCATTTAACTAGCTAAATTTAAATCAAAATCAGTATTGGACATTTTCATTTAACCTGTAAGTCACTATTTTCTTCATTTAACTAGCTAAAATTGAATCAAAATCAGTATTGGACATTTTTATTTAACTTGTAAGTCGCTATTTCCTTCATTTAACTAGCTAAAATTGAATCAAAATCAGTATTGGACATTTTCATTTAACTTGAAAGTCACTATTTCCTTCATTTAACTAGCTAAATTTAAATCAAAATCAGTATTGGACATTTTCATTTAACTTGTAAGTCACTATTTTCTTCATTTAACTAGCTAAATTTAAATCAAAATCAGTATTGGACATTTTCATTTAACTTGAAAGTCACTATTTCCTTCATTTAACTAGCTAATTTTGAATCAAAATCAGTACAGGACATTTTCGTGTTATTAGTAAAAGGGGACCCGAGCCCCAAATCCTAATAATTTCATCAATGAATATATATGTTCAATGAAAAATATATGTTCTATTTCTTCTGCTGCTTTGAACTTTTGTACACACTTTCATAAATATGCATAGCATGGTTTTATGCAAAACACATTTTAGTATTTTTTTTTAATTTGGAATTTGGGGCTTGGGTTTCACTTAGTAAAGTATTGGTTGAGAATTTAAAAACATTTAAAAACATTAAGCAACAAATTAAAGCAACTTTGTCAGACTTTGTTGAATTTTTTTTATGTATTATTGCAAAGGTAAAATATTTTAAATAATTACTTCAACCAAATCATTGAATTTGACAAGGTGCGAAAAATTGACAGTTTTAACATAAACATTTCCAATGGACAGGGGCCTTATGAAAACCTTGAAACAAGGGAATTCCACAATTAAACGGGGGGGGGGGGCACATTGCTCTATTAAATAGACACTAGCCTTAAAACATAAAATCAAACTTTTGCAATAAAATTACTACCCCACTAAATTGAACAAAAATACTAAATAATAATTGTGTGTGTACACTGATGAATATAGGTACTTAAAACTAAGTAAAATGTACTCATTTGTGAGTGCACTTTATAATCATAATGTCAACTAATGCAAATATTTCAAATTTGAAAAATACATGTACTCAAAAATGAGTACAATAAGTAAAAATTAATAAAAAGAGAAGATGCTTGCCTACATAGACTGCGTCCATAAATCACTTTCAGTACATATCAACAATTACAACTAAAACTTACAGGGAATTGACCCCAGATCGTCAGGAATTGCAGTCCAGAACATTATCCGTTAAACTACCAGGGCGACGTGAAGATCTTATAAACATAAGAAATGTTAAAAATGTGTGCCAAAAGGATGAGAAGTAAGATAATTGAGTTGTAATAACTACTCAAGGTGTAATACCTACTTAAACAATCGACTTCAAATAATGTGGAAAACCATCTTCTGAACAACTATTTTATGTGTGTCAGGTCGCTTTGTTAAGATGGCTTAAACAGAAGCTGAGATTAGCAACGTTAAATCACATGCTCCGTTGTTGAGAAAGTACGGTTACTTAAATTTGAGTTCTTCATCGCTCATTTACGATGCAATTGTATCCAAAGAAAAACGAGTACGTCCATGTAATCTTGATATCAATGTTAAATAAATAATTTATCAATATGTTAAATAATAATAACCTTATCTGTAATGTCTTATTGTTTGAAGTAGGTGAAGGAAAATTGTTTATCTAATCCGAACAATATTAATTAACGTAAATTAATTAGGATAATTAGGAGAGCTTTCACTATTAGGCTGATTATTAGTTATTTTATGACGATTTAAATAATTCTAGAAATCTGTATGAAAATGCATCAGTATCATCAATTGTTATTACAAAGCAATAGTGTGTTATGTGTTTCAGCTGCTAACTCGATTTGATAAATATAAAATGGATCTGGCCTATTTTGACCTTAGATAACTTCATGTATTCAACATTTGTTATTTGTACTAAAAATGCATATATTTCAAACTAAAAAATATTTATTATTTAAAATAAAATGATTGTATTCCGTTTTGCTGTAGAATACGAATAAATATTTTAAAAATTATCACCAATCACACTTTGAAGATTTAAAAATTTGCAAATGAGAGATTAGAAAATAGAATTTTAAATAATATATCAAACGATCGATATTATTTACATAAACACTAAACCGTTTAAAACTAATTTTGATATAGTATTTTATTTAAAAATCGTATCATTCTAAAGCTTATTCACTTTTTGCATAATCAAAAATAATTGAAACAATTATTGAAAGTATCATGCGATGTATATGTAAAATATAATAATTTAAAAAGAACCAAATAGATATAAATTTATTTGGTTTATAAAGAATCAGACGATTTTTTTCTATTTTATATTTAGAGATACATATGAAGTGGAAAAAAAATTATAAAATATTTTTAAGAGCACACATTTAACTAATTTCCAAACATTATTCAAATATTCGAATACATATTACAGTTAATCAACTTTGTTAAATGTTTAGTTACAGATAAATTATTCTAATTCTCCGCTTTTTTGTTCTTTGGAATACAGAATACTAAATATCAACAATAAAAATTAATTTAAGGTGTGATTAAAGAACTTTTGTAAAATCTTTTTAAGTGGCTGGGGGAATTTAATTTGCTTTGATGTGGCAGAAACTTTTAGTTTACAAAGGGCAGATATTTTCTTTAAGAAAATATGTTGTTACTTTCAGAAGATAAATAACTACTAAAAACTAAAATCATCAAGTATTAAAATAGTTATTCAAAAGCTACATGAACATTATTACTATAATAATTCTTTATTTTTAAATTTATGTTATGCGTTTTATTTTGGAATATGAGTATTACAGAAAAATTATTTAAATGTATATTTAAAAACAATGAAACACTTTTTGATAAACTTTTATACATCACAATCGTCTTTAAAAAAACATAGTTTTTGTAAAAAAATTATTTTAATATTTGAAATATTAATAATTAGTTCTCATAATTTTTATTAATAAAATGTTTTATTAACTTTTGCTATAAATATATAATAGAAAATTTCAGACTGGGGATTAAAAATATACTACTTAAAATAACCTACTGTTAATTTTAGGTACCTTTGCAAAATATGAAAAAGCTGAATATTTAGAAAGTAAGTTATTTTGAGAAAAATAAACTTTCAAAAAATAATTACACAACTGAATAATAATTTAATTTATTAATTTATTTTGAAAGAATTTATTTTAAAAGAAACATCTATAATAAGTAATTAAAAATAAATAACTATTTCTCAAGATCTAAGAAATATTTTTCAAAAAAAAAACTTTTTCAAATTAAATTGTACTTAAATAGTTAATTTGACAATCTTGTTGAAACGTAGCATCAAATAACATTTGACTTGTTTAAAAAAGGTAAAAAGGGACAAAATATGCTGATATTAACTTAACTGTAAGAATTAATTTTGTCTTTACTTTCGTTCATTACAACTTCATAAAGAAGTGGCCAATTGATTTTCTAATTTAAAAAATAGACAAAACCTAATTTTAATAAATATCCTTTAGAAATTTATTAAGGGAGTGTAGGAAATATTAGATTTTTTTTCCTTTAATTACGCATACATCATTAAAAAAATTCCCACATATGTGAACAGCCTATTAATATAATGACAATAATACAAACAAAGTGTATTTTCTTTAAATTAAGCAGTATAATTTAATATTGAAAATCTCCGCTTCTGTTCAAGCCATCAAAACAAAGTAACCTGACAAACTGAAAATAGTTGTTCAAAAGATGGTTTTCAACATTATTTGATATCGATTGCTTAAATGGAAAATCAGTTATTACAATTCAAGAATCTTACTTCCCATTCTTTTGGCACATCTTTGACACAATATTTTTTACCATTTCTTCTGTTTATGACTTCTTCAATTCGTCCTGGTAGTTTAACGGATAAGGCATTGGGCTGCGGTGCCTGAAGATCTGGGTTCGATTCCCGGTAAGTCTTGATTGTAATGGTTGATATTTATGGAAAGTGGTTTATGAAAGCAGACTATGTAGGCATGCATTTGCTATATTATTTATTTTTATCCCATTGTACCCATTATTGAGTACATGTCTTTTTTAGAATTGAAACTTCTGTATTCGAAACCATGATAAATATCGAATGTACTCAAAAACTCTAGTAAGTAATTCTAAAACTAATAAATTCTAGTAATTAATAAATTCTAAAATTAATAAATTCTAAAATTAATAAATTCTAAAATTTATAAATTCTAAAATTTATAAATTCTAAAATTTATAAATTCTAGTAATTAATAAATTCTAAAATTAATAAATTCTAAAATTAATAAATTCTAAAATTAATAAATTCTAAAATTAATAAATTCTAAAATTAATAAATTCTAAAATTAATAAATTCTAAAATTAATAAATTCTAAAATTAATAAATTCTAAAATTAATAAATTCTAAAATTAATAAATTCTAAAATTAATAAATTCTAAAATTAACAAATTCTAAAATTAATAAATTCTAAAATTAATAAATTCTAAAATTAATAAATACTAAAATTATAAAATTAATAAATTATAAAATTAATAAATTCTAAAATTAATAAAATTAATAAATTCTAAAATTT
This sequence comes from Troglohyphantes excavatus, assembly GCA_963932185.1. Classification (NCBI taxonomy): domain Eukaryota; kingdom Metazoa; phylum Arthropoda; class Arachnida; order Araneae; family Linyphiidae; genus Troglohyphantes; species Troglohyphantes excavatus. The sequence goes on from OZ010670.1 coordinate 60,931,373, forward strand.
ATAAATTCTAAAATTAATAAATTCTAAAAGTAATAAATTCTAAAATTAATAAAATTTTAAAATTAATAAATTCTAAAATTAATAAATTCAAAATTAATAAAATTCTAAAATTAATAAATTCTAAAATGAATAAATTCTAAAATTATTAAAATTTTAAAATTAATAAATTCTAAAATTAATAACTTCTAAAATTAATAAAATTCTAAAATTAATAAATTTTAAAATTAATAAATTCTAAAATTTATAAATTCTAGTAATAAATTCTAAAATTAATAAATTCTTGTAATTAATTCTAAAATTAATAAGTTCTAGTTATTAATTCTAAAATTTATAAATTCTAAAATTAATAAATTCTTTTAATTAGTTCTAAAATTAATAAATTCTAATTATTAATTCTAAAATTAATAAATTCTAGTAATTAATTCTAAAATTAATAAATTCTAGTTATTAATTCTAAAATTAATAAATTATAGTAATTAGCAAATTTTCTAGTACCTATTTTTAACAGTGTTATGCCCCAAACAGTTGTCTAAAGTAAATGTGAAATAATTTTTTTTTAAATATCCTTCATCACATTGTGTTTTTTTCCCCCTACAAATAACAGCAATTGCACCTAATTTATTAACATTGTTAATTAAAAACAGCGAAATAAACTATCATTTCTATATACGACAAATTCGTTGCATAAATATCGATATTATTGTATCCCCTATTACTGATACCGATTTTCAGAGTACCAAATAAAAAAGTATCGATATGGCACTTTTATCAGTAGTATCTCCAATTTGCGATTTATTCATTATATTTATTAATTTTAAACAAGTTCATTTTCCAGGGTATAATAAATGATCATTTTATCCGGGAGCATTCGCGCTGATCACGAGACCTCGAACGAGGACTTTTGTACACCCCAGTATCTGAATTAGAGTTAGCAGTACCGACGTCCTCATCGGGTTAATTTATGGATTCTTCATCTTTGGAAACTTCTTTCAAAAATTCCCAAGGCTTAAAATGTGGACGTAATGTAAAAGGAAGCAGCTACACTGGGTTTGACCCATTTTTCCCATTTCGAAAAGAGGGAAGTTAGGAATAATTTGCAATAATTTCCTTGGGGTGTTAAAAAAGAAACCTTGCGAGTGCTCCGCGGTTAAGTGCAAGTGTACGGGAAATCCTGGACACATTATAAATTTATTTTACTTACACTGCAAAATTAGTTTACTTACAAAATTATTTTACTTACATTACGAAAACTATTTTACGTACAAAAATAGATTACTTACAAAATTATTTTACTTTCATTACAAAAACTATTTTACGTACAAAAATAGTTTACTTACAAAATTATTTTACTTACACTGTAAAATTAGTTTACTTACAAAATTATTTTACTTTCATTGCAAATTTATGTTATTTACATTGCAAAATTATTTTACTTACAAAAATATTTTTCTTTCATTGCAAAATTATTTTACATACATTGCAAAATTATTTTACATACATTGCAAAATTATTTTACTTACATTAAAAAATTGTTTTACTTACAAAAATATTTTACTTACACTGCAAAATTCGTTTACATACAAATTTATATTATTTAAATTACAAAGTTATTTTACTTACATTGCAAAATTATTTTACTTTCATTACAAAATTGTATTACTTACTCTTACAAAGCTTACAGATTACAAAGTTATGTTAATAAAAAAAACATGGGTAGTGGTCAAGGATAGTGAAGACTATATATATATATATATATATATATATATATATATATATATATATATATATATATATATATATATATATATATATATATATATATATATATATATATATATATATATATATATATATATATATATATATATATATATTAGGTGTGCTCGTTTTTCGCTTTTTGAAAGGGGCAAGGAAAGTATATTTTTGACGTCATTTTTGCTCCACCTTACTATGGGTTTTTGATCATTCTCATTGGCTGTGTGTTTCAAGCATTGCTACTTAGGTTCGATCACCGGTTGGGTAACAACTCGTGATTTAATTTTTAATTAGCAAAATAATGTAAATATCGGTAAATAATTGTGTTCAGGTAGCTTCACTACTAATCCGTCCTTGTTTTGTTATGTCCCCGTATTTTACTTGATTGAAATTGTAACTCATTTAATATGTTCAATACAAATGCATTGACATGATGGTTCCGACCCCCATTTTACTCTTTCAAAATTCATGGACATGCCCCGTGGCAGCTAATATTATTTTAATACGCTTAATTTATTAAGCAACTCTTTTGCAATTTTTACATACTAAATACAATCCTTAAACTATATTTAAACTCTTAATGATTTAGCAAATTCTAAATAAAATTAGCGAATATCCCTTTTAAATATTTCACAAAAAAAAACGAATAGATGGCAGCACGTCACAAACCATTGGTTCAAATTCATTTCGGAATATTTTAATTACTAAACCACTCTGTAAATCGATTCAAATTGTTTTTTGAAGCAAATTTTAACTGTTTTCTTTTGAAATAAATTCATGATTAGTTAAAAACAAGAATTCTTGTTAAATTAAGTTTGCTCTGTAGACTTCTAAAACGACTGTACAAACGAGAGTATTATTCACGTCCACAGAAGGCGGAGGTAGGCGTCACTATGACGTCACAAATATACTTTCCCCGCCCTCCGTCAAAAAGCTCGAGAACGAGCACACCTTTTATATATAGTCTCCACTATCCTTGGGTTGTGGCTGGTTTTTTTTATTTATCATTTCGCCTTACGTATTACTAATATCGTTTATAAATGTTTGTTTTGTTTAATTGTTATTCGCAGAAAGGGAGCCCTAAATAGCGCTTCATGAAATCAGTATGAGAAATTGGCAATGCATAATAAGGTCTTAATCACACTTTAATCGTTGCTTGGCGACACCTACAGTTTCTTCCACCTTTTGATTGACTTTTACTTATAATAAAAACTATATTCTGAATTAGCAGGGATCCTCAGCCCCGCAGTCCAGTGCCTAATCTGTTTAACTACCAAGACAACGTTAGGGAAGTAAAAAAAAAACATAATTAAAAGAAAAAGTTTACAAAAAGAATGGGAAGTAAAATATTCGAGTTTTAATAATTCTATTTAAACAATATGGCTGCAACCATTCGACATCAAATAATGTAGAAAACCATCCTCTGAACTATTATTTTAAGTGTGACAGATTACATTAATATTATTTTATCAGAAGCTGAGATTTGCAATGTTAAATCACATTGATACGTTTTGAGAAAGTAATTTAACTTGCATTTTAGTATATCCTACGCCCATTTACGAAGTAATTATACTTAAGAAAAAACGAGTAGGTTTGGATACTAATTTTTAAGTATTCTTTTTTTACTGTTTGGGAATAACGGTTTTTCAAAAAAAAATTAGAAACCACATTATTAATAGATTTAATAAATAAACAGCCATTACTCAAGAGCATTTTATTTACATAATTGTTTGATGTGTCTAGGATTTCAAGGAAACTATATATTTCCCAATTGTAAGAAAATTCATTTAAGTACAATGTATTCTTCTGTTTTAATTTCTCGTTGTTTTTTGTTTTTTTTCAAAAATAAAAATATTAATAATTAGGGATGGATTTTCAATTATAAAATAAATTGAACATTTTAGGGCTCGACGCGTTTTATATGCAATAAATTATAACTTAAAATTCATGCCTGTAGCAGTAAAGAAACAATGAAAAAAAAAACAGATGGTGTTTAATTATGATTAGACTATCTATTAACGTTTACTTTATATATATATATATATATATATATATATATATATATATATATATATATATATATATATATATATATATATATATATATATATATATATATATATATATATATATATATATATATATATATATATATATATATATATATATATATATATATATATATATATATATATATATATATATATATATATATATATATATATATATATATATATATATATATATATATATATATATATATATATATATATATATATATATATATATATATATATATATATATATATATATATATATATATATATATATATATATATATATATATAAGAATATTTGTATATAAGATATATACAAGATATATATTTATTCAAAATTTTACTTCTCAAGGAAACGTAGGTAATATTAGTTCCTACATGTCCGTAAATTTTTACCTTTGTTTAATAATTTAACGTTATTAAAGAATCTTTTTGTACTGCAATTAAAAATTTACATCTTTAATATTAATAAATATTACTAAACGTTATATCTTTTTGCTAAGGATTTTATGCTGTTTGTTTTTAGGTGACGACATAAACAATACGACAGAATTAGAAAAATCAAGTAAGTTTAAATTTTGGATTACAAACATTTTAAATAATGGCAATTTAGGGATGTAGTTGTAGTTAATTTTAACCCTTTAAAAAAAATTAAGGTTCTCAGAAATACAGAATCGACCCAATTTCTTTTTCGGAATTCTAGCGATTTTCTTCTCCATTCAAGACTTTCACAAAACAAGATTATGATATAAATAAAATTAGGAGATAAATTTTACGATTTTCCTCTCCCTTCAAGACTTTCACAAAACAAGATTATGAGATAAATAAAATTAGGAGATAAATAAAATTACGAGATAAATTTTAATTAGGAGATAAATTTGAGATAAATAAAATTAGGAGATACATTTAACGATTTTCCTCTCCATTCAAGACTTTCACAAAACAAGATTCTGGCATAAATAAAATTAGGAGATAAATTTTACGATTTTCCTCTCCATTCAAGACTTTCACAAAACAAGATTCTGGCATAAATAAAATTAGGAGATAAATTTTACGATTTTCCTCTCCATTCAGGACTTTCAATAAACAAGATTATGAGATAAATAAAATTAGGAAATAAATTTTACGATTTTCCTCTCCATTCAAGACTTTTACAAAACAAGATTATGACATAAATAAAATAAGGAGATAAATGTTACGATTTTCCTCTCCCTTCAAGATTTTCATAAAACATGAATATGAGATAAATAAAATCAGGAGATAAATTTCAAAGTTATATTTTTATGAAAAGGCACGGCCTTTTTTATATATGCATGTTGACAGATATGGGGTCCTATTTAAAATTTTCTAAAAAAAACAACACTGTAAAAAAAATGCTTAAAAATGAGTACCTGAATCGACATTAAATAATGTGGAGAACCATATTCTGAACAAATATTTTAAGTTTGTTAGGTGGCTTTGAACAGAAGCGCGATGAACAATATTAAATCACACTGCTCATTGCGAAAGCACGATTGCTTAAATTTGAGTGCATCATCGCTCATTTATGATGTAATCGTACTCAAATCAAAACGAGTAGATTCAGGTACTTATTTTTACGTACCTTTTTTACAGTGTTGTTTCCTTTTAAAACTAATATTTTCTAAGATAAGATAAACTCTATAGCTATCTTATAGTTCTATAGTAACTCTTGGGAACTATATTTAATTTTTCTAACCCACATTTAATTTGCAAACCCAAACCTCCAGTTGAACTTGACTTCCTGGAGGCGTTTCATATATTTAGCAATATTGATTCGATTGTCAATGAAACATTTGCAGTCCCATTATTTTCCGCTTGTTGGCACACAATAGTTAACTCCAATCGATTGAGATAGTTTTTTTTTGTTTTATTCTTTGGCAACACTTTCAATTCTGGGTTTATTTATATTCTAATGCACACAGACTTCTGCTGATGAAGGGAGATGTATCTCCCGAGATGTATCTCCATGTCCAGATTGATGGATTTTTATTGCGTATTTTAACGTTGTATTTGTATTTTAAAATAAGATAGCTATACTTAACGGAAAATTCATAAAATTACTTCATGAAATATTCTATTACATTGTATGCGTACTTACATATTTCAACAGATACAATTTTTTTTTCTTCTAGGTGAAAAGAATGCCACAGATATCAATAAAAGAACAGTGAAAAACAAGGGACCGCAATGGCGTGGATGTAAGACAGTAATTATACGTACTGTTTTCTGTAACTTAAAATATTGAAAATCATAACAATCTGAATCAATATTATTGTGAAACATCAAGATATTCACTTGTAAATGCATTTACTGAAAGTGACAATGGATAAATATCAAGTTGACCGATTTGATTGCCAAATTAATGGAGCATTTGAAGATAGTTGTTATTCCGCAGATTCCAAAATCATCCATAAAATTATACTAAATAACATTGATTTTCTCTTGCTGCTATGTTTTATTTTTCTACAGACCTTCAAAAGAACACCTACGCATGTATTGTATATGTTATACTTATTTTCTTTTCAATCAATTTATAACACCTGAAGCATACACTTTTTCCACCATATTCAGAATCAACTTGTATCAGGACAAAATCTTTAGGATTACTTGTCCTATAGGAATACAGTATTTTTAATGTAGTTATCCACAGAGAACTATTCAGTACCTTCAAAATATCACTTACCCATGTATTGCATATGTTATAACACCTGATTTTCTTTTTAATCAATTTCTAACACCTGAAGCATACACTTTTTCCACCATATTCAGAATCAACTTGTATCAGGACAAAATCTTTAGGATTACTTGTCCTATAGGAATACAGTATTTTTAATGTAGTTATCCACAGAGAGCTATCCAGCACCTTCAAAAGATCACTTACGCATGTATTGTATATGTTATACTTATTTTCTTTTCAATCACATTCTAACACCTGAAGAAGCACACACCTTTTCCACCATATTCAGAATCAACTTGTACTCCAGTGAAATAAAATTGCTTTCCGGACAAAATATTTTGAACTACTTGTCCTATAGGAATACTGTATTTTAAATATAGTTATTCACAGAGGGCTATTCAGAATTTTTAAAACATCACTTACGCATGTATTGTATATGTTAAACCTATTTTCTTTTCAATCACTTTTTAACACCTGCAGCACACACTTTTTTCACCATATTCAGAATCAACTTGTGCTCCATAATTGTTAAACTTAATTACATACTTATTTTCTGGACAAAGTTTTTACGATTACTTGTCTTTTAAGACTACTGTATTTATATTGTAGTTATCCACAGAGGGCTATTCAGCATTTTTAAAAGATCACTTACGCATATACTGTATATGTTATACTTATTTTCTTTTCAATCACATTATTTTCAACACCTGAAGCACACACTTTTTTTCGCTTTATTCAGAATCAACTTGTATTCCAGTAAAACAAAATTATTTTCAGGACAAAATCTTTAGGATTACATGTCCTATAGAAATACTGTATTTTAAATCTAGTTATCCACAGAGGGCTATTCAGCACCTTCAAAAGATCACCTACGCATATACTGTATATGTTATACTTATTTTCTTTTCGATCACATTCTAACACCTGAAGCACACACTTTTTCCGCCATATTTTGAATCAACTTGTACTCCAGTGAAACAAAATTGTTTTCAGGACAAAATCTTTAAAATTACTTGTCCAATAGGAATACTGTATTTTAAATATAGTTACCCATAACGGACTATTCAGAATATTTAAAAGATCACTTACACATGTATTATATATGTTATACTTATTTTCTTTTTAATCACTTTTTAACACCTGAAGCTAACACCTTTTTCACCATATTCAGAATCAACTTGTGCTTCATAATTGCTAAACATAATTATTTTCATGACGAAATCTTTACGATTACTTGTCCTACAAGGATATTGTATTTTAAATACCACACTATAATATAGTGGTTCCCAAATGGTGATCCGCGGACTTCTGGGGACCCGCGGACCGGTGTTTAGGACCCTCATACTCACAAAAAATTTAAATCCATTGAACAGTGACCCTTGGCGACATTTTCGAAAGAAAATAATGAACTAAAAAGAAAGATTTAACTCATCATATACAATTCGAAAATCAGTGCAATAACGAACTTAATTGACTATAACAATGCTTTCACGAGTGTTTAATGTACAAGAGACTAAATGTAATTAAACTTCTGATTGGTAGTGTTATCTTTTATATATATATTTGTTGGGTAAATTAGTAAACGCAGTGTAAAATTGAAAGAAAATATAAAATTATCGATTTATATTCTTCTTTTCATTTTCACGTTTAAACAAAATTTAATCATTCACACGTCCTGAATTTGAGGGACTTTCCGGAGCATACATGAAAATAAACGGATCTACGGTTCTATTATAGTTTTAGTTAGGTGTAAGTACTTATTAGGAACCGCTGCTGTATTGTACTATATTCTTATAAGCTATCTGAAAAGAAAAATAATAGCTAAACTCATGTCGTCATTAGTTAAAGATTGTAAATCTGCGATGGCAGAATGCTTTAACACGATGGAATTGCAAAGAATACTTCGGCAATAACTTTATCTGTATCAATATTAGTGTACTTTCAAGAATCATACATTATATATATATATATATATATATTCTTATATATATATATTCTTGATGTTTTTGGTGTTTTGTTTGGTGATTACTTACTTAAGGAAATAGTTATCAAATATTTGAATTTTTTTTAATTATTTATATATGCTGCAAAATAAGTAATGCACTTTAAACTGTCATTCAGAAAAAAGTGAGCAACCAAAGAATTTCTTAGTATACTACATTTTAAGGTGATTTGAATTTCGTTCCAGATGAATCGGATGGAGAGAAAAAGAGTGACGAAAAGGACGGATCTAAAGAAGATGAGAATGATGAAGATAATAAAGAGGATAAACAGGACAGTGACAAAACCGAGGATAGAACAGCAGGTGCCCAGAGGATTAAAATGGACAGTGATGAAGACGACAAAACTACTAAAAAAGGAAACGACAAAACGACCGACAGTAAAGAAAAAACCACTGACAGTAATGAAAAAAGCGATGAATCTGGCGACGATACAGATACTACAAATAAAAGTGGAGAATCCACAGACAGTAAAGAAGAAAGTGGTGAAACAACTGACAGTAAAGAAGAAAGCGGCAAAACGACCGACAGTAAGGAAGAAAGCGATGAATCTGGCGGAGATACAGATACTACAGTTAAAAGTGGCGAAACGACAGACAGTAAAGAAGACAGCGATGAATCTGGCGGAGATACAGATACTACAGTTAAAAGTGGCGAAACGACAGACAGTAAAGAAGACAGCGATGAATCTGGCGGAGATACAGATACTACAGTTAAAAGTGGCGAAACTACAGACAGTAAAGAAGACAGCGATGAATCTGGCGGAGATACAGATACTACAGTTAAAAGTGGCGAAACGACAAACAGTAAAGAAGGCAGCGACGAATCCGGCGGAGATACAGATACTACAGTTAAAAGTGGCGAAACGACAGACAGTAAAGAAGAAAGTGGTGAAACCACTGACAGTAGTGAAACAAGTAATGAAACAACAAACAGTAAAGAAGAAAGCGGCAAAACTACAGGCAGTAAGGAAAAAAGTGATGAATCTGGCGACGATTCAGATACTACATCTAAAAGTGGCGAAACGACAGACAGTAAAGAAGAAAGCGGTGAAACCACTGACAGTAATGAAAAAACAAACAGTAAAGAAGAAAGCGGCAAAACGACAGACAGTAAGGAAAAAAGTGATGAATCTGGCGACGATTCAGATACTACAGCTAAAAGTGGCGAAACGACAGACAGTAAAGAAGAAAGCGGTGAAACCACTGACAGTAATGAAACAACAAACAGTAAAGAAGAAAGCGGCAAAACGACAGGCAGTAAGGAAAAAAGTGATGAATCTGGCGACGATTCAGATACTACAGCTAAAAGTGGCGAAACGACAGACAGTAAAGAAGAAAGCGGCAAAACGACAGACAGTAAGGAAAAAAGTGATGAATCTGGCGACGATTCAGATACTACAGCTAAGAGTGGCGAAACGACAAACAGTAAAGAAGAAAGCAATGAAACCACTGACAGTAATGAAACAACAAACAGTAAAGAAGAAAGCGGCAAAACGACAGACAGTAAGGAAAAAAGTGATGAATCTGGCGACGATTCAGGTACTACAGCTAAAAGTGGCGAAACTACAGACAGTAGAGAAGAAAGCGGCAAAACGACAGACAGTAAGGAAAAAAGTAATGAATCTGGCGCCGATTCAGATACTACAGCCAAAAGTGGCGAAACGACAAACAGTAAAGAAGAAAGTGGCGAAACGACAGACAGTAAGGAAAAAAGTGATGAATCTGGCGACGATTCAGATACCACAGTTAAAAGTGGCGAAACGACAAACAGTAAAGAAGAAAGTGGAGAAACGACAGACAGTAAAGAAGAAAGCGGTGAAACCACTGACAGTAATGAAAAGAGCGATGAATCTGGCGACGATACAGATACTACAGTTAAAAGTGGCGGGACGACAGACAGTACCGGAAATGGCGATGAAGTAGTTGATCCAATAGCTAAAAGTGATGAATCAAAAGATGATTCTGGCAGTAAGGACAAAAGCGAAGAAACGACAGACAGTAAGGAAAAAAGCGGCGAAACGACAGACAGTAAGGAAAAAAGCGACGAGTCGGAAGATAGTAAGGAAAAAAGCGACGAAACGACAGACAGTAAGGAAAAAAGCGGTGAGACGACAGATAGTAAAGAAAAAAGCGACGAATCGGGAGACAGTAAGGAAAAAAGCGGCGAGACGACAGATAGTAAGGAAAAAAGCGGCGAGACGACAGATAGTAAGGAAAAAAGCGGCGAGACGACAGATAGTAAAGAAAAAAGCGACGAATCGGGAGACAGTAAGGAGAAAAGCGACGAAACGACAGACAGTAAGGAAAAAAGTGGAGAGACGACAGACAGTAAGGAAAAAAGCGGCGAATCGGGAGACAGTAAGGAAAAAAGCGACGAAACGACAGACAGTAAGGACAAAAGCGGCGAGACGACAGACAGTAAGGAAAAAAGCGGCGAGACGACAGACAGTAAGGAAAAAAGCGGCGAATCGGGAGACAGTAAGGAAAAAAGCGATGAAACAACAGACAGTAAGGAAAAAAGTGGAGAGACGACAGACAGTAAGGAAAAAAGCGGCGAATCGGGAGACAGTAAGGAAAAAAGCGACGAAACGACAGACAGTAAGGAAAAAAGTGGAGAGACGACAGACAGTAAGGAAAAAAGCGGCGAATCGGGAGACAGTAAGGAAAAAAGCGACGAAACGACAGACAGTAAGGACAAAAGCGGCGAGACGACAGACAGTAAGGAAAAAAGCGGCGAGACGACAGACAGTAATGAAAAAAGCGGCGAAACGACAGACAGTAAAGAAAATAGTGACGAAGAATTAGCTGTTGATGACAGTGAAGCATCGACAGACACTGAAGAAAAACCTCAAAGTGGGGAAAAGAAAAAAAAGCCTAAAAGTGGAAAAGATAAAAAACCAAAAAAGAAAAAAGATAAAGACAAGAAACCCAAAGGTGAGTCAAAGTCAAAGTTAATGAGTAAGTGATAATGTTAACTTATGTAGGTAATCTATTGAACGTACGTATATTTTTAAACATGAGCACTTGTGCGGTTTTCGTATTGATGTATTTATATGATTTAAAAAAAAAAAAAAAGAACGTCGTTAGAGGTCAATTCGTTCATGACTGATTTACATATTTTTACCTTTGAAAGAGGATTAAATGCAGACACTACTGAGAACGCATTTAAAAAAAATATTTATAAAGAATAAACCGAGCTTTGTAAGAAATATAATTTATAAAATTGCTACAATAGGAAAATAATGGATCTCAATTAAGCGGAAAATGATCAAAATATCGAATTTCCTTTTATTAATTTTAATTACTTCTACGACATTTCTAAACATATTTGCAAACTTTCAGAACTTATTTTAATATATTTCCAACAGTTTTTTGCTTTGCCGGTTAAAAGTCAACTGCAGTCGTGGCAAATCAAATGCATGATCAAATTATCTAGATGACTGGGATAAGATGACGTAGTCAATCGAAACGCTGATTTAATCATATTTTTTACTTAGAAGTAAAATATAAAGTGAAGTAATAATTCTAAAATATTTATGACTATTTAATATTTCTCAAGTAGTATTTTTTTTCAGGCATTGCATTATAATAATAAAGCTACACAATGCATTTGAAATACTTATTAAATATGAGGACATAGATGCATTTTCAAGTAAATGAATAGAGAATCTGGTATTTATGGATATAAACCATGAATAGAAATTTAACTAGAAAGGCAGTTCCCCCAAAATCGAAAATTGACTAAGTCTAAAATTTTTTGTTTATAAATACACTTATTTTGCTGCAAAATCGACCCGGTAGGGTTCGCAATGCTAAGTCAAAAAAGAAGAAATAACACCACCTCGCCAAAACAGCCAACAAGAAACGAACGCCCTACGAGGCTAGCCTTATTATACTCTGCACAAATCCTAATGTTAAGCAGCGTCCGTAAAACATATTCCAGAACTCGAACAACAATTCGTAAAAAATAAAACTACTTTTGGTAGAACAGTATCAGTGCAACCTTTAATTTAACGCAATAATATTTTTTTCACTGAAAATCAACGGATATACGGGGTTTTTTAATTTGCAAAAAGTTAGTCGATTTGTCACTTTTTCAAATTATGAAACCCAAGTTTGTCAGGCTTGCTAGACACTACACTATTCAACCGATTATTTTGATTAATAGCTTATATGATAGCTGTATGGAATCACTAGGTCCTTTTGTTACTTTTATTTTATAATATTAATTATTTATAAGTTGAATTAGCTAAAAATAAAATTAAATCCTCAAAGCCAAACTCCCGGTACGAGGCAATGTATACCCAAATATGAAGTCCTTACACTTCCCAGTCACCAAAGCAAATTTTGTTTTAGAACGGCTTAATACAAGTTAAAATTATCGGTAAGTACTAAGCTCTACAAAATAACAATTGTACCGTCTGAATGATAAAAAAATCTCTTTATTCTTGCCCATTTTATTGGTTTTTCCATGCACAGTTTTGCGTCTCATGCACAGTTTTGTTTTCCCATGCGCAGTTTTGCATCCCATTCACAGTTTTGCATACCTGCACAGTTCTGCATCCCATGCACAGTTTTGTTTTTTCATGCACATTTTTTTTTCCATGTACAGTTTTGCGTCCCATACACAATTTTTTTTCTATTCACAGTTTTGTTTTTCCATGTACAGTTTTGCATCCCATGCACAGTTTTGCATACTTGCACAGTTTTGATTTTACATGCACAGTTTTGCATCCCATGCACAGTTTTGTATCACGTGCACAGTTTTGCATACATGCACAGTTTTGCATACATGCACAGTTTTGCATCCCATGCACATTTTTGTTTTTCCATGCACAGTTTTGTTTTTCCATGTACAGTTTTGCGTCCTATGCACAGTTTTGTTTTTTCATGCACAGTTTTGCATACTTGCACAGTTTATCATCCCATGCACAGTTTTAATTTTACATGGACAGTTTCGCATTCTTGAACAGTTTTGCATCCCGTGCACAATTTTGTTTTTCCATACACAGTTTTGTTTCCCATATACAATTTTGCATCCCATGCACAGCTTTGTTTTTCCATGCACAGTTTTTGCATTCAATGCACAGTTTTGTTTTTTCATGCACAGTTTTGTTTTTTCATGCACAGTTTTGTTTTTCCATGTACAGTTTTGCGTCCCATGCACAATTTTTTTTTTATTCACAGTTTTGTTTTTCCATGTACAGTTTTGCGTCTCATGCACAGTTTTGTTTTCCCATGCGCAGTTTTGCATCCCATTCACAGTTTTGCATACATGCACAGTTCTGCATCCCATGCACAGTTTTGTTTTTTCATGCACATTTTTGTTTTTCCATGTACAGTTTTGCGTCCCATACACAATTTTTTTTCTATTCACAGTTTTGTTTTTCCATGTACAGTTTTGCATCCCATGCACAGTTTTGCATACTTGCACAGTTTTGATTTTACATGCACAGTTTTGCATCCCATGCACAGTTTTGCATCCCATGCACAGTTTTGCATCCCATGCACAGTTTTGCATACATGCACAGTTTTGCATCCCATGCACATTTTTGTTTTTCCATGCACAGTTTTGTTTTTCCTTGTACAGTTTTGCGTCCCATACACAATTTTTTTTCCATTCACAGTTTTGTTTTTCCATGTACAGTTTTGCGTCCTATGCACAGTTTTGTTTTTTCATGCACAGTTTTGCATACTTGCACAGTTTATCATCACATGCACAGTTTATCATCACATGCACAGTTTTAATTTTACATGGACAGTTTCGCATTCTTGAACAGTTTTGCATCCCGTGCACAATTTTGTTTTTCCATACACAGTTTTGTTTCCCATATACAATTTTGCATCCCATGCACAGCTTTGTTTTTCCATGCACAGTTTTTGCATTCAATGCACAGTTTTGCATTCCATGCACAGTTTTGCATTCCATGCACATTTTTGCATTCCATGCACAGTTTTGCATTCCATGCACAGTTTTGCAATGCATGCACAGTTTTGTAATCCATGCACAGTTTTGTTTTTCCATGCGCAGTTTTGTTTTTCCATGTACAGTTTTGCATCCCATGAACAGTTTTGCATCCCATACAAACATTGGTTTGTATATAACATCAGTGATAGAGAAAAAAGATCAATAACAAAAGTAATATATATTTCATTTATTTAGTAGACGATTAAGCTTCCCAGGCGCTACTCAATCGTAATTTTGCAAACATTGAGACCCTGAGTTTTTGCTGAAGCAGTGATACACTTATTGGGTACTTCATCACTTACACTAATTGAACAGGTGTCCCGGCCACAACTTGCTAATTTTTTGAACATCTCTTCTACCTAGATACACATTTGATTACACGGCAAAGAAAGCGCCCTGTTTTAAAAAATTTCACACTGGTCATTTTCTAACCCCTTGTTTGACGGTAAGACGGTGATTGTCTGTGATTGTAACATTTAAAACATCAAAAATTGTGCCTTTTTTACGTTTTTTGCAAAAAATCCTCCTCGATGGCCCGCCTTCGTCTCACATCCCCCTCACCCATACTCTCCATATCAAATGAACAATTTAAACATTATAAAAAGAATCAACTCTTTTCTAAACTCTATCACTTAATTGAAATATTTATCGAATTCGGTTAAATGCCGAATTCCCCAATTAACAGCTGTTCTACGGGAGTGTTCTCTGAACAGAAACTTCTCACATACGATATCAACTCTGTGGCATTCCGCATATACTAATTAAACGTTTACCAAAAATAATTCCAACGTCTAAAAAACTATTAATTTAATCATGGCATTAAATCTAAAGTATAAAATAAAAATCTTCTACAGTATTGTTCATGTAATTCTCAATGCTTTATTTCTTAAAACTTTATGCAGTAGGTAATCTATCTATAGAAAGAATATGTCTTTAGTGGGTTTGAAGTTTTTACCAACCTGTCACAGGAGTGATTTAAACATGTTTTTGTGTGAGCCCCAGTAACCCTCTCAATTATCCCAGTAACCTTTAAAGTCCTCCAATAACCCATCAAGTATCATATTAACCACCGCAATGTTTCCA
The DNA here is from genome assembly GCA_963932185.1 of Troglohyphantes excavatus. NCBI lineage: Eukaryota > Metazoa > Arthropoda > Arachnida > Araneae > Linyphiidae > Troglohyphantes > Troglohyphantes excavatus. The sequence goes on from OZ010670.1 coordinate 60,946,936, forward strand.
ATACCCCCCTCAAGGGTCCTAGTTATCCTATTGGTTGTCCCAGTAACCCTCTCAAGGGTCCGCGTAACCCTCTTAAGTGTTACAGTAACCCATCGATGTTCCCAGTTTCCCCCATCAAAGGTTCCAGTAGGTCCCAGTAACCCCATCTAGGGTACAAGTAACCCTCTCGAGGGTCCCACTAATCACATTAACAGTCCAAGTAACCATTCAAGTGTCCCAGTACCTCCCTCAAAAGTCCAAATAACCCTCCCAAGTGTCCTAGTAACCCTTCAAAGGGTAAAAGTAATCGTCTCAAAGGTGGTCCCGGTAACCCCCTCAATCGTCTCAGTAACTCTTCAAGGATCCGAGTAACTCTCTTTAGGGTCCCAGTAATCATCTCAAGGGTTCCGATAATCTCATCTGGGGCCCTAGCATGATCTCGTTGGGATCATTCCACGTTGGAATCGTTCTCACAGGAAGTGACGTTTTACGATATATTTGAATTGGTAATTTTATGGCTTGTAATACATATATATATCAATGGAAATCTTTTGGAAACGATCCCACCTAGTCGGAAATATCTTGGAAACGATCCCACCTAGTCATTGAATGGTGAGATCTATCCCAACCGAGAAGTCTTTTTTACCATGCGCACTGAAAGAAAGTGACGCATTTCCCGTCGTCATCAAACACTTGACCAATAATGAAAGGCCTTTTATTGAGATTGCGATAAGAAAAGCGCGCGAAAACGATCTCACCTTCGAAGTCGGTTCGCAATCCCACGTTTTTCTGTCGGCATCTCAAAGGAAATATCACGTGACCTTTCGATTCCAAAAGAAAGTCGTGACATCTCGAGATTCCACCGAGATCATGCTAGGGCCCCAAGTGTCATAGTAACCCCTTCAAGGGTCCAGGTAACCCTCTAAAGTGTCTCAGCAAACACCTAAAGGTTCCCAATAACTTCTCAAGGGTGTCATTAATCCCATCTAGAATCCAAGTAATCCTCTCAAGAGTCCAAGTAACCTTCTCAAGTACCCCAGTAACCCCTCAATGGCGCAAGTAACCTTCTCAAGTGCTATTGTAACCCCCCAATGGTTCAAGTCACCTTCCAGAGTGTCGCAGTAACCCCCACAAGGGTCCGAGTAACCCAATCAATGGTCCCGCTAACCCCCTCAAAGGTAAAAGCAACCCCAGTTTCATGTATATGAACATGCCTTTACTAACGTTATAAATTGCTATAACTACTCAAACTTATTTTTCGGAAACCAAATGTTTATTAAACATATAGAAACAGCCAAAGTATAATAGGTTTTAACCAATTAAAATATTTAAAATCATGTTACGCAATTACGTGATTTCTAAATTTGACGGTTAACTGTTTTGTTTGGTCTCTTCATCGCTATTTTTTTTTATTATTGGGTAAATTGTTAATTAAAATAGCGGCTCTCACTTTTTGGCTGTCATAGTTTAACAGCAGTATTATATAAACCACACTTACCATATTTGAAAGTAGACCGTCCTGGCTCCTAAAAACCTTGTGAGTACGGCGATGAAGGTTATGGACGTTATTTGAAGTATTTATTGTGTTCGTAATTCATTCTAAAGACAACTGTTAAATCTCTCTATTTAAAAAAAAAGTAAGCCCTAGGGGGAAAAAGTCAGTCCTAGGGGGAATTTTCAGTTCTTTCAATGTTATTCAGATCGTATCTCAAAATGTAAAAGTCCTAAAATTACGAAATTAAGTGAATTTGTTAAGAAATGTTTGATAAACAAGAAAAAAATATTTTTGTTTCAATACTGTTATTAGTTTATAAGTTATTTAATATTAAAATCGTCGTTGATAAAATTTCGCTTACAAGTAATTTTGTCCGTCAAGTTTCTGAAACACTATTAAGAGGAGAGATTCAATTTTTTTAGGGAGTGTACAAATAGGTTTGAACTGGAAATCCAAGTAAGCATTAAGTTGAAGCAGTTCTACAGTTGAGCTTTTCCAGTTATCAGTCCCACCACAACGGCGGCAACGTGTGTGTGGGGGGGGGGGGGGGGGCTGTAAACTTGAAACCTTAAAAGTTGGGGATTTCGAGTTTTAAAAATCCCTGGGTTGGGAAAATTTATTTCTCAAGAAAATTAATATTATTAGCAAATGAAAGCGATGGAAGACTAGAAATTACCAGGACAACACTGGAGCTGGTACCCGACGTCCTTAAGTTGGGAATTTCTAATCGTTCACGTTCGGAATTTCGGATCGTTAAGTCGGGAAATTTCTTGTCTCAACATCCCAAAAATAAATTTGTGTGACGGCACTGCCAGTAATAATTTATATATAACTAAAAAAAGTATTATTGTTAGGACACATTGTCATTGTCTACAGTGTTTGAAGCCGGTATTATTTGCGAAGCAAACTAAAGAGGATTGCGTAGCAATCCTCCGGGGGTTGGCAAAGCGTAAGCGGAGCAGGGGGCGGAGCCCCCTAGTGCATTAAAATATTGCATTACTCGGAAACTAATAATACGATTTTTATACGACTTGGTGAAATCAGTTTCTACTAGGAAAAAGGATTTGACGTAATATTTTTTTCAATATCTCAATTAGAACTTGACTTATAGCAATACAGTTGTTTTCCCTGTGTATTTTTCTTCTTGGCATAAAAATCAAATTTTGTACGTAACAATGTGAAAACCTGTAGGAAAAATCATTACGAAACTTGTCAATCGTAAAATAGAGAAGAAGGTCGAGAAAAAGGTATTGCATTGTGTTGATATGTTTAATTAAACCAAATTATTGCAATTGTTTTCTCCCATTATTTTGCACAATTGTTTTCTGTTTTCACAGATATAACGTTTTGCTGGGTATACCTATTTTTTTAAGGTCAGACGGCCTTCAACGGTCCAAGTAATCCTCTCAAGAGTCCCAGTAACCCATCAAGGGCCCAAGTAACCCTCTCAAGTGTTCCAGTATCAAATCAATGCGCCAAGCAACCCTCTGGTGCCCCAGTAACCCATCAAAGGTTCAAGTAACCCTCTCAAGAGTCCCAGTAACCCATCAAGAGTCCAATTAACCCTCTCAAGTGTCTCAGTAACCCATCAAGGGTCCAATTAACCTTCTCAAGTGTCCCAGTAACCATCAAGGGCCCAAGTTACCCTCTCAAGTGTCCCAGTAATCCATCAATGGGCCAATTAACCCTCTCTAGTATCCTAGTATCCCATCTAGTGTCAAAGTAACCCTCTCAAGAGTCCCAGTTACCATTTAAATGTCCAAGTAACCCTCTCAAGAGTCCCATTAACTCATTAAGAGTCCCAGTAACCCATTAAGAGTCCCAGTATCCCCATCAAGGGTCTAATTAACCCTCTTAAGTGCCAGTAACCCATTAAGAGTCCCCAGTAACCCATTAAGAGTCCCAGTAACCATAAAGGGTCTAAATAACCCTCTCAAAAGTCCCAGTATCCCATCCAGTGTCAAAGTAACCCTCTCAAAAGTCCCAGTAACCCATCAAGGGTCCAAGTAACCCTCTCAAGAGTCCCAGTGCCACTTCAAAGGTCCAAATAACCGTATCAAGAGTACCAGCATATCTCTTGCAAGAATTCCAACCCTTCTAATCCCTGCATTTAGACCCACCCAATGGATTTTTCAGGATGAGTCAAAGTTTTTCCAGGAATAATGGCGATTTTTAAAAAAATATATTATTAAGCAGTTTATTTGGGAATAAGCATATTTATTTCTATTGCGAGTCTATTCAGGTGACAACACGCGAAAAACGAACATATTTACTAGTTCATTAACTCTTTTTATCAAATCCAATATTTCGATTAATTAAACTTTATTACTCAACAGATGCGGATTACGACATCGAGCACGAAGTCTATTATTATGAAGATGGAGGCAAAGGACAGACAAAGAAAAGCGGTTAGTTCTCATTTTCTCTTTAATTCAGTGTATTGTTAATTTTAGCTAAAATTAAGTAGGGAAAATGACCTTATAATTGAAGACGTATAACATCAATCTCAAGTGAGTGGTATATTTTTGGATTCCAGACAAACCACTGGACGCTTTCTACGTTGTGTCTTGTTCCTAGAACGTCGTTCGCGATCATCAGACGAAATTGAGAGCTGTAAATAATTGTGTATTGTTAATAAAATTTAAAACAATATTGTTTTAAATGAAAGATCGTCAGACGAAATTGAGGGTTGTTAAAGACGGAGCGGATGTGGTAGAAAAATGGATCTCTGGTTCGAGAATACAAACCACTACGTTTGTGTTTTCGAATCAAGGATTCGTTTTCTACCCGCGACCGCTTCGTCTGAAACATCCGTGAAATAGATAAAATCGCACTAACGCTGTTACGTAAATCATGCTTTTAAAGCGCTTTTTTTTGTTACGGTTCATACAGTTACTCTTAAAAGCATGTAGTATATGTTTTAACAGTAAATAGTTATCGTTACACTAAAGTGACAAGGAGGATGGGCATGTGGCATGTCATATATTGGTCAAACAAGGAGAGCATTAAGATTTCGTATCAAGGAGCACCAAGCACATACTGTTAAACAAGAAATAAAGAAGTCCTCCATTGCCAAACACTCTTTTGAACATGGTCATATATTTAATTTTTCTAACTCACATTTAATTTGCAAACCTAAATCACCATTTGAACTTGACTTCCTGGAGGCGTTTCATATTTTTAGTAATATTGATTCGGTTGTCAATGAAACGTTTGCGGTCCCAATGTTTCCCGCTTGTTGGCACACAATAGTTAACTCCAACCGTTTGTAATAGTTTTTAGTTAGTTTTTTGGACTTTGGCAACATTTTAGATTGCTTGGGTTTATTTATATTTCATTACACACAGACTTTACATTTTCCGCTGATGAAGGGTGATGTATCTCCCGAAACATGTCCGGATTATTACGGACTTTTATTGCGTATTTTAACGTTGCATTTGTATTTTAATAAGGAGGATGGGGCTATACAAAAGTACAAAAAATAACATGACGTAATAAATAAACCCTTCCGAAATTTCAATTTGATTGCAAAAAAAGTAGTTAACTGTTGTTATTTAGAACTACTTTAATATGTAATTAGTATATATATATATATATATATATATATATATATATATATATATTACTATCGAAATATTAAACCAAATATGAAACGGTGACGTGTATATCCTTACTCCCCGATTAATTGGCGTTTGACCAATGGACTGATGGAAACCATGTAAAGAAATTGACGTCACAGATGTCAATTTTAATAAAGAATATATTTCCAGTTTACCGGTTTTAAAGACGTTACACCTCAAAAATGTATAATAGATAAAAAAAATCAAAATTTTTATAGTATATTAAAAATCGTAAATTTGTTAAATTTAAAACAAACCCTGAAAAATATTGTTTGAAATGAAATTTACATATATTTATGGTAATTGAAAGAAATATTATTTACTGCAATCCTGAAGTAACGTTCTTTATTTTTATTTAATTTATACAATCATTCCATAGCCATCCTAGGGTTGAAATAATATTTTCAACTCTTTACTTTTTGATGATTTTTTAATTACCTTGGTAAAGGACCTTTTTCAAATCTTGCTCCAATTAAATTTGAAAGCACATTTCATCATACCTAATTTAATTTATTTAAAATAAATATATGTTGACTGGAAAGCTGGAAATATATTTCGGCTTTAGCTAATTGACCTCTGTAACGTCACTTATTTTACATGGATTGGATCAGCCGATTGGTCAATGCCAATTAACTAGAGTACGTAAGTTCACGTCGCTCTTTCGCATTTAGTTTAATATTTATATAAAAATGTATCTATTAATTGCCTTTCAAAGCAGTCCTAAATAATAAGAGTTAGTTACTTTATTTGAATATGTTTATTTATTACGTAGCGCTATTTTTATCCTTTTGTATACCACCTCCCTCCTTGTTAGTGTTTGCGATAAATATTTACAGTTAAAATATATTTTATATCATGCGCTACGTCACGCAACCAATAGGACTCTCCACTCCTCTTTGACATATCAGAGTAAGAAATTTGTTATGTGTGAATTTTGCTGAATTCTTTATTGTTCCCCAAAGCAATCCGAATCCGAAAAATCGGACTTTGTTTGATCCGTGATGTTCTTATAATTATAGTTATTCTGTAACAAAATTATTCAGATGCTTCTTTAAATTTTAATTATTTTATGCTTTACTTTTCTTTTTTTAGAGGATAATGAAGAATCTGAGGAAAGTAAGCATTGCAAATATATGTTTATAATTTCTAATACCTAAATTTAAACATAGACTTTAATAATATACAATGTGTTCAGGGACACCACTAGGGCTTGTGATTGACAGGGACTTGTGATTCGGTTTTTACAAACTTGTTTAAGGTATAATTACCAACTTTTTTTTTTGTCGGACGGTAATTTACCTGTTTTTCCCTATTGGGTGGTGAAAATCTATTCATTCGTCTGCAAGTACAACTTTGACGTTATTTAATTTTTTAATTTTTTTTAATATTAAAAATGTTGTACTTTAAAAAAAATCTATGTAGGCTTAAAAACCGAAAAAAAAGTTAAAATATTTTCTTTTCTTTGATTATTATTCAGAAAGAGATGTTCTATCAATGCAAAAAAAAAATGGTATTCCCGAATTAATTCATAAAAATATTAGGATTTGTGGTTCTGTAAAACTGAGGGTACGATTTAAACTTGCTCTGAATATTATTACCCTGTAATAAACATCTGTGATATCGTACAAACTGTTACAAAAGTGCTAAAATGTCTTAAAGTGTTACAATATCTACTATTACTTAATAGTATAAAGGAAACTTGTTTTATTTTTTTAATGAATTTTTATATATAATTGATAATTTTCTTTAATCTATTTAATAATGACCTGTATTTTCTTTAATATCCTCAGATCAGCAGAGTAAGTTTTTAAACAAATATATTATTTCCAATTTACTATAAATACTTTATTAGATATTTATTTAAAAATATAGACTTAATTTTGAAAGTAATTGACATTTAAAATAACTCAATAATAACGATTAACAATTATTTATTTTTAAATCAAGAAAATTCTAAGTGAATATTGGACAAACACAATATTTTAGCATGCACATTATAAAATTAGTAAATTAATAATAACGATTAACAATTATTTATTTTGTAAATCAAGAAAATTCTAAGTGAATATTGGACAAACACAATATTTTAGCATCCATATTATAAAATTAGTAAAATAATAATAACGATTAACAATTATTTGTTTTTGAATCCAAGAAAATTTTAAGTGAATATTGGAGAAACAAAATATTTTAGCATGCATATTATAAAATGAGTAAAATAATAATAACGATTAACAATTATTTATTTTTGAATCAAGAAAATTCTAAGTAAATATTGGACAAGCACAATATTTTAGCATGAATATTATAAAATTAGTAAATTGTATTTTAAACTCTTCTTCTCAGCATTCAGTGCATCTACAATATCGTAAATACCTTTTTATATTTGAGATTTTCCAACATTTTTAATAATATTTGATAAATTTAAATAGTAATTATTAATAACATACAGTAGAACTAACTACAATGATCAAAAACAATTGGGACCAGATCCCATACAAATATAAACATAAAATATAAAAAGAAACTTTTGAAAAACATAAAAATAAAATAATAAATGTTTTTATTAATTTGCGTGTACTTGCCGTTTTCCTCACTAAAAACAATTTTTTTTACACAAAAAATTAATCTGTTATGAAAAAATCGAGTTTTAAATTTGAATCGAAGTTTACCTAAAATAATCGATTGTTAGACAAAGAAACATTTAGGAAACATAAAAATAAAATAATACATATTTTGATTAATTTGCGTTCACTTACCGTTTTCTTCACTAAAACACATTTTATTACTCAAAGAATTAATCTGTTATGAAAAAATTGTGTTTTAAATTTAAATCGAAGTTTACGAAAAAGAATCGATTGTTAGAAAAAGAAACATTTAGAAACCATATAAATAAAATAATAAATGTTCTTATTAATTTGCATGTCCTAGCCGTATTCCTCACTAAAAACACATTTATTACACAAAAAAATTAATCTGTTATGAAAAAATCGAGTTTTAAATTTGAATCGAAGTTTACGAAAAAGAATCGATTGTTAGACAAAGAAACGTTTAAAAAACTTAAAAATAAAATAATAAATGCTTTGACTAGTTCGCGTGCATTTACAGTTTTCTTCACTAAAAATAAATTTTTTTTAATACAAAAAATGTAATCTCTTATGAAAAAATCGAGCTTTAAATTTGAATCGAAGTTTACGGAAAATAATCGATTGTTAGACAGAAACATTTAGGAAACATAAAAATAAAATAATACATGTTTTAATTAATTTGCGTGCACTTACCGTTTTCTTCACTATAACACATTTTATTACTCAAAGAATTAATCTGTTATGAAAAAATTTAGTCTTAAATTTGAATTGAAGTTTACGGAAAAGAATCGATTATTAGACAGAAACGTTTAAAAAACATAAAAATAAAATAATAAATGTTTTTTTTTTTAATTTGCAAGTACTTGTTGTTTTCTTCACTAAAAACACATTTTTCTACACAAAAAAGTAATGTTATGAAAAAATCAAGTTTTAAATTTGAATCGAAGTTTACGGAAAATAATTGATTGTTAGATAATGAAACATTTAGGAAACATAAAAATTAAATGATACATGTTTTTATTAATTTGCGTGCACTTACCGTTTTCTTCACTAAAAATACATTTTTAACACGAAAAAATTAATCTCTTATGAAAAAATCGAGCTTTAATTTTGAATCGAAGTTTACGAAAAAGAATCGAGTATTAGACGTCTTTAAAAGTTAACATTTGGTGCAGATTTAAATACTTTTTCGTATCAGAATAACATTATAGACTTGTTTTTATTTAAATCCGTCAATTTTACTCTTTTCCCCTCACAGCTAGAGAGAATACCACAATCAATTCTTCTTCTAATTCTCCCGATATTCTATGGTTTAAAGATTTGTGGGGACTAAATGAAACAGTCCCGTCTACAATTGCAACTGATGACAAGTATCTTGATCAGTTGTTTGATAATGAACCAATGGAAAACAATGAAATTGAAATGCCCAGGCACAAAATTGTCAAACGTGGTAAGTGATTTGACAAAAAGAGGTATTTTATATTTTTATCAATCACTGAAATACAAGATACTGCTATATACTTAAGCTTAAACTGATATAAATATAATTTATATTAATATCAGAATAAAAATGTTTGCTTCCAACTCAGAGTACATCCATTATTATGGACAGATATAACCTTAATTGTTATTTCTCATATTCCATAAGGGCATCTCCAAAGCAAAAGATGTTTTATTAAACTCGTTAATTTTATCCCATTTCGAACAATATGGCTAATTTAAGGCAGTTAAAGATAAAAAAAATAATTTCATCATGTAATTTAATGTAATTAATATGTAAATGTATTTTTTACGTTGGTAAAATGTTCTTGTAACTCTAACTGATAAAAACAATTTATCGTATCTCCAAATGTCCTCTAAAAATTATCTTAAGAGAATTGAATTTATTTCATGAAATCATAAGGACTTAAAAAAATTATTTAATTTATTAACTATTCTAACTATAAATTGAAATTGTAAAATCATATTTTATTTGCAAAACTTAATGTGTTTCTCTAGTTCGAAATACACGTCAACCATATTGTAATTTAATTCAACAACCTATTGTAAAAGTATACATTCACAATAGGATAGTTGGATTTAAACCACTATAAATATTAATTAATTTTATTCAGTTGCTTGAACTAGTATTTCAACTATTAACTAGAAAAAATGTAATTGAAAGAAAACTGTATATTCTAACAAATATTTCTTTTAAATTATATTTTATAGGCATCTAAATAAGACACCTAATTTTAACACAATTTTTAGATGGCTCATGTAGAAAATTAAAACAAACGTCAATAAGGCGTCATAAAGATATCAATGGAGCAATCTTTAAAGCATCGAATTTCCATTTTGAATCATCAGTCTAAATTAAGACAATTTATAATAAAAATATTTACATTATTAACAAAAATAGTCAAATATTGGCAATCTTTAACAAAACGCACACTATACTCGGAGACAACCTAAGTTGAGCCTAAAGCAATTGAATAATTGTACATTCCGCTTCAGGTTCAACTTAGGTTGTCCCCGAGTATAGCAAAATCAAACTGACTCATTTACACAATTCTCTGTAAGAATGACTCAACAATATGTTCACCATTAATTACAAATTAAGAAGCACTAACTTAAAAGCGCGCTTAATATGGAAAATCAGTTTAGTTAAAAGAGTTGTGTATTAAAAACTAATTCCCTCAAAGTAGTTAACCCCAAAATAAATAATAATTTTAATTCAGTGTTGTTTGAAAACAACATTGGGAAAAAAAGTCCTAAACTGCTGACTCAGTTTTATTGCACACTTATTATTATAGTGATAATTAATAACTTGAAAAGTTGGATTTAATATAAACTTACTTTATACGTAACTATGAGTACATAGTATCGTTTTGTAATAGTTTCAATACTAATTTGTGACATGCATGGTGGGCACAAATTGTTAGTCTATAGTCATTGTTCGACTGTATCACATTAAGCTGCAATGGCATAATAAAACTATTTATTTGCCTAGGTACTCGTTTATATTTTAAACTTTAGTAGTAATAATGTAGTTAAAGTATAGCACAAACACTTGTTTATTTTGTATAGTTAAATAGCCAAACAATGACCATCACCCACAATTTATGACAACCCTGTAAAATGACATAAATTAGTATTGATGTAATGTATTTATTGAACGCAAATCTTATTTGAGAGAGAATGTGGCTATTGATTGTATTTATTGAATGCAATGTCTTACTTGCGTGATAATGTGTCTGTTGATTGTATTTCCTGCATGGATGGTCCAAAATCATAACGGTGTAATTTTATTTTTTCAAACTCAATGTGCCTTATTTTAATCTATCTAAATATTAGATAGCATAAAGGCCCACATTTTCAATCACTACTTGGGAGAGCAGCGAACGCAATGCTGAAATTAAATTCCAAATTTGGAAGAAAAACAATACCTTTAGCGAAAAAACAATACCGTTATGGTTCTGAACTTTTTATGTCTTGGAGAACACCCCTTACCTGTATAAGTTATAACTAATCGGCGTTATAACTTTTCAGCATTGCCTTCGCTGCTCCCTGGGAGACCCGGAAAGCCGATTATTACGAGGGAAGACAATAAACTGCACTTGCAATGGCCTGCCCCGTTATCTGACGGCGGATCGGACATCACATCCTACATAGTGGAAGGAAAAATACACGATTTCAATTGGGAAGTTGTTTTTGAGACAGGAGACTCGGGGACGCAGTGTCTTATCCCTGTGCCCAACACTGACAGTCATTGGAGAGTGAGAGTTGTGGCAGTCAATGAGCATGGGAGAGGTCCACCTAGTCGCTCTGAAGGAAACCTTCTGGATAATGGGTACAGGCGTGAGAAAAACCTGATTGAAAGTGGTAGAGGAACGAATATTGGAGATCTTAAGCAAAATGAATTCGGTGCAATGGACGAAGACATTTATTTAAAGAGAAATAGGGGGATGGATGAGCTTATGGAATTCGAGAGACGGGAGGAAGGATTGTCACTCAAGAGAGGAGGAAGGATTGACGTGAATGAAGGTTCACTCAAGAGAATCGATGGGGATTACAGTGGAAAGCCACTCAAGAGACCTAAATATATTGGTAAAGAAATGCATCTGAATAGACAAAAACAGATTGAAAATGAAATGCCATCCAATAGAGAAGATCAAATTGACAAGGAAATGCTTCTCAATAGAGAAGAGAATATTTATAATGAAATGCCGCTCGATAGACAATATCAGATTGATGAAATGCCACTGAATAGAAAATATCAGATTGACGAAATGCCTTTCAATGGGGAAGAGAAAATTGACAATGAAATGCCACTCAATAAAGAATACCAGATCGATGACGAGTTACCATTCAACAGAGAAGTACAGATTGACAATGAAATGCCTTTCAATAGAGAAGAACAACTTAGCAATGAAATGCCTTTTAATAGAGAAGAGAAAACTGACGATGAAATGCCACTCAATAAAGAATATAAGATTGATGAGGAATTACCATTCAATAGTGAAGGGCAGATTGATGGTGAATTGCCATACAATAGAGAAGGACAGATTGACAATGAAATGCCTTTCAATAGAGAAGAACAATTTGGCAATGAACTGCCTTTCTATAGAGGTGAGAAAACTGACAATGACATACTACACAATAAAGAAGATCAGATTGATGACGAATTACCATTCAATAGAGAAGGACAGATTGACAATGAAATGGCACCCAGTAGAGAAGAACAAATTGGAAATGAAATGCCTTTCTATAGAGGTGAGAAAACTGACAATGAAATGCCACTCTATAAAGAAGATCAAATTAATGATCAATTACCATTCAATAGTGAAGGGCAGATTGATGGTGAATTACCATTCAATAGACAAGGACAGATTAACAATGAAATGCAACTTAATGAAGAAGAAAGGATTGAAAACGAAATGCCCCTCAAGAAAGGAGAAAGGTTTGATGAAGGAATACAACTCCATACAGGTAAAAAAATTCACACCTCACAGAATAAAATTAAGCTTAACGAAGCAAGTGGAGCCGATGAAAGGTATCAGATACAACATAAAAATGATATTGGAGATCCTGACGGAAGGCAGATTTACATTAAACATCCAGGAGGTAAAAATGAAAAAACAGAATTCAATTTAAAAAACTCTGAAGAAGGAATACGATATAAAAATGAAGGAAGTTTTGACGATGATTCACGATACAATGGTGAGAATGATGCGGAACGATTTCAAGTAAGAAATGAAGGACGATTAGATGAAAAATCGCTTGTGAATGATGATTATTTTGAGGAAATGACGGATAATAAAAATGGGAAGGGAGTTGATGACGAATCGGAAATCATTGAAGGAAACAATGTAGAAGTAATTCAACTGGAAAAGGGAGAAGACTTCAATGAAGAATCACAACTCTATGAAGGGAACATTGAGGAAGGACTGCAACTCACAAATGAAGCAGGAAAAGAGGAAGGACCGATCTTACTAGATATGGGACAAGGACTAAACAGTAGAGGAGAATTCAATGAAGGACCACACCTTAACAGAGAAAAGATTTTAGAAGGATTTCAACCGAAATACAAAGATGGTGATGGAGATTCACGAATGTTTCAAGGATATATTGAAGAGGAAATGCAACAGAAAGTTAATAGAAATAGAAAGTTATATATCAATGAAGAAGAATTGAAGAAGCGGAAGCAAGTGAAAAGTGAAGCACTGGATGAATATTCGCACCTGGATGAAGAAAACACTGACGAAAGAATGGAACTCAATATAAAAGGAAGTCATGATAAATATTTGAATCTCAATGCAGAAGGCATGAACAAGAGAATGCAAGTAGAAAATCGAAAGGAACTTTTTGAAGATCCAGCTTTATCTCGGGAAATAATAAAAGCAAATAGTGAAGAGGAATTTAATCAAGAAAATCTTCTAGGTCCCCTCAATAAAGAAAACATGAGAAAAGGGATGCAACTGAAAAGTGGAGGTAGTTTCAAAGATTCGTTTCCTAATGGTGAAGCCATTGAGAGTCGAATGCAATTAAAATATCCTGATGAATATCCTGAAGAACATCCTGATGAACATTCTGAAGAACATTCTGATGAACGTCTTGAAGAACATCCTGATGAACATTCTGAAGAACATTCTGATGAACGTCTTGAAGAACATCCTGATGAACATTATGATAACCGTCCTAATGAACGTCCTGAAGAACATCCTGATGAACGTCCATATGAACATCCTGAAGAACATTCTTATGAACATTATGAAGAACATTCTGATGACCGTCCTGAAGAACATCCTGAGGAACATTATGAAGAACATCCTAATGAACGTCCTGAAGAACAACCTGATGAACATCTTGAAGAACATTCTGATGAACATCCTGAAGAACATCCACACATGTATAATGAAGGCAATGAAGATTTAATGCAATGGGAACGTGAGAGACAACGTAATGAAAAATTGCGTTTAGAACAGGAAATATTTGATTATGAAAGGGGAAGAGGTGTCCATGACAAAATACAGCTAATTAGTCAAGAAAGCATTAAACAAGGATTGCAACAATATGAAGACAACCTTGGCGAAGAAATCGGATTCAATGGTGCAAATTTTGGGAGAGGAATCCAGTTTAAGAATCTAGGAAACAATGAAGAACACGAGAATAGTGACGCGGAACAAAGTGGAGAAGGTCTCGATGAAGACACTATTCTGGAATTTAGAAGTGGAGGTGGTAAAGGCAAAAAAGGTTCTACGACCAAAGGAGGTAAGGGAAGGCTTTACAAATATGGGATTTCTCGATGATAACAAATTAATTGGAGAGGGTCATTGCTGGGATGTTTCATATTTAGCTGAACTGACATAATAAAGAATTATTTTCCCAACTACTTAATTTGTGACTTTAAACAAGTCGCTTGGCTTTAGTAGCAACACATATGGTAGTTAAAACATAGTAAAAATAATGGTTTATTAGGTGTAGTTAAACAACCAAGCAGTGACCATAGTACAACAATTTTTGACCCCGATGCATTTTTTATAAGAATAATATTTCCTAAAGTAGTTTGTCTATTAATATACCATTAAGGTGATTCAAAAGATGGTTATATATCTTTATTAATCAGATATTGTTAAACTACGGACATTTCAAAAATCCTAACACAACATAAGAAATTGTAAGACTTTAGAAAAAGTACAGTGTGTATGATAAATATCTGTACAAATTGCTGGCTGACTTGGCCTTGTAATGAACCACCACGACCAATTACGTTGCTGTGTGTCAAAGATATAAATATAATTATCATACACATTGTATAAACTAAACTTATCAGAAAAGTTATGATTGTACATTTCTTCTGGAAAACATTAAAAGACAAAAAAAAATGCAGTAATTATTATCCCAATTATAAAACATTTTCATACTAGTAAATTAAAAATTAAATTTGTTATGACTAATTTTTTTAAAAAAAACTGTAAACATTTGGGGATTTCAAAATATAAATTCAATTTGAATATTAAATATGTGCTTCTTTTACGATAGCATATGTGTTAATTATTGCAATTTTGCATTCTCCAATGTTTTTAATTGCTACAGAAACATTAAAACAATAATTAATATTGTTAAACTTAGTTATATAATTGTTTACAGCCATATTTTGATTTTTTTTTTTACTTTAACATGTACAAGACTGCAATTGGTTACGTTTATCTAATTTCAAAGTGCAAAGAAATGAAAAGCGTAATCATCTTTTTGGAAACCCTATATATACAAGATTATGCACAGCAACTTAACAAATGAAATTATTGTGGTTATATAGCGACAAAACTCATAACAAATTCTTATGCTTTCCATAAACCCAGGATGATGAAATTTAAAAGAATTATACCCAAACACCATATAATCGAATCATCCATTTGGAAAACTCTTTAAGGGGGTCCGATACCCAAAATTCGCAAAAAAAGTCATTTTTTTTTATATTTAAAAAATAATATTCAAACTTATCTTAATAACTCACAAAAAACTGCTTCAAAAAATTCCTATTACTTTTTTAGTTATGAATGTTTTAATGATGTGTTCCTATAACATAGTTGTATCATATGTAAACTTTAAAAGCAAATATCTCTGTTCGTGGTTTTGAAATTTAATGAACACTAAAAATGCTAAGGCTTTTTTACTATTATACTTAAAATCATAATTTTTGTGTGTATAGCGAGATAAATATATTTTAAATAGATGTATGCATTCAGATTTCCTATTTTTACCATAATTTGTTTTTTAAAACCACTTAAAATGGAATTTTATTTTTTTTCGTCAATTTTTTTTCCAAACTTTCTAATATATTTGATTTGTTTAAAGTGATGTATCTGAATCAAAATTTGAATGCATACATCTATTTACATATTATTCAAGATCTTAAATAAAAAAAATTGCTTCAAAATATTGAAAAATAAAAAAGGAGTAGGAATTCTAAAATTGTTAAAAAATTTACTAAAATTTTCATTTAAAAATAAATGTGCAATTTAAAAAAAAAATTGAGCGTCTTAAAATGGTTTTTTATGCATATTTAGAAAGAGAAAAAAAATTGGATTGTACAAGTATAAAAATAAAGAAAAAAATGTCGAAGGTATCGGACCCCTTAAATGAGATCATCCAGATTTTTTTACAGGAAGTTAAAAAAAACTTTGTAGAGTTTATTTTTCGAGCTACCCAGCAAAAAAGAAGTCAGCATAAAACCTTCATCAACATTTTGAAATTGAAGGCTTTATGCAGAAAAACTGCAGTATTTTTTAAGATCTATAAAATTAAAGGTTTTTGTTTCAATGTCCTTCATAAAAACTGCAAAAAAACTTCATAAAAACCTGCAAAAAACTTTCAATTTTTAATCATGAAGGGAAAATGCAGATATTTTAAAGGATTTATGCAAGAAAATTAAAAGCTTAAAAAAACTGCAGTTTTTTGTTTCAATATTCTTTATAAAACCTTCAGTAAACCTTCAATTTGACAATTTTGATGAAGGTTTCATGCTGGCTTTTTTTGATGGGTAACTGCTTCAAATTTTGCATTTTTACCGAAAATTTCGTTCTGAATCCGATTTCATAAATACTTTTTTCTAAATTTTGTACAGTTTTTGCGTTATTTAAAAATCATTTCTGAATTTACAGAATATTGCTGCAATGTGTAGAATTTATAAAGTTTTGAAGCAATGTGCAGAAATATTTCCCTGAGGTGAAACAGTGTTGCCATTTTCTTACAGAAAAATAAGTGAAAAGTACTGATAAGGGATTGGTAATATTAATAAAACAGGGTTGAAAAAAACAAGGATTTAACGATCGCAACAAGACAAAACATTTGAAAATATAACAAGATTTAATGCAGGTCGTAACGAATGGATTAAAGCCATATGCACGGCAGTCGGATTTAAAGAGTTTTGCAGCAATTTAGGACTTACGAAGTTTATATTTTAAAGGTTTAGAAGTGTTTTGCAACTGTATGAGCTACGGGATCCCTTAGAGATTGGTTCATCGAACAAAATGGCGCAAAAATATCGATTTTCAATTTTTTTTTTGGATTTAACGTGTTTTGCAATTGGAAGACTCATAATAAAAGATGTAAATAATAATATGTTTTTCGATTGCATGGTTTCAAGAAGAAAAATACCTTTTAAGGAAATAAATAATTTAATACGAAATGCTGGAAATGAGTAAATTATTCGATATTTTAGTTTTACTCCTCTTTTATAGTTTTCAAAATCTATAATATTTTGTTTTCTTTTATATGAAACCTGTGCGGAGAACGGGTATTTCAACCAGTAGAGATATTATAGGTAATTAGCATCACTTCGAACATTCGATTGCATTCGATTTTAACGAACATTCGATTTTCTTGTGATATAGAATATAATTAAATTTACTGCTCCTAGCAGAATCACAGAGTCCTAAAGATTTCGCTATAATCATTCATTACATAAAGCAATTCTTAGTCATATTTTAAATAAAGTATTCTACATTATAAAAATCACCAATAAATATAAATGAAGAAGAAAAAAATTAAATATATGGGATATTCGTAACATTCCATTG
Source organism: Troglohyphantes excavatus (assembly GCA_963932185.1). NCBI lineage: Eukaryota > Metazoa > Arthropoda > Arachnida > Araneae > Linyphiidae > Troglohyphantes > Troglohyphantes excavatus. The sequence continues at coordinate 60,964,682 of OZ010670.1, forward strand.
CATTCGATTTTAATTATGCCATTATTTATGATATACAATAAAACTAAATTGACTGCTCATAGAAGTATCACAGCGTTCTAAAGATTTTGCTTTGATGATTTCTTGCGTAAAACAATTATTTTTCAATTCTTTAATAGTCCTTTACATTATAAAAGTCACCATTAAATATAAATGAAGAAGCACAAAATTAAATATCTGGAATTTCCGGAACACTCGATTGCATTCGATTTTAACAGTGTCATTATTTATGATATAGAATAAAACTAAATTTACTGTTCATTGCAGTATCACAGCATCCTAAAGATTTTGCTTTAATATTTCGTTATAAAAAGTAATCTTAGTCAATTCTTTATAAAGGCCTTTACAATATAAAAGTCCCCAATAAATATAAATGAAGAAGAAAAAAAATATCCGGGATTTCCGGAACATTCCATTGCATTCAATTTTAACTATGCCATTATTAATGATATTTCATAAAACTAAATTCACTGCTCATAGAAGTATCACAGCGTCCTAAAAATTTCGCTTTGAGGATTTTTACGTAAAACACTTCTTAGTCAATTCTTAATAGTACTTTACATTATAAAACTCATCATTAAATATAAATGAAGAAGAATAAAATTAGACTTCCGAAATTTCCGGAACAAACTATTGCATTCGATTTTAACAATGTCATTATTTTTATATAGAATCAAAATAAATTCACTGTACATTGCATTATCACAGCGTCCTAAAGATTTCGCTTGAATCATTCATTACATACAGCAATTCTAAGTCAATTCTTTAATAAAGTCCTTTACATTATAAAAGTCACCATTAAATATAAACGAAGAAAGAAGAAAAAAAATTAGACATCCGGGAACTATTGCATTCGATAATGTCATTATTTATGATATAGAATAAAAATATATTCACTGTACATTGCATTATCACAGCGTCACTAAGATTTCGTTTCATCATTCACCGTAAAGCACTTTTGATCAATTCTTTATAAAGTCTTTTAATCTATGAAAGACACCAATAACTATAAATGAAGGGGAAAAGTAGAATAATAATTTAGTTCGTTACAGCAATAATTCAAAGTATTTTTTTTTATTTACATTAAACATTTTATTTAATAAGTAATAAACAAATGTTATTAGAGTTACCCAGGTTAACTTATAGCAGATCTTGTATTTCTATTGTTTGTAGAAAATATAAAATGCATTTGCCAAATCACTTGCTGAGTTATCTTAGTTTTATACTCATTTAGAATTACATTATAAATATAATCATCATCCTCATCAACATAAGCCTTTATTTTTCAACATACTATTTTTTCCCTCTAAAAATAAAAGTAATTAACTAAAATAGTTTTTAATATTAAGACAGTAATGTAAAATATTTTGATATAACAAATATTTGCTATTTTTATGTATAATACATCAGCATTTAAATGTTATTAAAATAATAAATCACTAATTAAAAAAATCACTAAATCCATTTACGTTTAAAATTATATTATTATTAAAAAAATTATTTTTGGAAATATTTTAAAAACGAAACATTTTTGAATTTTTTTTAAATACTTTTCAGTTATATTTATTACTTAATGGTTTTTAATTACTTATTTACAGTTACTTCATGTTTAATGATTGTATTATTAATGTGCTATTTTGAATGTTTCAACACTGATCTAATGAACAAAATACTTTTCCTTGCTAAAAAAGGTGGACATGGAATGACTGGTAAGTGACATTTTATTGTTTATTTGCATTATTTAAATGAAATCTTCCTAACCTGAGGTTCTTGAACCTCAAATAACTGAAGAAGGGTCTGTCAACAGAAAAACACATAAAAATACATCCACATACATTTACTTAAATATATAGGCTTTGATAGAAATCGAAATCTTATTTTCAGGCTAAATTTTTTTTTTTTTTATAATCTTCTTTTTTTCTCACCCCATGTTAACATTTGAGTTCATTTAAAATATGCTCAACCGTCTTAACGCTTTAAAAGTAATTATATACAAATGAATAACATCAATTTTCGTAAGTATATGTATTATAAAGTACTGTGTAACATTATATAATTTTATATTATCCACTCTCAAAAACTCTGTGCCATCATCGCGTCAAATCTAATTAATTTTATTACATAGTTAGAAAAATTTGCGTGTTATTATATATATATATATATATATATATATATATATATATATATATTCTTATCATGTCATAGTTTATATACACTCAAACCTGTATTTGTGCGGTGTATAAGGACCGCATAAAGAAACGCATAAAAAAATCGCACAAAACTTCCGGAGTAACTATAAAAAATAGTTTTCGCAACACAATTAAAAAATATTTTTTTATGCGGTAAATAGGGACCGCATAAAAAAAGTATCACGAAGAAAATGATTCAAAACCTTACGAAATAACTAGGAGTTGCTTTTTTAAACAAAATCGAGACACGGGGCTTGGCAGCTACTTGGAATCTGGCCAAACCTTTTGTAATCTGATTTAGAAAATACACATGCGAACATTTCTAACTATTTTATTTACATATGTACTTATTTTACACATACAAAACATTTCAAAAAGTATAACCATTATCCTTCGTAGTCCGACAATATGCGAACTTTCTTGTGGTAAACTGGTTCAAAATCGCTTTCGTTACTTAAAAATATACTACCTCGAACTCGTTTAGGATTGACTTTTTTTCAGTGACCATGTAGTCAGTGATCAGTTTTTGCGACGACTGTTGTTTCACTAGACGCTTGTATATGTCTCGGTAGCCATATGATCAATTATGTTCCAATTTGATTGACATTTTCATAAACCGCAACAAAAAAAAATCGCACAAAAAAAGACCGCGCAAAAACAGGTTTGAGTGTATAATGACTTTGGTATTTTGGTACACTCAAAAGATATCCTATGAACAAATTAGGTTAGCCGAGTCTATTAAAACGGTTGCAGGGTTTATTTTGGTACACTCAAAAGATATCCTATGAACAAATTAGGTTAGCCGAGTCTATTAAAACGGTTGCAGGGTTTATTTTGGTACACTCAAAAGATATCCTATGAACAAATTAGGTTAGCCGAGTCTATTAAAACGGTTGCAGGGTTTAAGGCATGAATAGCATCAAGCCCTAGTAAATAACACGTTTTTGGAGCCCGGTCAAAACGCTAAACGCTTTCTACGCTGTGTCTCGTTCTCAGAAATGTTTGCGAACGTAAGTCACACGTGAAATAGATACAAACGTGCCGACGCTTTTTCGCGGCTCACGTTTTCGTACAGATATTTTTTTTCCCTTACGGTCCATTTCGCCGTAAATGAAGCGATTGCACGAAATCGATTTTAAAGACGTTACGTGTCAAATTTGAGCGTGGCTGTGTCGGATCACGTCCAGAGAGGGTGTACGTAAAACGTCATATCAGCAGATTATAGTAATGGTTCTACTATTCCAAAGATTTCTACGATTCTAAAGAGTTCTACGATACTAAATGATATACGGGTGTCTAGATAATGATATCTTTTGATTTTTCGTCAAATAATAGTTGATATTTGAAACTGAAATTCAAGAAAAAAAATATCTGAAAAATATTGATACAAGGTTACAGAAATTTATTACAATCAGCATCGGAATTTTTTTTAATTCATAGACTACTTCAAAAAATGATTCTTTATATTTATTTTTCAGTTACATGTTGGGGCGGAGGAAGTAAGTTGGCTTTTATGTTGCTAATTTTGAAAGTGTTATTTTATGTTGCTAGTTTTGAAAGTGTTATTTTATGATGCCAATTTTGAAAGTGTCATTTTATGTTGCTAATTTTGAAAGTGTCATTTTATGTTGCTAATTTTGAAAGAGTCATTTTATGTTGCTAATTTTGAAAGTGTTATTATTTTTGTTGCTAATTTTGAAAATGTTTTTATGTTGCTAATTTTGAAAGTGTTATTTTATGTTGTTAATTTTGAAAGTGTTATTTTATGTTGCTAATTCAGAAAGTGTTATTTTATGTTGCTAATTTTGAAGGTGTTATTTTATGTTGCTATTTTTTTTTAAATAAATGTAACCATTTAATCGTGATACACATTTTGACGCTTTAAGAAAACTCTTATCATTACGATTAAAACTTCGAAGAAGATAAATATTTAAGTTTATATGGCAAAATTATTATTGCGATATTAGTATTGTGTGAGGAGAACACCTGTTCAAATTTTTGAGGCTCTATAGTGCTTAATGGTAAAATTTGCTTTCAACCTCTAATATTTAGGTCCATTAGCAGATAAATGATTATGTAATATTTTTTAGTTTGTTGATAACATTTAGTATAAAATAAATTGTAGTTATTGAAATGTTTAATAAAATATTGTTCGATCCAGATCTTCAATTCTTAAAAAAAAAACTGTTTGTTACCCTTTCTAAAATTAGCACTTTTATGATGAAGATGTTATATTTAAAAATTAAAGAAAGTTCACCAATTATAAAAGGAAATAAAATAGTTTTTTTTTAATATTGAAGTTATTTTTATTACTAGTAACTAAAAAATCTACGTATTCAATAAAAACAATATACTATATCTACTAAACCCTACCAGTATTTTGATATTAACGTAAATTAAAATATGCATACATATAATACAAGCCGTAAAAATAACTTTTAAAAAGGCTTATTAAATGTATATAGAGAAAGAAATAGACTTTATACACAATTTACATACAAACTGTAATATCCTTATTAAAAGTATTAGGTTTTAATATACTAATTAAGAGATCTTACTCTAATATAAAATAGAAAATACATATTTTTAAAAACTTTTATTGATAAATAAAAATGCATTGTTCAACTTTAATGCTTATTACTAACTACTTTTTCAATGGTTTAATCAATAAATTATTTTACTATTAATAAAATATGAACTTGAATATTTTGTATATTAATCCAGTGTTTGTATAATAAGTTATTTGTAATCTAACAAAATTATTAAGTTTTAATATAGTATAGATTTGTCTGAATAACCTCTGTGACCAGGTTTTTGATGAGACGTTTCGCCAACTCCCATAAACTCGATTGTTGATTAGCTGACACCTGTTTTGAATGGTGTTATCCAATTGCCAATCAATTGTAGACACACTATATTTTTATGATTTTAAGGAATACATTTTTATGTACACTGTTAAAAATTTTAGTTCAACATTGCAACATATCTTGGTGCTCCTCAGCAACTTACAACATATTATGATGAAATCTAGGTTGAACCAAAAATCCTTGATCGAGAATAGTCCGCGGATTTTACCAATAAATGGTGCAATCTCCTGAACTGCAATCAAAACCTTCGCTGGATCTACAAACCGGGGAATCCCCTCAATCCTCTTGCATTAGGAACCCGATTGTTCAGTGGTTAAATACGTCAGAGGTATCAAAGGTTTGCTAGTTGGAGCTCGAGCGGTGGACTTCAGCTTCGCTACAAAAATACTAGAAATTCGTCCAGAAAACATCAAACAAATTATACCGGCGTTTCACCATAATACGGGGTAGCTAAAACGCGAATTTTGGTTCAAAGTTTCACAATAAAATGGTATAGGAAAACTCATTTTTGGTACAACGTTTCACCAGTAAATGGAAGCCGTGGTAGCTCCATAAAATAGTGAAACTAATCACCAAGTAATGGTTGCATCTAAATGGGTACCAAATTTCGGTGCAAGGTCGTACTAAATTTTTAACAGTGTCATTCTATATTTTTATGTATGAAATAAAAAAGAACTACTCAGAATCTAAAAAAGAACTAATTTTTCAGAATCTGAGGCATCTGGAAGGGATCAGTGTGTAGAAAACGCTGGAAAGAAAGCAATCAACAAATGCGTTAACCTTGTTGGAAATTTACCTGAATTTAAAGAATCTGGAAATTTAAAAAAAGTGCTGGGATCCATTGGAAAAGCTTTTGAAAAGTACGTCATTTGCTTTAGTTCTTTCTCGTTGTCTTTTCATCTATTTCAGATGTTTTGTTCGGTTTTTGTTTGATAGACACCTCATTTGAATTATGTGCACACTATTATTGGTTTATACGTTTTCCAATTCAGTATTTTTTGTTGAAATTGGATACGTTTTAAATTATTTAAGGTACTGTTTTTACGTTTTCATTTGATAAACACCTCATTTGCATTATTTGTACATTATTATTGGTCAATACGTTTGCTAATTCAGTATTTTTTGTTGAAATTGAATACGTTTTAAATTATTTACGATACTGCTTTTACGTTTTCATTTGATAAACACATCATATACGTTATGTGGACACAATTATTGGCCGATGCGTTTTCCAATTCAGTATTTAGTGTCCAAATTGGATACGTTTTAAATTATTTTCAGTATTGTTTTTACGTTTTCATTTGATAAACACATCATTTGCGTTATGTGCACACTATTATTGGTTGATACGTTTTCCAATTCAGTGTTTTTTGTTGAAATTGGATACGTTTTAAATTATTTAAGGTACTGTTTTTACGTTTTCATTTGATAAACACCTCATTTGCATTATTTGTACATTATTATTGGTCAATACGTTTGCTAATTCAGTATTTTTTGTTGAAATTGAATACGTTTTAAATTATTTACGATACTGCTTTTACGTTTTCATTTGATAAACACATCATATACGTTATGTGGACACAATTATTGGCCGATGCGTTTTCCAATTCAGTATTTAGTGTCCAAATTGGATACGTTTTAAATTATTTTCAGTATTGCTTTTACGTTTTCATTTGATAAACACATCATTTGCGTTATGTGCACACTATTATTGGTTGATACGTTTTCCAATTCAGTGTTTTTTGTTGAAATTGGATACGTTTTAAATTATTTAAGGTACTGTTTTTACGTTTTCATTTGATAAACACCTCATTTGCATTATTTGTACATTATTATTGGTCAATACGTTTGCTAATTCAGTATTTTTTGTTGAAATTGAATACGTTTTAAATTATTTACGATACTGCTTTTACGTTTTCATTTGATAAACACATCATATACGTTATGTGGACACAATTATTGGCCGATGCGTTTTCCAATTCAGTATTTAGTGTCCAAATTGGATACGTTTTAAATTATTTTCAGTATTGTTTTTACGTTTTCATTTGATAAACACATCATTTGCGTTATGTGCACACTATTATTGGTTGATACGTTTTCCAATTCAGTGTTTTTTGTTGAAACTGGATACGTTTTAAATTAATCACGGTACTGTTTATACGTTTTCATTTGATAAACATATTATTTGCATTATGTGCACAATATAATTGGCCGAGACGTTTTCCAATTCATTTTTTTTTTTAAATTGGATGCGTTTTAAATTAATTACGGTACTGTTTATACGTTTTCATTTGAAAAACACTTCATTTGCATTATGTGCACACTATTATTGGTCGATACGTTTTCCAATTAAATATTTTTTATTGAAATCGGATACTTTTTTAATAATTTACGGTACTGTTTTTAAAATCTTCAATAATTACTTTATCCAATATAGTGTTAAAATTAGTTATTTTTAAAGCTAAACTTAAAATTAACTACATAAGGTATTAGGATAAAAAAATTATCTTGCGCTTTTAAGGGGATCCATTACGACAGTATAACTCTTCGATAAATATCCCGATTGACATAAATTTAGTCTTATTTGATATAAAATTAATCATCGATGCGCGTAAAATCTTGAAATAAAGCAAACGGCAGTTTGCAAGACGTGTTTAATGTCATTTCTTAAGAATAAATACTCTTTTATCCAGCAAAAAAAGTCAGCATAAAACCTTTATCAAAATTTTGAAATTGAAGGTTTTATGCAGGAAAACTGTAGTTTTTTGAAGATTTATAAAATTAAAGGTTTTTGTTTCAATGTCCTTCATAAAAACTGCCAAAAACCTTCATAAAAACCTGCAAAAAACGTTCAATTTTTATTCATGAAGGGAAAATGGAGATATTTTAAAGATTTAAGAAACTTAAAAAAAACTGCAGTTTTTTGTTTCAATATCCTTTATAAAACCTTCAAAAAACCTTCAATTTGACAATTTTGATGAAGGTTTCATGCTGACTTTTTTTGCTGGGTACAATTAAAATATTCCTATTTCTTATACTATACATGTCATTTAGCTCAAATTAAATCTAATTACCAACAAATGAAAGTTTATGTTAAACCACCTAAGAGCACAGGCACTATGCATACTGAAACAGGAGCTTGCAAAGGTGTTACATACCCTCGTATCTGATTTTAATTACAATGTTTTATAACAAACGTCACCAGATTAATTTATATATTATTCATCTGTATGAACTTCCTTCAGCAATGTTTCTAATCGTTTCCTATCTTCCTTGTAAGCCAAATAACGCTGCATACTCAAGCAGATGAAAATACACCACGAAGACCCGCCATGGGTGTTTTACACGTGAGGGCTTAAACTCAAGTGAACTACGAAATAAAATGACAAAATAAGACCAAATATAACTTTTGCAATTAAATTGTGCATATTTCTTACGCTAAAATTTCATTTGACCTTGATAGCAGCTACACCGGGTTGACCCATTTTTAATTAAAAGAAATTAGGAAATTGGGGTGTAAAATACCCAATTACGAGTGCTTCCGGGTGAAATAGAACCTTCGAGCATGAATGGACTGTAGTAGAGTGAATATGACGTCATCATCGTGAAACCAACATCTCAGACCAAATGGCCTCAGACACGTGACTTCTTTTCGAAATTATGACATAAAAAATACTCGCGATTGGCTGATGAGTTCGGAAATGTGTAACAGTGAAAATTTATGAATGGAATGACGTCATTAACCACGTGTCTGTGGCCATACATGTTGGCCTCACTTTGATGTTAGCGAGATGATAACATTATGTTTCCTCTACTATGAAGGATCCATGCTCGAAGAATAGAACAGGCAATAATTAATATTTAAAAAAGCCGACGAAGAACAGGTTAATTAACCTCGTGCAAAGAACAAGTATGTTTGCTAGTTTTAACAATGTGTTATTTTTTGTTACAGCCATAAGAACATCACGCAAATCTGCCTCCAGGAGGTGTTCGACCGCTGCAATTATGACACGCATTTCCGGATTAAAATGAAGTCGAAAAATACCATCGGAGTCAGTATGGATGTAGATTTTCAAGAAGAGTGTAAGTTGCTTTTGTTATTAATAAATCATTTGCACTCCAAGAACTGTTTGTGTTTTCCGTTCTTTCTAAAGGAACAGTTATTCATCCTTATGTTATTTACCCTAGAATTTGTTGTGCTTATAGGAAAAAAGAAACCTGAACTCTTTTGGGTCTGCTAAAGAATGAGTTGATAAAAATATCGATGTTTTTTAAATACAAGATCATGCCGTTCTCGTTTATTTTAAAGAACAGGGAACCAAAAGAACGAGTCGTTATGTTGTCGCCTGAGCGGCGCCAACGGAGTGCAAAGGGTTAATATGAACTAACCACTGAACTATTCGCGCACTGGATCTCGAATCACTACTTTCGCAAGGGCCGAGCGGTTAAAGGCGTCAGCTGGGAATACGAAGATTCCTGGTTCGATCCTAGGCGATGGACTTGACAAAGTAAAAAAACAGTAGTGATCTTGTGATCGGAGTGTTGCCAGATTTACTACAAAATACTAGAAAAGTCGTCCAGAACATCCCCAAAAATTAACGGCGTATATACGGGACTGGTGCACTATAAATCTGATCGGGGTCTAAAGTCCCGGCGTCTATTGAAGGCGTTGGGTGCCAGCTCAGATGTTTCCTCGTCATCTGACCATGGTTCTAAAATAACTAGGTGCATGTGTTAATGTGTGTGTGAATGTGTATGTGTTCCCGGGTCTTTCCTTTGAGATAGACCCCGAACCGTCGCCAATAGCCCACTGTGCAGCTCTAGTGCGACGTTATTTAAGCAAACCAACCAACAACTACTTTCGCAGGTACCGAATTTGAATGGTAATGTTAAAAATCTCAAAAGCTCTTATTATTATAAAATGGTTTTTGGTTAATTTCAAACTTATTTAAAATAACCAGGGGGATTAAATAGTAGACCAAATTCAGATTCGTATAAATGTAATTATTATTTATAACTTTTAAAGATATTGGTTCAATTTTAAATGGAATAACCCGAAAATTTAAACACTCCATACCATTAAAATTCATATACTTGCTGTTTTAATTAATGATATAAACGTACGCCCGGTTTTTTTAGGTTTGTGGAATATCGCACTCTTTTCTTTTATTATACCCTAGATTTTACGCTATTTAACACATTAAAATAACACACCTTCCAAGTAGGTTTTGTTTATTAAAATTAAAATTTTAGTATTTGTTTTATAAATAAATAAATAGCCTTTTTTTAAATTAAGTTATACATTATTTTTTTTACGAATTATTAAATAAAAAAATTAATATTTTTTTAGGTAGACAACTTAAATAAATAATTTTTTGAAAACAATTAAAACCCAAATCTGTAAAAGTTAATTCATACGTCTGTAGCATATACTTTGACGTTATTTAATCCATTTAATTTTTTCTAAAAACCCTAAAAATTGAATGATGAGTTGTATTTTTAAAAAAGTATATTTAAGCGTAAAAAACGCAATTTGTTTTTTTTTAAACATTTTTGTTTTTGATTATTGTTTAGAAAAAGTTGTTTTAATATTAAAAAAAATGGTATTTCTAAATTCATTATTAAAATAATTAGGATTTGGGGCTCGTATCTCCCTTATTGCAACAATATCATTATCTAAAAAACATTTTTCAGAATAACGTTACAAATACAAAGTTAATAAAATCAATTCAACAGAAAAATATTGTAGAGGTGTTTTCGGGATAGTTTAAAGTGAAATAAGTTTATGTAGTTATATTTGAATTAATTTATACCGTATATAATGATGCATTTACTACATTCAAATATCATTATTACGCACCCTTCCTTATTGAGTCATTCTTTTGTTATTCAGTTATAACGATTCGGAAATAACGATATAAATCGCTGTCCCTAGAATATTGTTATATGCCATTCATAATATTAGTATATATATTGTTAAATAACATAATTACGCACGGTCCCTTATTGAGTCATTCTTTTTATATTCAGTTATAACAATTCGGATATAACGATATAACTCGATGTCCCTAGAATATCGTTATATGTCATTCATACTATTAGTATATATATTTTTAATATTTTTATTACGCACGGTCTCTTATTGAGTCATTCTTTTGTTATTCACTTATAACGATTCGTATATAACGATATAACTCTATGTCCCTAGAATATCGTTATATGTCATTCATACTATTAGTATATATATGTTGAAATATCATTATTATGCACGCTGCCTTATTGAGTCATTCTTTTGTTATTCAGTTATAACTATTCGGATAAAACGATATAACTCGATGTCCCTAGAATATCGTTATATGTCATTCATACTATTAGTATATATATTTTTAATATTTTTATTACGCACGGTCTCTTATTGAGTCATTCTTTTGTTATTCACTTATAACGATTCGTATATAACGATATAACTCTATGTCCCTAGAATATCGTTATATGTCATTCATACTATTAGTATATATATATGGTGAAATATCATTATTATGCACGCTGCCTTATTGAGTCATTCTTTTGTTATTCAGTTATAACTATTCGGATAAAACGATATAACTCGATGTCCCTAGAATATCGTTATATGTCATTCATACTATTAGTATATATATATATATATATATATATATATATATATATATATATATATATATATATATATATATATATATATATATATATATATATATATATATATATATATATATATTAAAATATCATTATTATGCACGCTGCCTTATTGAGTCATTCTTTTGTTATTCAGTTATAACAATTCGGAGAAAACGATATAACTCGATGTCCCTAGAATATCGTTATATGCCATTCATACTATTCATAAAGATTTTTTTAAATATCATAATTACACACGGTTCCTTATTGAGTCATTCTTTTTATATTCAGTTATAACGATGTACCTCGATGTCCCTAGAATATCGTTATATGTAATTCATACTATCAGTATATATTTTTCTATTTCAGTTGAAATGGACAAATGCAATCAGTCTACTGTCAAGAAAATGATCTCCGAAATCGAAAGCTGTCACAAAGAAGACCTCAAGCATGCATCACATTCCTCACAGAAGGAGGATGTTTGCGAGTATGTACTAGTGAATTGCACTGAAAACGTAGTTTTCTACTGAATAGTTCTAGTATTCTACACTGTAAAAAAATGTGCTTAAAAATGAGTACATTGACGTACTCGTTTTTCTTTGAGTACAATTGCATCGTAAACGCGCGAATTTTCAAATTTATGTAATCGAACTTTCGAAAAAATTAGAAATATGGTTTAATATTGCTAATATCTGTTCAATAAATCGTAACGAAGATATCTGCAAAACTTAAAAGGGTTGTTCTGAAGATGGTTTTCCCCATCATTTGATGTCGATTGCTTAAATGGAAACGGGTTTATTACAACTCAATTATCTTACTTTCCATTCTTTTGCCAAGCCTTTTTAACATTACTTCTGTTTATAACTTCTTCACATCGCTGTTGTTGTACAGCAGATATGACCATGGACCTCTGAGCGGACGACATCAGGTAGAAGGATTGGAATCAATTCCCGGTATGTTCTAGTTGAAATTATTGAAAGGGATTTATGAAGGTAGGCAAACAGCTGCTCTTTTTACACATATTTGTGTATATGTCTCAATCATAAATGAAACTCAAGTATTCGGAGCTATTATTAGCATCGAATTATTATTAGCTTCGATCTCGTTTAGTTCTGAAAGTCGCCAAGGCCTGCCAAGTAATATTGGTGCATGAATGAATTGGCATTTCCACATATCACGTGGTTTCAATGATGGACACACGGAAACCAGAGAGTTGTAATATTAAATAGAGAGCGCCTTCAATGCCAGACTCTCATAAGGCCGCGGTGTCAACATTGAAATACAGAAACCAACATCACGTGGTTTTAGCGCTGCCACATTTGGCGTTCAGACATCTGCAGGAGTTCCAAATTTGGCGCACTTTCTTCTTTTTTGGTGATAAGCCGTTCTGTCCGTATTCAACTTTTTAACATATATGTACGTATTTACTTATTTTCAAACAAGTTGCGCTAAATATTTCCTCTTCATTAACGAAACGAAAATATTTTATTTGTGTTCAATACTCGAAGAAGCGAAACTCTTTATATTTCTCAGGTTTTATTGTTCATATTTTCTTATTGAAGTATACAAAATAACAATTGAAAGAACTTCGCTTATGGTAAATTTTTTACCTAAAAACGTAATGCAGTTATTTCAAAAGTACAAAGTAAGAAAAATCGCTTTAATATATCTGTTAAACTCCCTTAAATTGTGCCACTCGTTCAAAAAAACTATATTTAAATACAAAATTAAACACAAAACCATATTACAATACTTCGATCTCGTTTAGTTCTTAAAGTCGCCAAGGCCTGCCAAGTAATATTGGTGCATGAATGAATTGGCATTTCTACATATCACGTGGTTTCAATGATGGACACACGGAAATCAACATTTTTATTCCTCTATTTGTATTATTACTCTATGATATAACCCAAAATGAGTATATTTTTTTAAATACCTATTTTTAACAGTGTATATGAAAAGGGGTCCCCGGTTCTATTTTAGTTTAGCTAGGGGTCCACGTTTTAATGATAATTGGGAAATGCTCATCTATCGTAAGGATAAAATTATAACTTCTTAAACCGATCAAGTTTTTTTTTCTCCATAGAATCCTGAATGAAGCTGCGTACTGCATAGAAGACCACACAGCCTACACCTGCGTTGTCCAAGACAAAAAGATGTTCAAGGAAACCATGACAAAGTTGATGAACGTCATCAAAGAATTCTCCCTTAAACAGCTGGATAAACAAAAAGGTAAGTAGGGTTACCAGTTACCGACCCCGTACCAGTTACCGTCCATTTGGATAAACTATTCAACCCTAGATCACAAACACACAAGAAAACGTTTCACGCTTACAACACATTCGTCAATTTGACTACATTATTTTTTTTTATATAATTACTTGCAATTATTTATTTAATTATTAAATATACACAATGCAGAAAAAAATAATAACTAAAGGTTTTTTTTAAATACAAATACAACGTTAAAATACGTAATAAAAATCCATCAAATCTGGACATGTTAAGGGAGATACATCTCCCTTCATCAGCAGAGCTCATTACTCTGCTGATGAAGGGAGATGTATATCCCGAAACATGTCTAAATTTGATGGATTTTTATTGCGTATTTTAACGTTGTATTTGCATTTTAAAATTCTTAACGCAATGTTCTATAAGACGAGTTTTTATTTTATAACTAAAGGGTGTCCCAAAATTAACGCAAGATTTGAATTAAATATAAAACACAGTTTTTTTTTCTTTAAATTGTTATTTTTTTATTGAATCATAAAGTACACAGGATAGGGTTATGTATAACAGATCGGGCAAATGACCTCCACGGCTTGTTTGGTCCATACATACCCTTTTGTCGAAATTTTCCATCCTGAATTTTGTTGATGCAGCATTGTATTTCCTCCTACAAAGCACGCGTGCTTCTGGGCTTGTTGGCATAGACCTTTGACTTCAAATAACCCCATAAAAACAAATCCAATGGTGTTAAATCACATGATCTAAGGGGCCAATTCTTATCACCGAAACGACAGAGTACACGGCCAAGAAATGTCTCATACAGTAATTGAATTGTTTCACGGGCAGTAAGGCATGTAGCACCGTCTTGTTGAAACCATTTTTACTAACCCTAAACTATAAGCTGCCAAAGGTTTTTTTAATGGGGTTACCAACACTTTACTGCACGAATGGTGGCAAATTCAAATATTGCGTTAATTTTGGGACACCCTTTATAATATAAAAATAACCATAAAAATTAAAATACATAAAATAAAGAATTATGTAGGGGCATCCGTGGCACAGTGGATAAAGACGTCTGCTGGGAATCAGAGGATTCCTATTTATATCTTGTGCGACGGACTTGACATAGAAGAGTAATAAAAGTCGTCCAGAACATCTACAAAAATTATAGGCGTGTATATGGGACTGGTGAACGATAAATCTGATCGGGGTCCAAAGTCCCGACGTACATTGAAAGCGTTGGGTGCCAGTTTAGGTGCTTCATAGTCATCTGACCGAGGTTCTAAAATAACGAGGTGCATGTATGAATGTGGCTGTGATAAGTCTCAATACGAGGACAGAAATAGGCAGCCGGAACTATATATATTAAACTAAACTAAAAAGATTTTTTTTTAACAAATTTCGAGCATGAATTGACTCTGGTAAAGCAAATATGACGTCATATCGTAATGCAAACATCTCAGACC
The DNA here is from genome assembly GCA_963932185.1 of Troglohyphantes excavatus. NCBI lineage: Eukaryota > Metazoa > Arthropoda > Arachnida > Araneae > Linyphiidae > Troglohyphantes > Troglohyphantes excavatus. Next base: position 60,980,108 of record OZ010670.1, read on the forward strand.
TGACGGCACCAGGCACGTGACTTCCTTTTAAAATTTACGAATGAAAAAACGTTCGCGACTGACTTGTAATTGGGAAATAACAGTAAATATGTTATTTAATGGAGTACAGGATATTTTTATGAATGAACTAGAAAACATTTATGAATGGATGACGTAGTAAACCACGTGTCTGAGGCCTTAAATGTTGGCCTCACTTTGATGTTAGCGAGATTAGAACCTTATGATTTCTCTACTATAAGGGTTCATGCTCGTTGGTTACAAAAGGAAGCCTCCGGATTGTCCAATCTAACGAACTACCGTTATCAGTATGACGAATGTGTAGTAATCTATGGTTAAACTAACTGCATTTCATTAAGTTTTTAAAAGTCAATTTAGTCAATGTTCTTCAAAAGCGCTTAAAATTTCGGCAAATTTCATTTTGCAATCTAGTGAGAGATGAGTAGTCACATATTTGACACTGGTCGGAAAATGGTCTTAAATGGTCGGTAATTGGTCTTAAATGGTCGAAAATTGGTCTTAAATGGTCGGTAATTGGTCTTAAATAGTCGGTAATTGGTTTTAAATGGTCGGTAATTGGTCTTAAATGATCAGAAATTGGTCTTAAATGGTCGGTAATTGCTACATATTACCTACCATGAAAAACCAATATTCGTACTTAATGTTAAATTGTCTAATAACTTTCATCAGAGGGACCTTCGAGCATATATCCTTTGTAGTAGAGGAGTCATGACGTCACTCTTGCTAACATCAAAGTGAAGCCAACATGCATGGCCTCAGACACGTGGTTAATTACGTCATTCCACTCTTAAATTTTCACTGTTACACATTTCCCAATTCATCAGCCAATCGCGAGTATTTTTTAATTCATAATTTTGAAGAGATGGCACGTGATATGGGCCTTTCGTACAGAGATGTGGGTTTCTACGATTATGACGTCATATTCTCTCTACTATAGACCATTCACGCTCGAAGAGTGGGCTTGGTTTTGTTAATTAACGTCGCACTAGAGCTGCACAGTGGGCTATTGGCGACGGTTCGGGGTCAATCTCGAGGGAAAGACCCGGGAACACATACACATTCACACACACATTCATACATACATGCACCTCGTTATTTTAGAACCATGGTCAGATGACGAGGAAACACCTGAACTGGCACCCAACGCCTTCAATAGACGTCGGGACTTAGGACCCCGATCAGATGTATCGTGCACCAGTCCCGTATACACGCCAGTATAATTTGTTGGATGTTCTGGACGACTTTCTAGTATTTTTGTAGCGAAGCTGGCAACCCTCCGATCGCAAGATCACTACTTTTTTACTTTTCTTTGTCAAGTCCATCGTACGGATTCGAACCACCAATCCTCTGATTAGTAGCTGAACGCCTTACCAACTGAGCAACTGGGGCTCTCGAAGAGTGGGACGGACTGTGATGGTCAGCATGAGACTATTACCTGAACGCCTTACCAACTGAGCAACTGGGGCTCTCGAAGAGTGGGACGGACTGTGATGGTCAGCATGACATGGATTTGGGGATAGTTGTACTCAAATTATTTTTATAAATGCATTTTTTTTTAAATTTATATATTTTCTAAACTATATGAGCTTTATCCAATATAATTTTATTCTGAAACAAATTTTAATTAAAGTTGGGGTTGGAGGTTCTTCCGGTGATTTTTTTGGAAATTTAACCCTTTGAGCGGTAAGAAAAAGGACAAAATTGTAAACTAGTTTTCTCTTGAAAATAGTTGTTGCTCAGTTGATAAGGCGTTCATATACTAATCAGAGGATTGGTGGTTCGAATCCGTACGATGGAATTGACAAAGAAAAGTAAAAAAGTAGTGATCTTGCGATCGGAGGCCAGCTTCGCTACAAAAATACTAGAAAATCGTCCAGAATATCCAACAAATTATACTGGCGTGTATACGGGACTGGTGCACGATAAATCTGATCGGGGTCCAAAGTCCCGACGTCTATTGAAGTAGTTGGGTGCCAGTTCAGATGTTTCCTCGTCATCTGACCATGGTTCTAAAATAACGAGGTGCATGTATGAATGTGTGTGTGAATGTGTATGTGTTCCCGTGTCTTTCCTTCGAGATTGACCCCGAACCGTCGCCAATAGCCCACTGTGCAGCTCTGGTGCGACTTTAATTAACAAAACAAAACCAACTTGAAAATAGTTAACTTTATATTTCCGATATATGTATATTAAATATATTTTTATTAATTTCTAATATTTTAATAGTATAACTTCCATGCCACATTCAATGCTTTAGATTTGAAAAATATTTCAACAACGATTATTTTTATGAAAATAAAGTTTATGTGCATTTCTATAAAAACTGTATATCCTGGGACGACTTAAGTCGTTCAGCTCCGTCAAAGGGTTAAATGCAAATTAGGTGTTATTAGTCGTTTATTATAAAATATAATTTAATTACTTCAACTTAAAATGTCTTTGTATTACAGGTGGCGGAAAAGGATCAGCAAAAGGTACGTTATTTATTAATATATATCTACATTTAATCCAGGTTCTTCCAGCTTCCCAGTGGATAAAGGCGTTCAGCTGGTAATAAGAGGATTGCTAGTTCGAGCCCGTGTGATGGACTTGACAAAGAAAGTAAAATAGTAGTGATCTTGCAATCGGAGAGTTACCAGCTCTGCTACAAAAATACTAGAAAGTTCTCCAGAATATCCAAGAAATTATACTGGCATGTATAAGGGACTGGTGCAATAAAATAAATGCAATAAATAAATCTGATCAGAGTCCAATGTCCTGACCCCTATTGAGGTAGCGTCGAGTGCCAGCTCAGGTGTTGTCCTCGTCATCTGCACAGTGGGCTAATGGCAACGGTTCAGGGCCTATCTCGAACGAAAGACCCGGTAACGATGCCTCGTATTTTTGAATTATGGTCAGTTGACAACATCTGATCGTGATTCAAAAATACAAGGCATATATCCCGGGTCCTTTGGGATAGGCCCCGAACCGTCTCCAATTTCACAATATGCAGCCCTAGTGCGACTTTATTTCAGCCAACCAACCAAGCAAGCCCCAGTTGCTCAATGGATAAGGCGTTCAGCTACCAATCAGAGGACAGGTGGTTCGAATCCGTGCAATGGACTTGACAAAGAAAAGTAAAAAAGTAGTGATCTTGCGATCGGAGGGTTGCCAGCTTCGCTACAAAAATACTAGAAAGTCGGTCAGAACGTCCAACAAATTATACTGGCGTGTGTACGTGACTGGTGCACGATAAATCTGATCGGGGTCCAATGTCCTGATGCCTATTGAGGTTGCGTCGGGTGCCAGCTCAGGTGTTGTCCTCGTTATCTGACCATGCTTCAAAAATACGAGGCATCGTTCCCGGTTCTTTCCTTCAAGATAGGTCCCGAACCGTCGCCAATAACCCACTGTGCAGCTCTAGTGCAACGTTAATTAAACAAACTAAACAAGCTTCATCAATTAAAGTAGAACTCCGATTATCCAAATAAATTGGGATAATGTCCATCCAGATAATCGAATAACCACATACCACATAATGCATGGAAATTTTTTTATTTCTTAGTAAAAAAACTAATTTTGCTTTAGTATGAAATGCAATTTAATGACTATTAAAAACAACATCATTCACCAAAAAGTTGGTTAGAATAACCACGTCGCACTAGAGATGCACAGTGGGCTATTTTCACCAAAAAGAAACTTCTAAAATGTAGATTTTCTGAATTTTTTTTTTAAAGCAATCCGGATAACCGACAATCCGCTTAATCGTCAGCTGACTATGGTTCAAAAATATGAGGCATCGTTCCCGGGTCTTTCCTTCGAGATAGGCCCCGAACCGTCGCCAATAGCCCACTGCGCAGCTCTAGTGGGACGTTATTTAACCAAACCAAACCAATCCGCTTAGTTTGATCTTGATAAGTGGTTTGATTTGATTAATTAACGTCGCTCTAAAGCTGCACATAGGGAAATTGGCGACGGTTCGGAGCCTATCTCGAAGGAAAGACCCGGGAATGGTGCCTTGTATTTTTAAACCATGGTCAGATAACGAAGAAACACCTGAGCTGGCACCCAACGCCTTCAATAGACGTCGGGACTTTGGACCCCGATCAGATCAGTCCCGTATACACGCCGATAATTTTTGTGGATGTTCTGGACGACTTTTCTAGTATTTTGTAGAGAAGCTGGCAACCATCCGATCGATCACAAGATCACTACTTTTTTACGTTTCTTTGTCAAGTCCGTCGCACAGGATCGAACTAGGAATCCTCTGATTCCCAGCTGACGCCTTTATCCACTTAGCCACGGAGGCCACTGGATAATTGGAGTCCTACTAAATTTCTTTTCCATTCTTTCAAATAGGAGATGAGAAATCCAAGAATGAGACCAGGATGTGCATCAAAAAGCTGGACTACTTCAGAGCCGAGAAATGCGAAAAGGACTTTTTTTTGTACGTCCAGTGCTTGTATAACGGCACCAAACATCCAGAACTCCATAAGTAAGATATTCAGTAATTTGAAAAATTAATTTAACTCTTCACTTCATAGTGAATCTCAGAAGACCTAAACCCTTCGAGCGTGGATCCCTCATAGCAGAGAAATCATAAGGTTATAATCTCACTAACATCAAAGTGAGGCCAACATGTATGGCCTCAGACACGTGGTTTACTATGTCACCCATTCATAATTTTTTTCTACTTCATTCATAAAAATATCCTGTACTTCACGAAGTAACACATTTACTATTACTTCCAAATCACAAGTCAATCGCGAACGTTTTTTCATTCATACATTTTGAAAGGAACTCACGTGTCTGTTGCCATCAGGTCTGAGATGTTTGCAGCACGATGATGATGACGTCATATTCGCTCTACTACTGTCCATTCATTCTCGAAGCCTAAACCAAAGAACAAGGCCGCGTTTAACAGACAAGGGACCTTGGCGAACTTAATTACTGCGACTGTTGCGAACTTAATTGCTGTCCTTTTTTAACATCCATTTATTAATAAGTTTTCAGATTTTTGAGAAGCCAATCGGATTTTTTTATTAACCAAAAAACCATCTTCAATCAAAACAATCCGCTTGGCGGGTTGCCGGAAAAACACGTCATTTGGCGCCGTATCCCAAAGATGGCTACTTCGTAACAGCCCCAAATAGACAAAGTGATTTGATTGGCCCGAATATGGGCAGCTACATATCATTTGAATGGAATATTTATTCGTTAACTTCGTTACACAAACAGTCTGTATTGTTTTAATTTTAAAAAATATATTTTTTATTTATATAAGCCTAATTTTCTACCTAACTAGACCAATTTTTGTCAGTCATGATATTTATCCCGGAATGGACCCCTCTATAAAATTAATGGTAGATGTCAAAGTTCTTTGTGAAGCACTTTTGTACATAACCGATTTTATAATTGACATTTTTAAACTATTTTTTTTCCGCCAACTCAGAGCTTTCTTGAATTTTCTTGTGTACCAGCTGTCCTGCCATAAGGAAGAAAAAAAAAACTCAGAACTTACCAATAGTGGTCTCCCAACTTCTGAAAGTACATTGTATGTTCTATCAATAACATGTTATTTCATGTAGCTGATTTTTAAGAAGTTTCATATCAAAAGCAAGGGGAAAAAATATTTATCTACAACATTCTTATTTTGACGATCGCGGGGCCCTGTGCGGTTGCACGCGCCGCACACCCGTAAGGGCTGCCCTGCCACAGAATAAGGCTGATTCTTGACAAAGAAATATTTAAACACAGTGATCTTATAATTAAAGGTTAGCCAGATAAAATTACGCCGTCCGAAATTATCCTCAATAATTTCCACGGCTTGTATACTGTACTGGTGCACGTTAAATATGATCGGGGTCTAATGTCCCGACGTCAATTGAAGGTGTGGGTGCCAGCTCAGGTGTTGGGTATTTTAAAATTAAATAACTCGGAAACGGAGATCGATAACAGAGTAACGCAAGTGGTATATTTATTTTGTAGGCCGTAAAAATACGATGCAAAAGTGTTAATATTAGTCAGAAATGTTACCGACAGATGGCGCTGTACACCCGAATAAGTCATGGATTGGCCTCCATACTCATCATATCTGTCCCACTCACTAAACTCTAACTGTAACTGCTGGAAGGCTCAAACTTTATTTCCTCTACGGGCGCATTGAAACCAATTGAAAGTTGCCATACTGTGCCCCAACGTTTATTTAAAAATGATTTAGTGGTATTTTTTATTACCAAATCATAGTAGAAGTATGAAAAATATATAAATATTATATTTTCTTCTTATAGAATTAATTTTTATATTGGCAAACAGATAGTTTTTGCTCTTGCTTTTTAACTACTTCTACTTTGACTTGCAAATGACTTCCTATGTTAATAGCAGATTACATTTAAAATAGGTTTAAAAAGAAAATAAAAAAAACTTACCCAAAAATAATATATGTTGGCGTATTTTAACATGAAAAATATACGAAATATTCCGGTACCAAGAAAAGTGTGCCCCACCATGGCGGCCTCCATATCGGCTTCAAGTCAACAAAATGTCTTGCATTATCCAGAAGTTACAGTTAGAGATCAGTGGTCTCACTGCGATTACATTTTGTAGAGTAAATTAAATAAAAATGCTTAAAGGAACTATCCTGCGACAGTGGACGAATGTGAGACATGTTGATGTGTGATACATGTCGATGTGTAAGACATGTTTGTCCATTTTTGTTAACACACTACGGAGGATGAATGAAAATTTAAGTAAGTCCCGATGTCTAATGAAGGCTTTTTCTGTGCCAGTTCAGGTGTTATCTTCAGCATCTGACCATTTTTCAAAAATACGAGGCAACGTTCCCGGGTCTTTTCTTCGAGATAGGCCCCGAACCGTCGCCAATAGCCCACTGTGCAGCTCTGGTGCGACGTTAATTAACAAAACCAAACAATAAAAACCCAAAATATAAATCGAATCGTAAGGTTCTTGGCAAGACTACCAACATCAACAATAATAAATAAAGTTATCTAAATCAATTGACATATCTCATAATAACTTATATCAGCGTTTCTCAACCTTTCAGTATTCACGGCCCAGTTTTCAATCATAATTTTCTTCGCGCCCCCTGCTTACAATAAAATGTATACAACAATAATGTATATTGAGTATTTTGGATTCTGTTTTTAAATTATTTTTAACTAACTGCCAAAACAAGAGTAAAAGCGAGCCAACGTTGGCGAGAAACCACATCTGGCATTTTGCCAAGCGGGCGGTGAACAGATGAAGCGAATGAAAGCGAAGAAAATTTAAATATTATATTTTAAATGAAAGCCAAACAGGAAGATAACGTTAAAAGAATATGAAAGTAGAAAAATTCGTTAATGAAAGTTAACCTAGACGGGGTGAGTTAAATTTAGAAACTGGGAATACATTTTTTCAAATAATAAAAGAAATAAAACATAAGCATGACTCATCAAAAGAGAAAAAAATAAGTAATGTTTGTGGAAGGGAATCCACACGACCGATGCCGTCTGGAGCATGCGCAGAGCAAATGTTTTCTCATAGGAAGAAGGCAAATGTTCGATAACACAAGTTTCAATTCCAGCCAGTCTCATTCGAGTCGATCCTTCTATCGTTGTCGAATCTATAGCCGGCGCCACATATGCGGTATTCGCCGAATCCCGAGCAACGAAACCTTCGATATTCGCCTAAAGACGCATGTGTGGATGGGTCGCTCGGTATTCGGCAAGTGCCGCGTCGCTCGCGTTTGGACGATTTTCAGCACCACATTAGAATGTGCTCGCCTTATCACGAGCAACTTCGCTCGGGTTAAATCGAGCAAATTGAATAATTGCGTTTCCCACTTGTTTCGGGAAAATGGAACACATCTCGAAGCGGTCTCAATGGTGATTGGCTATCGATATTTTATTCTATATTTTGATAGCCAATTACCATTTACTATCAATATAGTACTGTTTTCTTTTTTTATTTAAAGAGGGCATATTGTTCTTTTCGTATCAATTTGACTTTAAAATATATCGTGGTGTTTGTTGTGCTATTATTTTAGAATTTTTATTTAGTTTATTCATTTATTTTATGAATTTATGAAGTTGTCTGCTTCACTTAAATATTTGTGTTTCACTTAAATATTTGTGTTCCATTTACTTATTTCATTTATTTATCAATAAAATTATTTCATTTATTTATCAATTAAATTATTTCATTTTATTACTTATTTATATATTTGAAGCATTTAACTATTTTTATGCAGATGCGAAAAAATGAAGATATTATTTTAACATTTCTATTCGAGTTTTCAATGTGTTTAAACGATTTGAAGTCTTACGACCTAAATAAAATGGAGTTTTGTCATGAAACGTCTTTAAAACCATCTATAAAAGGTGTGTGTAGGGACATAGTAGTCATGATAGAAACACCATTTTACGCTTTTAGGATAACCGATTCCGACACTATAACTTTCTAAAAATAGCACGTTTGACATAAATTTGGTCCAGCCGATAATCTAAAGTTTCATATTTAAAAAACCTTTGGTGTTTTAAGCTTTTGTTTATCGTATATTTACTTGTTTAGTTCGTCTACTTAAAACAATTCCTTCTTTTATTAAGTTGTGAATTTTACTAAATTATTTGTTCAGATTATTTTTTTATTTATTAATTAATTTCATTTATTTGTTTTTTCATTTAGATTTCTTGCATTTAACTGTTTTGATGAAGACACAAAAATATGAAAATATTTTAATAGTATTTTAAAACCTCGAAATGAAATGTCATTGATTTAAACGCTTTGAAGAATCTTGAGTTGAAAAATAAAATGTGGTTTTGATGTGAAACAGTTTTAAAACCAGCTATTCTTTAAGGTGATACATTCTGATACTGTAACATAGTAAAATGAAGCACGATTGTTATAAAAGGAAATTTGGCGAGGATTCGTGTAAAATCTTGAACTAAAGCAAAGCACGTACGGAGAGCGGACGTGGAACATTCGACAAATCAGGCGTAGCAGTTTGCATATCTTCCTCTGTTAGCGAGGTTTCCGTTGATAAACGAACCTTATTTAGATATTAGTTATCGGTATTATTTAATATGTCAATTTTAAATCTATTTAAGATATGTTTGGTTGAATTGACGTCACACTAAAGTTACAAAATAAACTACGAGCGACGGTTCAGGTTTTATCCCCATAGAAAAATTCGGGAACACTGTTTTTGTCATTGTGAGCCGTGGTCAAATGACTTCGACAACAACTGAGCTGGCACCCCACTGGTTAATTAATTTTTATACAAAAAATTTCAAACGTTTAAAAAAATATAAGTTTTCAACACCATTGACATTGAAGCAACAATGCCAAGTATTTCTCTTTTATTGTTGCTGAATACTTAATTTTTATAGACATGATATTACAAGGCTATATTCGTAAAGGCTTTTTTAATCCTTAAATTTTAGGAATTTTAACATTAAAAAAAAATTCTTACAAAAACATCACTTTAAATATTAATTGCAATAGCATGTAAAGTCAACGTAAAAATTAAAAAAAAAATACTAGGTTTAGGTATTTCGAAAACTACTCAAAATAATTGAATAAATCTAGATTTTTATAAAGTTTATTTTACACAGTGCACACAGAGTGATATGCGGTGGCTACGCTAACAAACACAAAAATCGCGCAGCTTTTACTACGAGTAACGCCGGACAATATTGCTAAAATACCAATAAAACAGTAATTAACGATAGAAATTTTTCCGAAAATGGATAAACAAAAGCAAAGTGTCAATCTTTATACATTTAATCTCGACATCAAATTTTGAATAGTATTCACTGTCGAATATTAATATAATTTTTTTTAATGAACTCTTATTGACCTGGTGTCGATATTATATCTTGTAAACAAATAATCGTTAGTACATTGGCTAAGAAAAAAGCAAACGATAATTTCAATATGTTAAAAGATACGGAATAAAAACCAGATCCCCAAGACAACGTCAACGTGCATAAAGTCCATTATTTATACTTAGTTAAAAAATGGATTGACACTAAAAAAAATTTATATGTAGCATGCAAATTCAATTGTCAAAATGCGAAATATTCGGTTAAAAATTTGCCAGAACCCTTAAAGTTTTTCGAACTGATTATCGTTTGTATTTTATTATCGTTATCGCTAAAGCAAATATATTGAGAGGGAAAATATATATTCCAGAACTGAAAATTAAATCATTTTTAAGTGTATCAACAAAATTAGGATACACTGTTTTTTGTAATTTTTCAATATTCTATGCTACAAAATTTCAACGGTTTCAAGGAATCTCCATGTGCATGGCATTCTGGAATCTATGAAAATAATAATAAAATATTGCACTCGCAAATGGCTATCAACAAAATAAAAATGTAAAACAAAAAAAAAACTGATTTCCAATTTAAAAAAAATTTCATTGTAATTATCACAAATTAAAAATATGTTTTTAAAGAACATAAAAGTATTAGAATATATTTATATTGTACAAATCTGTTAATAAAATAGAATATTTTTCCATCATAAAAATATTGTGGTATACTATTTTTATCAAAATTTATATTTATATTTTTATTAAATCCGGCCATGCTTCCTACTGCGAATAAATGTTCTGAAATCGGCAAGTATACTCGCAAGAAGCCGAGTTGCTCAGGTTTTTGTAATCCGAGCAAGTAATAGTAAATTGCTCGGGTTATGGCGAGTCGCTCGGGTTAAGGCGAGTTGCTCGGTATTCGGCGAATACCGCATATGTGGCGCCGGCTTATCGTGAATGTGTATGTTATAGTATATGTTTTCGTGTTAATTGCAATTCCTCATATTAAATATTCACGGCAGCAGATTTATGCAGACTCATGGATGAATTTTTAAGCGGAAATAAGCGAGCATTAGACGATAGTCAAGCATCAACAAGTACACAAACGAGCGTGGTTCCGAAAATAAAATCAAGAAAATATTCTCAAGAATACTTAAATTTTGGTTTTACCAGTAATGAATTAATTAAGAAGAAAGGCCCCTGTGTATCATTTGCTCAAAAATATTGGCCGCAGACAGCATGAAACCTAATAAACTTAAACGACATTTGGAAACGCTTCAATATTGAGTACGTCAACAAACCCAGAGAATTCTTCAAATTAAAATCATATAAAAAGCAAAAATAATTTTTAAAAAAACTTTGTGAATAAAAAAGCTTTAATTGCATCTTACAAAGTGTCATATAAAATAGCCAGATGTAAAAAACATCACACCATTGCTGAAGAGCTAATTTTGTCAGCAGCAATTGTGATTGTAGAAATTATGTTTAGAGATTATTTTTCAAAACAATTGCAGTCCATACCTCTTCCAAATGATGCTGTTGCTCGTCGAATTGGTGATATAGCTGAAAATGTACAGTGTCAGATTTTCTCGAAGTTGCGTGGCAAATTGTTTTCAATACAGCTTGATGAAGCAACAGATAGTGATGCTCATTTAATTACCTATGTTCGATTTTTTGATAATATGTCAGTAGAAGAACTACTTTTCTGCAAACCAATAGAACTCAAAACAACAGCGCTCACATTATTTGCTATTTTAAATGATTTTATGAACGAGGCAAACATATAATGGAAAAATTGCGTCGGAATATGCACCGATGGTGCTCGTTCAATGTCCGGGAGATTCCAAAGTGTACAAGCACTTATAAAACAAAAATCGCCTCAGTGCGTCTGGACACATTGCATGATCCACAGAGAAGCTTTGGCTTCGAAAGAAATGAGTCCTGGTCTGAATTAATGTGTTAACTACAGTTGTAACCGTAGTAAATTATATAAAAATGAGACCCCTGAAATCGAGAATCTTTTCCGCACTTTGTAAAGACTTGGGTTCAGTACATTCAGCGTTACTATTTTATTTTGAGGCAAGATGGAAATCACGTGGGAAATTTTTGCAACGTGTTTATGAATTAAGAGAAGAAATTGCCATTTTCGTAGAAGAAAAAAACAGACCGGAAGCCGAGAATTTTCGCGATGGTTTATTTGTGATGAAATTGAGCTACTTGGTCGACATATTCAAAAAATTAAATAACTTGAATCTTCAACTCCAAGGAGCAAATACACATATGTTGGATACGAGTGATAAAGTTAATGCTTCTTGTAGGAAATTGGAATTGGGGAGCAGAAATTTAAAGCAAAAAAACCTAACAATGCTTGTAAATGTGGATGATTGTACTACAACTTACAAATCTGAAGAAGAACGATAAAGGTTGTTTTTATAACCATTGAAAATCATTTAGCTATGCTGGCAAAGAATTTTAAAAAGTATTTCCTTCCTGACGACAAACTGATAGCAAGTTACGACTGTGTTAGGGATCCATTTCATATGACTCCCGAAGTACTCTCAATTGATGAGGAAAAAAAAATCATAGAGACTTCACGACAAGTAGCGAAACCAAAAGACAATTTAGTAATATATCACTATTTCAATTTTGGGCAGGAGTAGAGGATGATTTTTCTGCACTAAAAACAAGGGCATTTTGCATTCTATTACCATTTTCAACATCCTACCTTAGTGAAACTGGATTTTCTGCTATGGCTTCTTTGAAGACAAACTATAGATCTCGGCTACATATAGAAACAGAACTGAGAGTGGCTATTTCTAATATTAAGCCTCCTTCGAAAATCTTTGCTCTGCAAGACAGGCCCAAGGAAGTCACTAATAGTTATTAAATTTGTTTTTAATTTAGTATGTTTTGATTAAGTAAGTTTTGATTTAGTAAGTTGTTTTACTTTATTTGTTAAATATGTCGAAATGTATTTTGTTTTCTATGTGTATATGTCTTTCAGTCAGTTAATCAATTTTTTTAAATAATATTTTCTCTTGGATATTCTCGCACCTCCCCTCTAGTGTGCTCGCGCCCCACAGGTTGAGAATCACTGACTCATATCAATTATTTCTTTGTCCTAGGAAGGTCATTTCTTGCTTCGAGAATGCCTTCAACAAGTGTCCGAAAAAGTGCATTGCAAAACTGGTTGAAATTCTTGCTGGTGCCGTAGGAGGACGAGGAGGGTTTCCGAAAAAATCTCAAGGTCAGTAGAACATAAACTGTTAAAAAATTCAGTTCAACGTTGCACCATATATAGCTTCAAAACAGAGATCTTCAGCAAATTACACCATACTATGGTGTAATCTAGGTTGAACCAGAGAATTGTAATATTATATAGAGAGCGCCTTCAATACCAGACTCTCGCAAGGCCGCGGTGTCAACATTGAAATACAGAAACCAACATCACGTGGTTTTAGCGTTGCCACATTTGGCGTTCAGACATCTGCAGGAGTTTCAAATTTGGCGCACTTTCTTCTCTTTTGGTGATAAGGAGTTCTGTCCGTATTCAACTTCATAACATATTTGTAGGTATTTACTTATTTTCAAACAATTTGCGCTAAATATTTGTCACGTTTTATTGTTCATATTTACTTATTGCAGTATACGAAATAACAATTGAAAGAACTTCGCGTATGTAAATTTTTTACATAAAAACGTAATGCAATTATTTCAAAACTACAAAGTAAGAAAAATCTCCTTAATATATCTGTTAAACTTCCTTAAATTGTGCCACTCGTTAAAAAAAAAACGATATTTAAATACAAAATTAAACACAAAACCATATTACAATACTTCGATCTCGTTTAGTTCTCAAAGTCGCCAAGGCCTGCCAAGTAATATTGGCGCATAAATGAATTGGTATTTCCACATATCACGTGGTTTCAATGATAGACACACAGAAATCAGCATTTTTATTCCTCTATTTGTATCATTACTCTATGGGTTGAACCAGAATTCCTTTATCGAAAAAAAGAGGAGATTTAACCGATTATTGGTTCAACCTCTTTAACTTCAACCAAATTTTTTGCTGTCGCTACAACGACAAGTCGGAAAATCCCCTCCAAGAAAGACAACGTCTAACAAGGCCTTCGTGACCCATTGGATAAAGGCATTCAGCTATGAATCAGAGGATTCCTAGTTCGAAACCGATCGGTGGACATTACAAAGAAAAGTAAAAAAGTTGTGATATTGGGTTGCCAGCTTCCCTACAAAAGAACTACTACTAAAATACTAAGAAAACTCGAATTTTAATTTTTATGCAACGTTATATATTTTGATGCAACGTTTCACCGCTGAATGGTATGCGTGGTAGCACGTAAAATGGTGAAATTAAACACCAAATGTTAGTTACAGCTAAATAAGTAGAAAATTTTGGTGCAAGGTCATAATAATTTTCAACAGTGTAGGCTGCGCAAGTGCTTCAGCACCCCTATATTTTTTAAAAAAATTCGCGTTGTTAAAAACTATACATTACTAAGATAAAAACTCGTCTGATAGAACATTGCGTTAAGAATATTAAAATACGAATCCAACGTTAAAATACGAAATAAAAATCCAAGAGACCTGGACATGTTTCGAGAGATACATCTTCCTTCATCAGCAGAAATGAAAAGTATGTGTGTACAATATAATGAAAAACCCCAAGGATAGTGAAGACTATACATATATATATATATAAATATATATATATATATATATATATATATATATATATATATATATATATATATATATATATATATATATATATATATATATATATATATATATATATATATGATGCTCGTACTCGCGCTGTCTGACGGAAAGCGGGGAAAGCAAATTTTTGACGTCATAGTGACGCCTACCTTCGCCTTCTGTGGGCGTGTCTAATGCTCTCATTTGTACAGTCGTTTTAGAGTCTATAGAGCAAACTTAATTTAACAAGAATTCTTGTCGTAACTAATCATGAATTTATTTAAAAGAAAACAGTTAAAATTTGCTTCAAAAAATAATTTGAATCGATTTGCAGAGTGGTTTAGTCATTAAAATTTCTCGAAATTAATTGCAGCCAATTTGAACCAATGGTTCGTGCCGTGCTGCCATCTATTCTTTTTTTTTTGTGAACTATTTAAAAGTGATACTCGCTAATTTTATTTAGAATTTGCTAAATTTTAAGAGTTTAAATTATATTTTAAGGATTGCATTTAGTATGTAAAAATTTCAAAAGAGTTATAGAGTAAGAGAGCTTAATAAATTATTAGTTGCGTATGAAAGTAATATTAGCTGCCACGAGTGCATGTCCATGAATTTTGAAAAAGTAAAATGAGGTTAGGAACCATCAGGTCAATGCATTTGTATTGGATATATTAAATCAGTTACAATTTCAATCAAGTAAAATACGGGTACATAACAAAACAAGGACGGATTAGTAGTGAAACTACCTAAACGCAATTATTTACAGATATTTAACATATTTTGTTAATTAAAAATTAAATCCCCAGCTGTTACCCAACCGGGTATCGAACCTAAGTAACAATGCTTGAAACACACAGCCAATGAGAATGATCAAAAACTCATAGTAAGGCGGAGCAAAAATGACGTCAAAAATTTGCTTTCCTTGCCCACTTTCAAAAAGCGGAAATCGAGCACACCTCCTATATATAGTCTCCACTATCCTTGGAAAAACCCGTAATTGAAAGAGTTTCCAAAGAAGAAAAACTATCTCAGTCGGTTGGAGTTCACTATTGTGCGCCAACAAGCGGAAAATACTGGAACCGCAAATGTTTTATTGACAATCGAATCAATATTGCTAAAAATATGAAACGCCTCCAGGAAGTCAAGTTCAACTGGAAATTTGGGTTCGCAAATTAAATGTGGGTTAGAAAAATTAAATATATGATTATGTTCCCAAGAGGTGCTTAGCAATAGAAGACTTCGTTATTTCTTGTTCGACAGTATGTGCTTGGTGCTCCTCAATACGAAAATCTTAACGTTTTCTTTGTTTGACCAATATATGACATGTCACATTAACATGAGATATTATATATGCCCCAGTTATTAACGTCGTCAATGCTGTCTTTAAGTTGTTTAAAGGTGATCTTATTGATAATTGAAAAAATAGAACGTATGTCGAACTTACCGTGAATTTTTTAAATGCCATGGCTGATTTGGGGATAATATGGTAAAACAACCAACATATTAAATCACTCAGATAGATTAGAATTTTTAAGTGGATTTTTAAGTTTGTTTAAGACTTTGTCAACGACGTTGAGTGAAAAACCTCGATCCACGACGATAGGTCTCTAATAATCAAGATCAGCCTGGAGTGAATCTGGTGTAGAACATATGTTACGAGCCCGGTTAACAAAAGTGTAAAAAGTAGCCATTTTTTGTTATATAGGGTGACAGTTCTTAAAATGAGGGGGCAAAGCAACATCGAAGGGTTTTTTGTGTTTTTTGCGTTTGGATTTTCATTGCTAATTTTAGCGTTGCATTTGTATTTTAATATACATTACTACACAATTATTAATTTACGAAATTTCTTATTTTTCTAAAATAATAACACAAACATCTTTTAAAATATTAAAATATTATTTTTAGTTTCTAATATTCCCATATATTCGATTTATTGTAATCATAATAGGACACTAATAGGATTTCCGGACGAAGAAGAAAAGTGTAGAAGTTCTCATGAACTTTCTTCATGAAACATGAACATTCAAGTTAAACCAATTGTATAGGCATATATTCTTACACGGATCTATAAAATCACCTATAAAGGCTTATAAGAAATTATTACTTAAATAAATAAAAGTTTTAATCATCCGTTGACTGTCTCAGAATTTTCCTTCATGTGATCACCAGTTTTTTCAGCAATACCCATCGTTTGTAAATTTATATATTTTTTTTTATTTTTCGTTGTTTTTCAAATCTATTTGATTTAAGTGCACTGTTAAAAATAAGTACTTACAAATAAGTAAAATTTACTCATTATTTTTTTACAGTCGATTCTTATCATAGCTCCGAATACACAAGTTTCATTTTTGAAAAAGACATGTGTTCAAAAATGAGTAACAATAAATTAAACATGAACGTACTCGTTTTTCTTTGAGTAGAATTGCGTCGTAAATGAGCAATGACGTTGCGTGTAAATCAGTATGTTTTACTTATTTTTAAATCTTAATCTATCTTAACAATGTGTATTGGATGTTTTACAATTATATCAAGGCCACGACAACTCTGTCAAAAATATAGTAATAGACAAATAGAAAATGTGGTAGATTTCCAAGGATAGTGAAGACTGTATATATATATATATATATATATATATATATATATATATATATATATATATATATATATATATATATATATATATATATATATATATATATATATATATATATATATATATATATATATATATATATATATATATATATATATATATATATATATATATATATATATATATATATATATATATATATATATATATATATATATATATATATATATATATATATATATATATATATATATATATATATATATATATATATATATATATATATATATATATATATATATATATATATATATATATATATATATATATATATATATATATATGTATATATGTATATATATATGTATATACACACATATATATATATGTATATACACACATATATATATATATATATGTGTGTATATATGTGTGTATATATGTGTATACATGTATATATATATATATATATATATATATATATATAGTTAAAATTTGTTATATTCGTTATATAGTTAAAATTTGCTTCAAAAAACAATTGGAATCGATTTTAAGAGTAGTTTAGTTATTAAAATACATCGATGTTAATTGCAGCCAATTTGAACCAATGGTTCGTGACGTGCTGCCATATATTCGTTTTTTTCTGAACTATTTAAAAATGATATTCGCTATTTTAATTTAGAATTTGCTGAATTTTAAGAGTTTAAATTATATTTTAAGGATTGCATTTAGTATGTAAAAATTTCAAAAGAGTTATAGAGTAAGAGAGCTTAATAAATTATTAGTTGCGTATTAAAATAATATTAGTTGCCACGAGAGCATGTCCATGGATTTTGAAAGAGTAAAATGAGGTTAGGAACCATCAGGTCAATGCATTTGTATTATATATATATATATATATATATATATATGTATATATATATATATAGTTAAAATTTGTTATATGCGTTAAAATTTGCTTCAAAAAACAATTGGAATCGATTTTCAGAGTAGTATAGTTATTAAAATTGGCATATTAAATCAGTTACAATTTCAATCAAGTAAAATACGGGTACATAACAAAACAAGGACGGATTGGTAGTGAATCTACCTGAACACAATTATTTACAGATATTTACATTATTTTGATAATTAAAAATTAAATCACCAGTTGTTACCCAACCGGGGATCGAACCTAAGTATCAATGCTTGAAACACACAGCCAATGAGAACGATCAAAAACCCATAGTAAGGCGGAGCAAAAATGACGTCAAATAGTTGCTTTCCTTGCCCACTTTCAAAAAGCGAAACACGAGCACACCTATCCTTGGTTGATTTTTTGCGGTTAATTCTCCAGGAAAGGGGATTTTTTTTAAAAACACTCGGATTAGCATTGTCAAATCGTGAGGATGTGTTAGATTGGATAACATGAAAGCGTCGTTCTCTTTGGTATCTAAAACGTATGTCATGTCGATACGTAGTTTTATTTAATCTCTGTGTAAGATGGTGCAACATCACTGTAAAAAATGTGTTCAGAAATGAGTACAAGGACGTACTTGTTTCTTTTAAAGTACCATTGCATCGTACATGAGCGATGATACACTCAAATTTAAGCAACCGCGCCTTCGCAAAAATAAGCAGTGTGGTTAAATATTGCTAATCTCAGCTTCTTTTCAAGCCATCTCAACAAAGCGACCTACAAACATAAAATAGTTCTTCAGAAGATGGTTTTTCATATTATTTGATGTCAGTGGCGGCCCGTGGTCGAAAATGTTAGTGCAGCCGAAATCATGTGAATCCCCCCCCCCCCCTATTTTCCAAAAACCATACATGAATGGAAATTCTTTGCTATTTACTACTCAAACCAAAGTTTCCTTTCAATTTTTACGAAATGATAACATGCGAAAAACATAGAAAACACTTACTTATTTTTTTAAACTTAAAGCAATCCACCCTTCTTTTAAACATGCGAATTGGTCAATTTCAATATTAACTTACATAACGAAACAACAGTAGGACCACGTCCTGAAACAACAACACACAGTAAATTTATCATGAAAACCATTTCCGTTTGGAGATATTCTCGTAAGTTCTCGTTTCACCCAAGAGCCAATCAGCATATCGAACCTCAAGTGCAGCTAAAACAAGAAAATCCATTTCGGCTGTACCTTCTCACAAATGCAGTGCATTAGCATGGGGGGAATCTCCATACTACATAGAGGTTGTCATGGCAACGATGCAGCCGATTTCGAATTTCGCTTTTTAGCTGCAATTTTGATTGAATAGGAGTTTTTTCCCCTCCTGAATTACGGTAACAGGCTTGCTATTTATCGGAGATTTTGTTTGCTACCATAGAAATTTCATTTTTAATTCTAATCTTCTTTTAAGAAAATTAGTAAAATATCTGATTTTAGTTTTAAAATACACTAACGAATTTAGCTGCAGCCCGGCTGTACTTACTGTAGTGGGCGAGCCGCCACTGTTTGATGTCGATTGCTTAAATGAAAGCTGAGTTATTACAATTCAATTATCTTACTTTCCATGTTTTTTGGCACACCTTTTTAACTTTACTTCTGTTTAAAACGTCTTCGCTTTGACCTGATACCTTAAGGTCGCTTTTACATTTAACGACACGACACCGATAAATCGTATACGATTTCAGCGGCACGATATCGGGGTACGCAAAATACACATACGAAGCCGGGTGCTTTTTCACTAGCCGATACGATAACGATTTTGTCGTTGCCGATCAGACGATACAATTTATCGGAACGTTTTATCGTGGGCACGCGCCTTCCCTACTTCATCGTGAAGACATTTTGAGTTTGTTTCCGAAAAACTTGTTGCCGTCTGCTATAGTCTACTGTGTTTTTCTTATTTATATTATCAATATAGCTTTTAAGTTCGATATTGTGAAATTGTGTGAATTAGTGGGTAAAGACCTGTATTTGGGATAAGCGAGATGAATTTTACAAGAACAAGATTGTTCGAGAAAAGGCATGGGAGGCAATATTTAGCCAAACCGTCGCCAATAGCCCACTGTGCAGCTCTAGTGGTTAGCTCTAGCACTAACTTTTGTAGACGTTCAAATATAACATAAAAATCTCCTTCAACATGTCTTGCTTTGATGATATCATGCACCCAGAAGCGTTTTGTTATTGATCTCTTATTTCTCCTTAAATACAGCAAATACAACAATCGCAGTTAATAATGTAATTTTGTTGCGATGCGCCATATCGAGAATAGATGTGCTCTCGACAACAGACGAACACGAACTGAATGTAAAAATTGTCGTTTTCGGCGAACGATATCGGTGCAATGAAAAACTGACCATCAGACGATACGATAAAACGTTGTGTCGTCCCTCCGCGATCGTTCACGATTTATCGTTGTCGTGTCGTTAAATGTAAAAGCGGCCTTACGGTTAAGACTGTGGACAGCGGTGCCTTAGGATATGAGGATTAGAATATAAAAGTAAAATGTCCACTATTAATTGTGTTGTTTGCTTTCATTGCAGATGAAGATAGTGGTGAAGGTGGTGACGACAATCATAACCTGTTACCTCCTGACAGAGGTGAGTAAGAAAAAGTTTAATTAAAAATGCATAGTAGATTTTGCAAAGATTATACCAAGGAATCCGAATTAACCATAAACCATGTGTGACAGTGTGCTGTCACACGTTGCAATTTATATTTGGGGATCTGGCCTATACTGCACTTTGTGCAATTTGGTCAGTTGGCTAGACTGACTGTCGCCGGTTTTATTACTGTGTTACAATGTGGGGAGAGTTACGTCACTGAGCTATTTTATGACCACACCAGGATTGGTTAGGTGGGGTTCTCCAGAAGGGCGGAGCTAATCTCAATTGGTGGGTATGGTAATTCATGCAGAATTTCAGCCCCATCCCAAGAGACCACCGTGGGAAATTCAAGATTTTCCACCTCACTTACGACTTTGCCTTTGACCATGAAAGACGAGTGAATTTTACTGCATCGGCTCCCGACTCCATGAGCAACGAAGGAAAAGTCCCGATGCCATGATACGACGAAAAAGTCCCGTTGCCATGCTAAGAAGGAAAAGTCCCCACTTCAAGACCTACAACGGAAAAGTTCCGATGGCATGCAAAGCCGGAAAAGTTACGACTCCATGAGCAACGACGGAAAAGTCCCGATGCCATGACCCAAGACGGAAGATCCATGATTCCATGAACAACGAATGACAACGCCCCTGAAAGCCAGCTTCCTACGAGCCACTGGAGACCAATGAATCACCGCAGAGGGAAACTCTCCTCGACAACAGTTCACGTAAGAGTCAGTTTAGCCTAATATTACACGCAACACCCCAACCCTAAGTTTCTTCTGCCATAATCAACTTAATTTGTTAATAAAGCACCGCTTAAAAGTTATGTATATGTTATGTATTTCTTCTACACCAACATTATTCATAATGCAACTAAACAAAAAAAAATAACACAGCGCAAAACAAAATGTACTAACCCAACTTTACGACACCATGAACGATATTTTAAAAATCCTATTTTAATAAGTAGAATATATATTTTTATGACTTTTGTTATTACAAATACATTTTCATTTGGAGTGCCGACAAATTGTGACAATTTATACTCAGAAATTCACGGGGAAATACTATTTGTTATTACAAATATATTTTCATTTGGAGAGCCGACATATTGTGACAATTTATACTCATAAATTCACGGGGAAATACTATTTGTTATTACAAATATATTTTTATTTGGAGAGCCGACAAATTGTGACAATTTATACTCAGAAATTCACGGGGAAATACTATTTGTTATTACAAATATATTTTCATTTGGAGAGCCGACAAATTGTGACAATTTATACTCATAAATTAATGGGGAAATACTATTTGTTATTACAAATATATTTTCATTTGGAGTGCCGACAAATTGTGACAATTTATACTCATAAATTCATGGGGAAATACTATTTGTTATTACAAATATATTTTCATTTGGAGAGCCGACAAATTGTGACAATTTATACTCAGAAATTCACGTGGAAATACTATTTGTTATTACAAATATATTTTTATTTGGAGTGCTGACAAATTGTGACAATTTATACTCAGAAATTCACGGGGAAATACTATTTGTTATTACAAATATATTTTTATTTGGAGAGCCGACAAATTTTAATAGTTCATACTCAGAAATTCACGGGGAAATACTACTTGTTATTACAAATATATTTTTATTTGGAGAGCCGACAAATTGTGATAATTTATACTCAGAAATTCACGGGGAAATACTATTTGTTATTACAAATATATTTTCATTTGGAGAGCCGACATATTGTGACAATTTATACTCAGAAATTCACGGGGAAATACTATTTGTTATTACAAATATATTTTTATTTGGAGTGCCGACAAATTGTGACAATTTATACTCAGAAATTCACGGGGAAATACTATTTGTTATTACAAATATATTTTCATTTGGAGAGCCGACAAATTGTGACAATTTATACTCAGAAATTCACGTGGAAATACTATTTGTTATTACAAATATATTTTTATTTGGAGTGCTGACAAATTGTGACAATTTATACTCAGAAATTCACGGGGAAATACTATTTGTTATTACAAATATATTTTTATTTGGAGAGCCGACAAATTTTAATAGTTCATACTCAGAAATTCACGGGGAAATACTACTTGTTATTACAAATATATTTTTATTTGGAGAGCCGACAAATTGTGATAATTTATACTCAGAAATTCACGGGGAAATACTATTTGTTATTACAAATATATTTTCATTTGGAGAGCCGACAAATTGTGACAATTTATACTCAGAAATTCACGGGGAAATACTATTTGTTATTACAAATATATTTTCATTTGGAGAGCCGACATATTGTGACAATTTATACTCATAAATTCACGGGGAAATACTATTTGTTATTACAAATATATTTTTATTTGGAGAGCCGACAAATTGTGACAATTTATACTCAGAAATTCACGGGGAAATACTATTTGTTATTACAAATATATTTTCATTTGGAGAGCCGACAAATTGTGACAATTTATACTCATAAATTAATGGGGAAATACTATTTGTTATTACAAATATATTTTCATTTGGAGTGCCGACAAATTGTGACAATTTATACTCATAAATTCATGGGGAAATACTATTTGTTATTACAAATATATTTTCATTTGGAGAGCCGACAAATTGTGACAATTTATACTCAGAAATTCACGTGGAAATACTATTTGTTATTACAAATATATTTTTATTTGGAGTGCTGACAAATTGTGACAATTTATACTCAGAAATTCACGTGGAAATACTATTTGTTATTACAAATATATTTTTATTTGGAGAGCCGACAAATTTTAATAGTTCATACTCAGAAATTCACGGGGAAATACTACTTGTTATTACAAATATATTTTCATTTGGAGAGCCGACATATTGTGACAATTTATACTCATAAATTCACGGGGAAATACTATTTGTTATTACAAATATATTTTTATTTGGAGAGCCGACAAATTGTGACAATTTATACTCAGAAATTCACGGGGAAATACTATTTGTTATTACAAATATATTTTCATTTGGAGAGCCGACAAATTGTGACAATTTATACTCATAAATTAATGGGGAAATACTATTTGTTATTACAAATATATTTTCATTTGGAGTGCCGACAAATTGTGACAATTTATACTCATAAATTCATGGGGAAATACTATTTGTTATTACAAATATATTTTCATTTGGAGAGCCGACAAATTGTGACAATTTATACTCAGAAATTCACGTGGAAATACTATTTGTTATTACAAATATATTTTTATTTGGAGTGCTGACAAATTGTGACAATTTATACTCAGAAATTCACGGGGAAATACTATTTGTTATTACAAATATATTTTTATTTGGAGAGCCGACAAATTTTAATAGTTCATACTCAGAAATTCACGGGGAAATACTATTTGTTATTACAAATATATTTTTATTTGGAGAGCCGACAAATTGTGATAATTTATACTCAGAAATTCACGGGGAAATACTATTTGTTATTACAAATATATTTTTATTTGGAGAGCCGACAAATTTTAATAGTTCATACTCAGAAATTCACGGGGAAATACTACTTCTTATTACAAATATATTTTTATTTGGAGAGCCGACAAATTGTGATAATTTATACTCAGAAATTCACGGGGAAATACTACTTGTTATTACAAATATATTTTTATTTGGAGAGCCGACAAATTGTGATAATTTATACTCAGAAATTCACGGGGAAATACTATTTGTTATTACAAATATATTTTTATTTGGAGAGCCGACAAATTGTGATAATTTATACTCAGAAATTCACGGGGAAATACTATTTGTTATTACAAATATATTTTTATTTGGAGAGCCGACAAATTGTGACAATTTATACTCAGAAATTCACGGGGAAATACTATTTGTTATTACAAATATATTTTTATTTGGAGAGCCGACAAATTTTAATAGTTCATACTCAGAAATTCACGGGGAAATACTACTTCTTATTACAAATATATTTTTATTTGGAGAGCCGACAAATTGTGACAATTTATACTCAGAAATTCACGGGGAAATACTATTTGTTATTACAAATATATTTTTATTTGGAGAGCCGACAAATTTTAATAGTTCATACTCAGAAATTCACGGGGAAATACTACTTCTTATTACAAATATATTTTTATTTGGAGTGCCGACAAATTGTGACAATTTATACTCAGAAATTCACGGGGAAATACTATTTGTTATTACAAATATATTTTCATTTGGAGAGCCGACAAATTGTGACAATTTATACTCAGAAATTCATGGGGAAATACTATTTGTTATTACAAATATATTTTCATTTGGAGAGCCGACAAATTGTGACAATTTATACTCAGAAATTCACGTGGAAATACTATTTGTTATTACAAATATATTTTTATTTGGAGTGCTGACAAATTGTGACAATTTATACTCAGAAATTCACGGGGAAATACTATTTGTTATTACAAATATATTTTTATTTGGAGAGCCGACAAATTTTAATAGTTCATACTCAGAAATTCACGGGGAAATACTACTTGGTATTACAAATATATTTTTATTTGGAGAGCCGACAAATTGTGATAATTTATACTCAGAAATTCACGGGGAAATACTATTTGTTATTACAAATATATTTTCATTTGGAGAGCCGACAAATTGTGACAATTTATACTCAGAAATTCACGGGGAAATACTATTTGTTATTACAAATATATTTTCATTTGGAGAGCCGACATATTGTGACAATTTATACTCATAAATTCACGGGGAAATACTATTTGTTATTACAAATATATTTTTATTTGGAGAGCCGACAAATTGTGACAATTTATACTCAGAAATTCACGGGGAAATACTATTTGTTATTACAAATATATTTTCATTTGGAGAGCCGACAAATTGTGACAATTTATACTCATAAATTAATGGGGAAATACTATTTGTTATTACAAATATATTTTCATTTGGAGTGCCGACAAATTGTGACAATTTATACTCATAAATTCATGGGGAAATACTATTTGTTATTACAAATATATTTTCATTTGGAGAGCCGACAAATTGTGACAATTTATACTCAGAAATTCACGTGGAAATACTATTTGTTATTACAAATATATTTTTATTTGGAGTGCTGACAAATTGTGACAATTTATACTCAGAAATTCACGTGGAAATACTATTTGTTATTACTAATATATTTTTATTTGGAGAGCCGACAAATTTTAATAGTTCATACTCAGAAATTCACGGGGAAATACTACTTGTTATTACAAATATATTTTCATTTGGAGAGCCGACATATTGTGACAATTTATACTCATAAATTCACGGGGAAATACTATTTGTTATTACAAATATATTTTTATTTGGAGAGCCGACAAATTGTGACAATTTATACTCAGAAATTCACGGGGAAATACTATTTGTTATTACAAATATATTTTCATTTGGAGAGCCGACAAATTGTGACAATTTATACTCATAAATTAATGGGGAAATACTATTTGTTATTACAAATATATTTTCATTTGGAGTGCCGACAAATTGTGACAATTTATACTCATAAATTCATGGGGAAATACTATTTGTTATTACAAATATATTTTCATTTGGAGAGCCGACAAATTGTGACAATTTATACTCAGAAATTCACGTGGAAATACTATTTGTTATTACAAATATATTTTTATTTGGAGTGCTGACAAATTGTGACAATTTATACTCAGAAATTCACGGGGAAATACTATTTGTTATTACAAATATATTTTTATTTGGAGAGCCGACAAATTTTAATAGTTCATACTCAGAAATTCACGGGGAAATACTATTTGTTATTACAAATATATTTTTATTTGGAGAGCCGACAAATTGTGATAATTTATACTCAGAAATTCACGGGGAAATACTATTTGTTATTACAAATATATTTTTATTTGGAGAGCCGACAAATTTTAATAGTTCATACTCAGAAATTCACGGGGAAATACTACTTCTTATTACAAATATATTTTTATTTGGAGAGCCGACAAATTGTGATAATTTATACTCAGAAATTCACGGGGAAATACTACTTGTTATTACAAATATATTTTTATTTGGAGAGCCGACAAATTGTGATAATTTATACTCAGAAATTCACGGGGAAATACTATTTGTTATTACAAATATATTTTTATTTGGAGAGCCGACAAATTGTGATAATTTATACTCAGAAATTCACGGGGAAATACTATTTGTTATTACAAATATATTTTTATTTGGAGAGCCGACAAATTGTGACAATTTATACTCAGAAATTCACGGGGAAATACTATTTGTTATTACAAATATATTTTTATTTGGAGAGCCGACAAATTTTAATAGTTCATACTCAGAAATTCACGGGGAAATACTACTTCTTATTACAAATATATTTTTATTTGGAGAGCCGACAAATTGTGACAATTTATACTCAGAAATTCACGGGGAAATACTATTTGTTATTACAAATATATTTTTATTTGGAGAGCCGACAAATTTTAATAGTTCATACTCAGAAATTCACGGGGAAATACTACTTCTTATTACAAATATATTTTTATTTGGAGTGCCGACAAATTGTGACAATTTATACTCAGAAATTCACGGGGAAATACTATTTGTTATTACAAATATATTTTCATTTGGAGAGCCGACAAATTGTGACAATTTATACTCAGAAATTCATGGGGAAATACTATTTGTTATTACAAATATATTTTCATTTGGAGAGCCGACAAATTGTGACAATTTATACTCAGAAATTCACGTGGAAATACTATTTGTTATTACAAATATATTTTTATTTGGAGTGCTGACAAATTGTGACAATTTATACTCAGAAATTCACGGGGAAATACTATTTGTTATTACAAATATATTTTTATTTGGAGAGCCGACAAATTTTAATAGTTCATACTCAGAAATTCACGGGGAAATACTACTTGTTATTACAAATATATTTTTATTTGGAGAGCCGACAAATTGTGATAATTTATACTCAGAAATTCACGGGGAAATACTATTTGTTATTACAAATATATTTTCATTTGGAGAGCCGACAAATTGTGACAATTTATACTCAGAAATTCACGGGGAAATACTATTTGTTATTACAAATATATTTTCATTTGGAGAGCCGACATATTGTGACAATTTATACTCATAAATTCACGGGGAAATACTATTTGTTATTACAAATATATTTTTATTTGGAGAGCCGACAAATTGTGACAATTTATACTCAGAAATTCACGGGGAAATACTATTTGTTATTACAAATATATTTTCATTTGGAGAGCCGACAAATTGTGACAATTTATACTCATAAATTAATGGGGAAATACTATTTGTTATTACAAATATATTTTCATTTGGAGTGCCGACAAATTGTGACAATTTATACTCATAAATTCATGGGGAAATACTATTTGTTATTACAAATATATTTTCATTTGGAGAGCCGACAAATTGTGACAATTTATACTCAGAAATTCACGTGGAAAAACTATTTGTTATTACAAATATATTTTTATTTGGAGTGCTGACAAATTGTGACAATTTATACTCAGAAATTCACGTGGAAATACTATTTGTTATTACTAATATATTTTTATTTGGAGAGCCGACAAATTTTAATAGTTCATACTCAGAAATTCACGGGGAAATACTACTTGTTATTACAAATATATTTTTATTTGGAGAGCCGACAAATTGTGATAATTTATACTCAGAAATTCACGGGGAAATACTATTTGTTATTACAAATATATTTTCATTTGGAGAGCCGACATATTGTGACAATTTATACTCAGAAATTCACGGGGAAATACTATTTGTTATTACAAATAAATTTTTATTTGGAGTGCCGACAAATTGTGACAATTTATACTCAGAAATTCACGGGGAAATACTATTTGTTATTACAAATATATTTTCATTTGGAGAGCCGACATATTGTGACAATTTATACTCATAAATTCACGGGGAAATACTATTTGTTATTACAAATATATTTTTATTTGGAGAGCCGACAAATTGTGACAATTTATACTCAGAAATTCACGGGGAAATACTATTTGTTATTACAAATATATTTTCATTTGGAGAGCCGACAAATTGTGACAATTTATACTCATAAATTAATGGGGAAATACTATTTGTTATTACAAATATATTTTCATTTGGAGTGCCGACAAATTGTGACAATTTATACTCATAAATTCATGGGGAAATACTATTTGTTATTACAAATATATTTTCATTTGGAGAGCCGACAAATTGTGACAATTTATACTCAGAAATTCACGTGGAAATACTATTTGTTATTACAAATATATTTTTATTTGGAGTGCTGACAAATTGTGACAATTTATACTCAGAAATTCACGGGGAAATACTATTTGTTATTACAAATATATTTTTATTTGGAGAGCCGACAAATTTTAATAGTTCATACTCAGAAATTCACGGGGAAATACTATTTGTTATTACAAATATATTTTTATTTGGAGAGCCGACAAATTGTGATAATTTATACTCAGAAATTCACGGGGAAATACTATTTGTTATTACAAATATATTTTTATTTGGAGAGCCGACAAATTTTAATAGTTCATACTCAGAAATTCACGGGGAAATACTA
Organism: Troglohyphantes excavatus; assembly: GCA_963932185.1. Taxonomy (NCBI): domain Eukaryota; kingdom Metazoa; phylum Arthropoda; class Arachnida; order Araneae; family Linyphiidae; genus Troglohyphantes; species Troglohyphantes excavatus. The sequence goes on from OZ010670.1 coordinate 61,009,482, forward strand.
CTTCTTATTACAAATATATTTTTATTTGGAGAGCCGACAAATTGTGATAATTTATACTCAGAAATTCACGGGGAAATACTACTTGTTATTACAAATATATTTTTATTTGGAGAGCCGACAAATTGTGATAATTTATACTCAGAAATTCACGGGGAAATACTATTTGTTATTACAAATATATTTTTATTTGGAGAGCCGACAAATTGTGATAATTTATACTCAGAAATTCACGGGGAAATACTATTTGTTATTACAAATATATTTTTATTTGGAGAGCCGACAAATTGTGACAATTTATACTCAGAAATTCACGGGGAAATACTATTTGTTATTACAAATATATTTTTATTTGGAGAGCCGACAAATTTTAATAGTTCATACTCAGAAATTCACGGGGAAATACTACTTCTTATTACAAATATATTTTTATTTGGAGAGCCGACAAATTGTGACAATTTATACTCAGAAATTCACGGGGAAATACTATTTGTTATTACAAATATATTTTTATTTGGAGAGCCGACAAATTTTAATAGTTCATACTCAGAAATTCACGGGGAAATACTACTTCTTATTACAAATATATTTTTATTTGGAGAGCCGACAAATTGTGACAATTTATACTCAGAAATTCACGGGGAAATACTATTTGTTATTACAAATATATTTTTATTTGGAGAGCCGACAAATTTTAATAGTTCATACTCAGAAATTCACGGGGAAATACTACTTCTTATTACAAATATATTTTTATTTGGAGAGCCGACAAATTGTGATAATTTATACTCAGAAATTCACGGGGAAATACTACTTGTTATTACAAATATATTTTTATTTGGAGAGCCGACAAATTGTGATAATTTATACTCAGAAATTCACGGGGAAATACTATTTGTTATTACAAATATATTTTTATTTGGAGAGCCGACAAATTGTGACAATTTATACTCAGAAATTCACGGGGAAATACTATTTGTTATTACAAATATATTTTTATTTGGAGAGCCGACAAATTTTAATAGTTCATACTCAGAAATTCACGGGGAAATACTACTTGTTATTACAAATATATTTTTATTTGGAGAGCCGACAAATTGTGACAATTTATACTCAGAAATTCACGGGGAAATACTATTTGTTATTACAAATATATTTTTATTTGGAGAGCCGACAAATTGTGATAATTTATACTCAGAAATTCAAGGGGAAATACTACTTGTTATTACAAATATATTTTTATTTGGAGAGCCGACAAATTGTGATAATTTATACTCAGAAATTCACGGGGAAATACTATTTGTTATTACAAATATATTTTTATTTGGAGAGCCGACAAATTGTGATAATTTATACTCAGAAATTCACGGGGAAATACTACTTGTTATTACAAATATATTTTTATTTGGAGAGCCGACAAATTGTGATAATTCATACTCAGAAATTCACGGGGAAATACTACTTGTTATTACAAATATATTTTTATTTGGAGAGCCGACAAATTGTGATAATTTATACTCATAAATTCATGGGGAAATACTATTTGTTATTACAAATATATTTTTATTTGGAGAGCCGACAAATTGTGATAATTTATACTCAGAAATTCACGGGGAAACACTATTTGTTATTACGAATGTATTTAAATTTTTAATGCGGAAAAGATTCAGCGAAATTCACGGAGAAAACTAACGTGTATACTACTTAACATTAGAAATTTGTTTTTGGAATATTTTTTAAAACACATTATACAGATAAAAGTAGATATGGCAGCCGCCATACCGGTTCCGAAGCCAATGTATATTGATTTTTATAAATAGTTTCTTATCTCAAAGTTGGAGAGTTTTTTTCCCCCAACAACATCGATTTTGCTACGTCACGCAATCACCGATAGCCCTTTTCCCTCATATCACGCCGCAGTAACATATGCTGGGCCGCTTTCCAGAAAGGTGTAAGTAGAGTCTGATTTACGGAAGAGCAATCGTGATATTTGACCGGGGCCCCAAAAAAAATATTGTAAGGCTAAAAAAAATTTAAAAAAGTTAAAAATAAATTTACTAATTAATGAATTTCTTATAAATCAATTAACTGTGATATAATTTTTAAAAAGTAATAATTTTTTTTAATTAAAATTAACTTTTTTGCAAAATTTATACACGCTTCCGTAGCCGAGCGGTTAAAGGCGTCAGCAAGGAATCCTCGGATTCCTTGTTCAATCCTAGGCGATGGATTTGACAAAGAAAAATAATAAGTAGTGATCTTGTGATCGGAGGGTTGCCAGCCTCGCTACCAAATACTAGAAAAGTCGTCCGAAACATCCACAAAAATTAACGGCGTGTATACGGGACTGTTGCACGATATATCTGATCGGGGTCCAAAGTCCAGACGCCTATTGAAGGCATCGGGTGCCAGTTCAGGTGTTTCCTCGTCATCTGACCATGGTTCTAAAATAACGAGGAGCATGTCTGAATGGGTTTGGTGTGTTTTGGTTTAAATAACGTCGCGCTAGAGCTGCAGAGTGGGCTATTGGTGACAGTTCGTGATCTATCTCGAAGGAAAGACCCGCATGTCCGAATGGGAATGGAGCCCCAGTTGCTCAGTTGGTAAGGCGTTCAGCTACTAATCAGAGGATTGGTGGTTCGAATCCGTGAAATGGACTTGACATAGAAAAGTAAAAAAGTAGTGATCTTGCGATCGGAGGGTTGCCAGCTTCGCTACAAAAATACTAGAAAGACGTCCAGAATATTTAACAAATTATACTGGCGTGTATACGTGACTGGTGCGCGATAAATCTGATCGGGGTCCAAAGTCCCGACGTCTATTGAAGGCGTCGGGTGCCAGTTCAAGTGTTTCCTCGTCATCTGACCATGGTTCTAAAATAACGAGATGTATGAATGTGTGTGTGTGAATGTGTATGTGTTCCCGGGTCGTTCCTTCGAGATTGACCCCGAACCGTCGCCAATAGCCCACTGTGCAGCTCTAGTGCGACGTTAATGAACCAAACTAACCAAAACTTATACTATTGTATCCAATTAAACCAATTTCGCTTATCCTGCACGTTTAGGATGTATGTCACCCATCCAATCGCGTTTGTCAAAAGATCGGATCAGTTGCAAATTTCAATTCATGACCAAGGTCCAAGACCATAAACAAACTGTGTGTAATAATTGCACGTATATTTGTCGTTTACGGATACTTTTTTCCTATTCCAAATTTTCTGATATTGTAATCATCAGGATTTGTTAGCTATAAACATGTGTGTGTGTGGGGGGGGGGGGGGGGGTAGAGCATACGAATCTGGCTCAACTGAAAGAAAATTAACTCTCTATGCATAGTGTAGTATATATGCTACACAATTTTAAAAACGACCACTAATTACATCATCTATTGAGTTTTATGTTAACTATTATTGTATTGTCACGTAGGGAAATATGTGCCTGGTTCTTATAACCGTCTTTAAGGCACGTAGATAAGGGGGTGGTTCAGGGGGTTCAAACCCCTCCCATTGACAGTCAAAGAATAAAAAATTGAATTTCTGTAAAAACCATAAAACTACATTAAAAACTAGAAAAAATTAAATTTTTAGTATAATACTTCTTGTTGAGTTACGTGAGGGAAAACTTGGTATTTTTCAGGATTTCTATTTAAAAAAATAGTTTTTAAAAGGCTTTAAAAACATGTTTTCGAGGTCATTTTTATCTTAAACTAAGCGTAACATAATGTCATTGTGTTTTATTAAGTAGCACTTGAATTTCGGAGACAAAGGGAAAAGATCATTAAACGGGATCCATATATTATTTTAAACAAGGAATCTTAAAATTTAAATTTGTTCTCTAAATTTATTTCATAATCACTAATGTTAAAAATAGTTAATGACTGATATTGGTAACGATTTCATGAAAAAAAATCGATAACTGTTGCAGTTTCGATATTTATATGCCTACGTATTCCAGTTTACTTCAATAAAAATTATTATAATTTTTTAAAAAAAAAGGAGGGAGTGGGGAGTAAGGGGGGACAAGTTAATCAGTGACTGAACCACCCCCATGACATATCTATACATACGTGCCTGCCGCCTTTATGTCCCTTATCTTCATAAAAATGGTTGTAATAAAGGCAGTCAGTTGCTTCGAGGTCTGTTATTCTAAATCTGGCTCTTGAGGTAAAGTTTTCGAAGATTGTTTTATTAGTTATAAGTATAATCTGGCTCTACAAAAAAATCCTAGCTAATACCAGAGGTGTATAGATTGTATTTAACTACATTTTATTACATTTTTGAAAATTATTTTAGTAATTACACATGAATTTGCATATACGCAACAGAACGGTTTCAATTAATTATTTAATTAAATTGGCACTAAAGATTTTTTTTTTGTATATTTTTTCAGCGGTCCCAGGGCAAAAAGAAAACGAAACAAATTTATTTCATTAAAAAAAGAAAAAATCATGCCCTAGAGGGTAAAAAGGGAAGAAAGAACTGAACTAAAAACGTATAAAGAAACTCTGTTGAAGTACTGATCATTAACGTCCTTAATTCTAATTATCAGAAGAAAAACTTTAGTAGTGGTTTAAAAAAAATGCAGTATTTTACACTTGCATTGAAGCTGATTGATTATGTTATTTTGCATTATGTGCTTATTCATAAATCAGGCAGTTTTATTTTGAGTTGCTTCGAGGGGTCCCCAAATGTTCTTTTGTCTCTAAGCTTGTAAGGCGGTCCCTGAGTATAAGTCGTTATAAAAGAACGTCCCTTTAAGAACCAAATCAATAACTTTTGTAATATTTAATTTTATGTTTTAAAAGACAAAAGATAATTTCTATTTAAATGTTGTAAAATCGAATTTTTTAATATTCGGTATTGAGTTTTACGCAACGTTATGAGTTTTGGTACAACGTTTCACCACTAAAACAACCGTGAAACTAAGCACCAAATGCTGGTTGCAGGTAAATTTGTACCAAATTTTGGTGCAAAGTCGTAATAATTTTTAACAGTGTACTTAAAATAATAATATGTGATTTTTTTTTTATTATTTGCAGAGTTAAAGCATGTTTTTTTTAAATACTTGAAGAATTTAGGTTGCATTCTACAATATTGCTTATAACTATCTTTGCTTTCCGCTACATAGGGGTAGAGATATTGAGCAAAATCCTCAAAAAAAAGTCGAAAATTTCAACTATTTTTTTTATTTTAAACTTTGATTGCAAGAACGTTAATTTATGCAAACTTGGTCTTTAATAACGGCATTGGGACTATCCAAGAATTACAGGTATCTGACCATCTGCACAGAAACCCATTTTTTTTCTGGTACAAACTGACTGGACTATTATATATATGTTATACATTTAAGTTTAGCTTATTTCAGTTTATAAATGTTTTTTATAGATGAATCATGCACATCAAATATGGTTGAAAAATGGTCCTCTACAGTCAAGCAGTGTATGGATACACAGAAGAAAAAGAAACCAAAAAAATTGGAAATGTATGTGTTATTCATTGTATAACTTTATTTACATAAAGTTGTTATTTAATACAGCACTCAACATTAAAAGCGAATGCTGTTCTTATGCTTAACTGTCTGTTTATTGGTGTGCCCAATAAGCAAAAAATCTTCAACAAACATCGTATTTTGTAGATTTTATTTATACATATGAAATGCAGTTGAATTATTTTTATATTAAAATTAATGCACTAACGCAAATCGGAATGTTAAATTTTATACCATGCCTTCTAAATTTATGTTTTGAAGAAAGTAATTTCTGGGATAATTGTGTGTGTGTATTTATATATATATATATATATATATATATATATATATATATATATATATATATATATATATATATATATATATATATATATATATATATATATATATATATATATATATATATATATATGCGTGTGTGTGTGTATGTATGCATGTGTGTATATATGTATGTGTGTGTGTATGTATGTATAACTCTTGTAAATACCAAGTATTACTAATACCTATAAAAAATTTCTTTAACAATTGCAATTCATTTTTAGTGCAATTTTTTGTGCCAAAAAAAGTAATGCTTCATCATCGAAACTTCTTTCATTTTTGTCGAATGTTTACCTCATTTTAGTTTCTTATCATATTTGTAAATTCTGTAGGAAATATCCATTTTACGTCTAAAATACACAACGGATTCATGAGTTATCAAAATAAAGGTAAATTTTAGCAGTGAGAATCGTATGTTTACGCTGCCATCTATGGACGAGAAGAACCGTTAAACTTTTATGATTTTCTGGAAAAGGAAATAATTTGGTGTGTGGAGGTTGCTGATACGATAATCATCGCAAAGGCATGGTAGTAAAGCATTGTGTGCACTAAATAATTAACTGAAATTAATTATTTTGGATTTTATTGTGAGCTGGTTATGGTTCCTTTTACTAAATTTATTTATGTTTGCTTCCATTTATATTCTTGGAACAAGGTGCTTAGATTACGTAGTAGCTTGTACAAAGGGGACTCCAATCTTTTGCCACTACCACAAGTACAGTATATTTGAAGAAGCATCGAACCACATAACCAAACTATTAGAAAATGACTGCAAAGATTCTGGTAATGTATAGTTTTGTGAATACAATTATTATTTTATGTTTATTTTGAAAGTGGGAAAATAACTAAATCTAAACGCATTGACACCACTGAACTCTAACTGTAACTGCTGGAAGGCTCAAACTTTGTTTCCTCTACGGGCGCGTTGAAACCAATTGAAAGCTGCCATACAGTGCCCCAACATTTTTTTAAAAATGAGTTAGTATTGTTTTTTATTACCAAAGCATTGTAGAAGTATTAAATATATATAAATATTATATTTTCTTCTTATAGAATTAATTTTTATATTGCCAAACAGATAGTTTTTGCTCTTGCTTTTTAACTACTTCTACTTTGACTTGCAAATAACTTCCTATTTTAATAGCAGATTACATTTAAAATGGGTTTAAAAAGAAATTATAAAAAATTACCCAAAAATAATATATGTTGGCGTATTTTAACATGAAAAATATACGAAATATTGCAGTATCAAGAAAAGTGTGCCCCATCATGGCGGCCTCTAAATCGGCTTCAAGTCAACAAAATGTCTTGCCCTATCAAGAAGTTACAGTTAGAGATCAGTGATTGACACCTATACAAGTTCAAACGTTTGAAAGTTAATTCCATTGGAACAAAAAGTGTTTTAAGGTAATGATATTGTTTAAGTTTGATAGAAAACTGGGTGGTAAATTCAATCAAGTAATACTCTAATTTTTTGGACAAGACACATTTTGAATGTCTGGCGCTGATTTTTGTGATTACAAACTTCCTAATTTTTTTTCATCAATTAAAAAGCAGATTTTTGATGTATCGTTTACTAATTTCAACTAGCTAAAATTCATTTTGATTTCTGTCGATTGCCCTGTTTCAAAACCCCAAAATTTACAATTCAGACTTCACTGAAAAATTACATAGTTAATTGGCTTCATTTCTTAAAATATTTAAGTTTTCTATTTTGTTAAATCATTTACCTTTTGAGCGACTAAAAAAATACCGAATTTAGGAAATTGTTTATCATAGCAAATAATTTTAAGATTTATTTACAATCAATGGTTATTTTTTAATCAATATCTTATTTTTTGGTACAGATGAAGTGTAGGACATTTGGCGCGCAAGGTTTGTTTGGCGTGTTTTATAGGAGCGATAAATTTATAGTATGGCAACCCCACCCGACATTGTTGGTATTTCTTTTGGTGACTTTCAATCTGGCAATCCTATGACGTCATCGCGCTGCGTAATCGTTTTTGTGCATTCCGAGATATATGTTTAACGGCAATTTTTCAACGCCAAAAAAAAAAAACGCGCCAAATGTCCTATACTACATTTGTTCCATTTTTATATATAAATACTAATGAGTGATGCTTTGATGAAAGAAATTTGTAAAATATTGTAAAGGCTGCCACAGAATTAGTATATTTCCTTCGTAATGGATTCCGAACCGTAGCCAATAGGCTATTGTGTAACCAACATTAGGTTAATTCTACACGAACGTAATAAACGTGCTTGGCATTTTGCAAAATCCTCTGAGATTGGTGCATTCAAACCATGTGGCATTTTGCGAAAGCATCTGTGATTTGAACATTCAAACCACGTGGTTTTTTCGGAAGCGTCTGATTGTCGCATTCAAACCATTTGTCATTTTACATAAGCAATTGTGATTGGTGCATTCAAACCACGTGGCTTTTGCAGAGGCCTCTGATTGGTATATTCAAGCCACGCGGTGTTTATGGAAGCCTCTCTGATTGGTACATTCAAACCGTTAGGTTTATTACGTTTATTGTAGAACGGTCCTAATCAGTAGTTGTTATCCAATTTAGCTCGTATCTCACACACAACCTGTACATTAAAAAATTAAAATCTGCTAATATTTTTTTTTAGATATTTCTTAATTTTATGATGACGTTTTGTTTTGTTTGTAGAAGGCAAGTGTGATCTAAAAAAGGCATCGAAATCAATAAAACAATGCATTCAACCGTTTTTTAAATACTACGGGAACGTACACCACATTCACTACAACAAGGAAAATCTTGAAAAGTAAGTGATTGATTAATCTAGGGTATTCTCTTATTATTATACTGATTGCATGCTTGACTTTTATGCTTCTTCTTTAAATCTACCTAAACTTAATTATTACCTTGATAATGCTAAAATGTATCCATATATAACAGAAATAGAACTGTTAATTGATGAGTTACATTGAATCAGTACTTGTAGGATATGCAAAACAGGATACAATTTATTATAACCTCTAGCAAATTATATTTTAATTTCAATAAAATTGTGATTATATTATTTCATAATTAACTATGATTGTGTTATTATAGTTAATCGTTTTATAATTTTTTAGTTTTTATCATGGCATTCTTCTGGTATTTAGCTGAATAATTTTAAATATTTTTTTTTAAATAAGTATACATACCATAGTTTGAAAATTTATGTCCCATTTAGTTCGACTGGAATCTCTAATCAGTGTATCAGTGTTTATTAGGTATTGACATAAAAACAGTTTTGATAAACGTTTATGGTATAGCCAGCACTTTAATTTATATAAATTCTGCATATGTTTAATAATTAATTATTATATCTATCTATCTATGCATATATATATATATATATATATATATATATATATATATATATATATATATATATATATATATATATATCAGTCAAACCCCGTTATAACGAACCCTCAACGGACTGGTTCAGAAGTTCGCTATAGCCGAGGGTTCACTATATCCGAATTTTCAAATATTGACGAAATAAAAACTTCCTAAAGTCCTTAAACACGTTTTGTGCGAAACAAATTACTTACACTGAACACTGAAATGCAATTAGTAATGTGGAATAATGAAGTAAAAGAAATATTTGTTCTTAAAAAACAATTAAACAATTAAATTAATTTATCTAAAGTATGAAAAGAAGTTTTGATTTTTTGTTGAAAGCATAAAAGAGTCCATTACATTCTTATCCACAGTTTCTGTTGCAAAGAAATTATGCAAAATGTTCACAGCTGCCTTACCCTTAGCATCAGAAATTGAAGGACCTGAACTAACATCCCCTTCGTATGCAATATCTGTAGATAAACGATAATCACCGTTTTCTATTCTCTTAATAATTTTCGATTTATCCTCAATGGAAAAGGCATTAGCAAACAGGGGCGAATTTAAACCTACGCGAAGTCCACAAGTTAAACGATAATCTTCAGCAATAGAATGAAAGGAATAGGCAAAGAATGTATGCTGAACCAGTTGAACGGAGGAAGGGGAGGAGCTGAGCAGAGGAGTCCATTGTCACCTTTCAGGAACCTGGCTTCTGTCAAAGGAACAAAGGGTAAGGAATGTGGTCGGGGCGAGTAAAATTTTTGGGAAAAACCTAAAACTAAACTGGAAAAGTGTGAATTTTAGTTTGCTACAACCGAATTATTTACTTTTGAAGATCGTTATTAGCATTTGAAAATACATTAGTGACATAGGAGTTCGGTTGGGACCAATCGAAAAGTTCGTTACGACCGAGGGATCGTTATATCCCGGGTTCGTTATACCGAGGTTTGACTGTATATATATATATATATATACAGTACACGCTCGTTTTTACGAACCTCTAATTTACGAACACTCACGATTTTACGAACTAGTGTCTGGTCCAGAACATGGTCCCATAGGCATAATGATATTTTTAATTCCCATTTACGAACTAAAATTTTGAAAAATCTCGTTTTTGCGAACTCATTTTCATACTTCGCTAGCGTTTACCTGACATCACACAAAGTTTAAAAGCTCATATGTTTAGGGAGTAACAATGGAACACATACAAACATTTCAAGGCCATTCTGAGAAAAAATACAGGGTCCAACAGCAGGTGGATAGCAGGCATGTGATTGGAGAGCGGCAGTTTGACGTCAATCTTTACCCTTCCCTTACATTTAATACACATGTGTCAATGTCGAGCGGGGTAAGGGGGTGCTTTGTTATAAGATTATGTTTTGTAGGGGTTAGTTTCATCTGGACCCTCAATGTCTGAAGTTTCGTGTGACTTCAGAGGGAGTTGGAGCCAGTTTTAGTTGAAGAAATTTAGTCATGCGTCTCAGTTGAAGAAACGCACTCGTTTATCTGATGAGGCAAAAAAGAAAATTTTAAAAGTAGAAGAGAAAATTTTAAACAAGACAAAAATCTGTAAGAAATATGGAATTCCAAAGAATAGCCTATAGATAATTTTAAGAGCAAGAGAAAAAAATCGTCGGATATGCAAACAAAACCAGCAAAAGTGCCCCTCTCGAAAATATTTTAGAGCAGCAATATATCCCAAACTGGAAAAAGCTTTACTTGCTTGAATGAGGAAAATTATAAGAACGAACATTCCGTGTAATGAAATGTGCTTAAGGAACAATTGAACTTTGTTTTAATGGTCAACATCAAAGGACTTCAAGGCATCGGACGGCTGGCTGCAAAAAAATAAATCCAGACACGGGTTGAGCTTCACGAAACTGAATATGGTTATCAAGAGTAGGCCTCTTTTGAGGAGGACAATAGTGAAATGCTTTCAAACATCGATAAAATGAAAACATGTATTTTCCAAAATGTTGTTTTAAAACAGAAAAACTAGCGATTATTCTGATGCTTGATTTTTCATCAATAAAGGTATAATTAATATTTTTTATTTAACTATTTTATTTTACAATTGTTTCTTATATAGAATAACTATATATAACTTTACTTTCTAACATAATCTCTAAATAATGCTTTATTTATAAAGATAAGACAGTTTAACAAAAATAAGCATAAAATTTATCTACTTCTTATGATATTCGATTTTACGAACTTTCGATTTTACGAACAATTTGGTTGTTCCCTACGAGTTCGTAAAAACGAGCGTCTACTGTATATATATATATATAAATTTATGTGGTCGTAAAACGTCCGGAATGGCCGAGTGTAGTATTGTCTGGTTTATGTTACTGTGTATTGTAATAAAGAGGGGGGACCCTGTATATTTTAATTTTAGAGCGGGTCTCTCCATATTGTAATGGATAGCAGTCACGAATATAACATGATAATTATGCTTTGTTTTATAGGAAATTATGATTCGATGCAAGCAAAATCTTTAAATAAAGCAAAGCACACTATATATGCGATTGAAGGCTGACAACATCAGAGATGGAACTATTTTTTAAGTTGTCGAGGTTTTTATTGACAAACACTTTGTGTTTTTATAACTTGATGAAATTAAATGTCAAGTAAAATACCTGATAGAAGTGCTATTTTATATCTATACGTTTTTCAATTAATATTTAAGATATTTTATTTAAAATTCCTAATTTTTAAAGATTTTACGCCATTTTTAAAAGTTATTGAAAATGTATATAAATTTGTTTTCTATTTTAGTGTACATACATTTAAATGAATTTATTTGAAAAGTTAGTAGCTATTTTGACATAGACTGAACATTACGTTTCAGGCAACTGGAAAGAACAAAACTGTGTCTGAAGACGGAATTGAAGCAGTGTTCGCCAGACATTATCAGGCGACTCTTAAAAGTCCTTGGTGCAACATACATGTTAGAAATTCCTGATACCGATAGTCCACGTGGACAGATAACAACAAAGGTCGCTTTCGCTGATGAAAATATTCTATGTTCTACCCGTTTTTGGCCTCTTCCTAGTAAGTTTTATAAGGTTATATGTAAATATGTTTTTTTAATAACAACTATGCTCTGCTTTAATAACTATTTAGTTCTGCATTATTAACCGACTGAAAAGCGCACCAACCAGAAACGCCAAAGCGCGCCAACCAAAAACGCCAAAGCCCTCCAACCAGAGACGCCAAAGCGCGGCAACCAAAACCGACAAAGCACGTCAACCCAAAACGCCAACCAGCAAAGCCAAAACACGCCAACAAGAAACACCAAAGCGCGCGAACTTGAAATAATAAAGCACGCCAACCAAAAACGCCAACCAGAAACGCCAAAGCGCGGCAACCAAAACCGCCAAAGCACGACAACCAGCAAAGCCAAAACACACCAACCAGAAACGCCAAAGCGCGGCAACCAAAACCGCCAAACCAGAAACGCCAAAGCGCGCGAAACTGAAATATCAAAGTACGCCAACCAAAAACTCCAAAGCGCGCTAACCAAAAACGCCAAAGAACTCAAACTAAAACCGCCAAAGCGCGCCAACTAAAAACGCCAAAGCGCGTTTTATTGAATACACTGTAAGTTGAAACATGATTATAGTATTATTCATCTCGCCTTAAACAAATCAGCTGTTAAATGTACAAGTTTTCATTTACTTGATAGAGTTGAGCTAATTGATGTTAAATGTAAATTTTCGCGATAATTAGTACGTCATCATTCATTTACGATGCAATTATACTCAAATAAAACTAGTAGGTCCAAGTACTCATTTTTAATCACATTTTTGTAAGTGTATGTGGCTTTGAAAATGAAAATACATCAACTGTATTATGTAAATTAACCTTGTGTTGAATCTGTTATGAATGTGAAAAATTTAGTTAAAATAAGCATTGGTTAAATGGTTATTATTGTTCTATGAGGAAATACTTGAATGTTCATTATATTTCAATTAGTCATGTAATGTGATATTATTTGCAGCTTCTGTGTATACCCAGAAAAGAACACCGTCAATTTCCAAACACAAACCAAGTAGGTGATTATTTTATGTTCTGTAAATCTCTAGTATAGTAATCAAAAACTGTAATGGTCTATTCATGGATGGAAGCATTATCAGCGGTTTGTTTAAATAGACCCGTTAAAATGAATTATTTTAAATTCACTTTTTAAAAAGACTTTGACATTTATGAGATCGAAGTAGTATTGGCCACTGGTCCATGAAATTCTCCTTCCTTTGATACCGAAAACGAAAAATGGATATTTACTAAAGAAATAATACATACCAGCATTCCCGTGCGATTATTATCGCATGAACAACCCTTCCATCCCCCCAACCGCACACCCACCAAAAACTATTTCCTTTCCAAAAAATCATAAAAGTTTAACACATTCACCTCATTTATAGATGGCAGCATTATCAACGGTTTGTTTAAAAGAATTATTTAAAGGAATTATTTTAAACACATTTAAAAAAAACGTTGACAAGTATGGCATTAAAGAACGATTCGTCACTGGTCCATGAAATTTCCTTTATTTTGGCACTTCATGTGTTAAGATCCGTTGCGTATATCGGCCGTGAAAGGAATATTTACTACATAAATAATATATATGATTATTATATATATTTTGAATTTTCGGTTCTATATACTTAAAGTCACATTTTTATTGCCTATATTTTTGTTTAGAAATATCATATATTTTGTACTTCACTTCTATTTCATAACCCTAATAAAAATATTTTTGAATTTAGCTAAGACTTCTTACCATGAAAAAAGATTTCCAACTACTAAGAGATACACCCACTTCAAAGCCCCTGGTAAGTTATACATATATTTCATTAATATCATTGATGACAATCATTTATAAATGCAGTCTTCTAAATTAACTTTATAAGCGAACAGCTCATAAAAATACAATAAAATTTCCTCAGCAACACAGAGCCACGCATCTAGTAAAATATTTTTTTTTTAACCTGATTCCTCGAGCTTAAGTAGATTTTCCTTAATAGAAAATGTCAAAAATGTAGTATACACTCACACCTGTTTTTGTGCGGTGGATAGGGACCGCATAAAAAAATTCATAAAAATAATTGTACAAAACTTTACAAGTAGCTATAAAAAATAGTTTTCGCAACACAAATATTTTTTTTGTGTGCGGTGAATAGGGACCGCATAAAAAAGTCTCACATAGAGAATAACTCAAAACCTTACGAAATAACTAGGAATTGCTTTTTTAAACGAAATCAAGACACGAGGCTTGGCAGCTACTTGGAATCTCGCCAAACCTTTTGGAACCTGATTTAGAAAATACACATGCGAACATTTTTAAATATTTTATTTACATATGTACTTATTTTACACTTAAACAACTTTTAAAAACGTATTACCATTATCCTTCGTAGTCTGACAATACGCGAACTTGGTTCAAAATCGCTTTCGTCACTTGAAGATACTACCTCGCACTCGTTTAGAGTTGACTTTTTTTCAGTTACCATGTAATCAGTTTTTGGGACGACTGTTGTTTCACTAAACGCGTGTATATGTATCGGTAGCCAGATAATCAATTATGTTCCAATTTGTTTAAAATCTTTATATACCGCACAAAAAAAATCGCACAAAAAAACACCGCACAAAAACAGGTTTGAGTGTATATATTAATTCCTTTCAATGCGATTTTTTGACAGAAAGTTTTTTAAATTAAGGACTGAACACAGAAGGAAAATACAGTATGTATTTTATGTAAAAATCAATGCTGAAAAGGAACAAAAATATGACTGCACACTATATTTTTGTGTTGACACCGTTTACCGTGTAAAGGATCGTATTTTGATTTTCCTCTATTTGGAAATTTTTTAATTTTCCTTATTTTGAAATTTTTTAATTTTCCTTATTTTGAAATTTTTTGATTTTCCTTATTTTGAAATTTTTTGATTTTCCTTATTTTGAATGTTTTTGATTTTCCTTATTTTAAAAATTTTTGATTTTCCTTATTTTGAAATTTTTTGATTTCCCTTATTTGGAAATTTTTTGATTTTTCTTATTTTGATATTTTTTGATTTCCTCATTTTGAAATTTTTTTGATTTTCCTTATTTTGAATTTTTTTTATTTTCCTTATTTTGAAATTTTTTAATTACCCTTTTCTTTTTTTTTCTTTCTTATTTTTATTTTTTTTTTATTTTCTTTATTTTAAATTTTTTTAATTTTTCTTATTTTTAAAATTTTTTGATTTTCCTTATAATTTTTCTTATTTTTAAAATTTTTTGATTTTCCTTATTTTGAAATATTTTATTCTAATACCCTAGTTTGACAGAAAACAATAGACATTTAGTTTTTTTGCCACACTACATTTTTTATTATGCTGGTTATCTTTCCATTTATCATGTGATATATATATATATATATATATATATATATATTAATATCAATTGTGTTTACTACTATTCCCTCCCCCCTACTCATATGCATATTTTCATAAATATATGTTCTCATTATTACAGCGGAACGAAATAAAAAAACGTATCCTCAACCAACAACAAAGAAAGTCACACACGGTGTTCCAAGTAAGTGGTATTTAAATATTCAAATATTTTATATTATTTAGTTAAACATACACTATTTAAAACATACTCAAAAATAAGTAAAATTTACTCATTTTTGAGTTCATTCTATGCTTATCATGGCTCATAATACATAAGTTTCAATTTTCAAAAAGACATGTATTCAGAAAATGCGTACATTGGGTAAAAATGAATAAAAATAGCTGATGTTAGAATACATTGGCTGCTTTAATAAATTACTTTCAATAAATATCGGCATTTACAACCAAGACTTACCGGGAATCGAACCCAGATCCTGAAGTACCAGAGCATTATCCGTTAAACCACCAGTGCGACCAGTGCGACGTAAGTAGTTTTAAATATAAGATGTTTAAAAGATGTGCCAAAAGAATGGGAAGTAAGATAATTGAATTAGAATACCTCAGTTTGCTAGCCTACATAGGATGTAATCATAAATCAATTTCAATAAATATCGACAATTCCAGCAAGACTTACCCGAAATTGAGCCCACATCGTCAGGTACCGTAGTCCAGAGCCTTATCCATTAAACCACCAGGGCGACGTGAAGTAATTATAAGCAGAAGATATTGGAAATAGGTATGCCAAAAGAATAGGAAGTGAGATAATTGAGTTGCAATAACTCAGTTTCCAATTTAACCAATCCACATCAAATAATGTGGAAAACATTATTCTAAACAACTATTTTAAGTTTGTCAGGTCGCTTTCCCTGCTTGAATAGAAGCTGAGATCAGCAATATTAAATAACACTGCTCATTTTTGAAAAAGTACGGTTACTTAAATTCCAGTACGTCATATATCATTTACGATTCAATTGTTCTCAAAGAAAAACGAGTATGTTCACGTTCAGGTACTCGTTTTTAAATACCTTTTTTTTTGCAAGGTATATGAACCGTCAAGTTTCTAAACTGGTTAGATCCGCATTTTTTGCAAAATAGTTTTAAATTTTTATATTTTAACATCTTCTTAATTACATCTTGCAAAGCGGTATTGACAAAAAGTTTAAAAGCAAATAATATTAAAGTTTAAAAATGAATTCAAAAGCATGGTTTTAGATCCGAAGATGACTGTCAATAGGATTTATAGTCAGCTGTAAAAATTTATAAAAACGGATTGATCTTGTTATGAAACTACCCAGCAAAAAAAATCAGCATAAAACCTTCATCAAAATTTTGAAATTGAAGGTTTTATGCAGAAAAACTGCAGTTTTTTTTGAAGATCTATAAAATTAAAGGTTTTTGTTTCAATGTCCTTCATAAAAACTGCAAAAAACCTTCATAAAAACCTGCAAAAAACCTTCAATATTTAATCATGAAGGGAAAATGCAGGTATTTTAAAGGTTTTATGCAGGAAAATTAAGTACTTCAAAAAAACTGCAGTATTTTGTTTCAATATCCTTTATAAAACCTTCAAACAACCTTCAATTTGACTATTTTGATGAAGGTTTCATGCTGACTTTTTTTGCTGGGTAGACGGTTCATTTGCTAATTTACGTATAAAACATATATTTACCAATGTTGTCTAGCCAGTCTGCAGAACTGTCTTGAAAACTACTTAATTTTCAATTTTAAAAATATGTGTGAACCATGCTTTTTCACACTAAGTCAATGATTTCTTACATTTCAATCCCAAAATTAATGTATTTTTTTAGTTTGCTATATCAGTGAATTTATTTTATTGTTTTAATGCAGGGCTTCCCAAACTTTTTCAAGTCGGGGCACCTTTCTTTAATTAAGATTTACCCACGGCACCCTACCCTAAGCAAAAGTATTACCAATCATAAGTATGAGATAAAAAATAAGTCAAAGTCGTGAATAACAATATCACAAGAAAATACTTCGACTGTTAACTTACTAACTGAATCGATCCGGCAACGCTTGTTTATATATTCCGTTCGCAAGATCTTCCAGAACAGCTGAAATCTGTCGAGAAGGGTCTACTACACATCTGATTTTTAATGGAATGGAACTAAAAGAGGGAGCTATCTTAGGTTCAGCCTTTTCCACCCACCTCACTGTGTATAATCACTTTTACGGTTATTTACGTCACAAAAAGTTTCAACGAATGATCTGCTTTGGCTATAGAAGTGTTATTACTGATTCAAGATCCATTTGCAAAGTCGACGGTTTACCACATAGTTTTAGGCATCATCCCTTTGGCGAGTATTTAAACATTTTCGTTTTTCTTTGGCGCATTTTGTAGTTTATAACTGCGCAGTTGCGCATCTTATGGTAGTTAGATTATTTTTATATTTAGATTTACATTTTGGGAATCATTGAGAGTCTAATTAATTATGAAATTTTCGAAATATTTCACGGCGCCCCTATGAAGACGCCGGGGCGCACACTGTAAGAACGACTGTTTTCATAAATGATTTTTTTTGTTTAATAAACTATTATATCTTCTATTATAGAAAGGCATTACACTGGAAAGAAGCGACCCTCTCCTGTGGAACATCATGGCCACGGCATATCAGGTAAGATGTACCTAAAATTTCAAGATTTTTGAAATACAAATACAAATACAAATATTGACGACCAACAACAGGCTCAAGGCCCAACAAGTTTGATCCATCTAGTACCTCTTAACCATCCTCCAATGCATATCTAACTTCTTCTTAAAATCCGTTACTCCTTTACAATTAACAATATTCGCTGGCAAGTTGTTCCATTTGTCTATTACCCTATTATAGAAATATTGTTTTCTCCCTTCCCGATTAAAATGGGATTTGTTTAACTTAAACCCATGACCTCTCGTTCTGTCACTCATATTAAAATCTAAACCCTCCACATCCCCCTTGTTTGATAAATGTGAATAGTTGAATCAAATCTCCCCTAACCCTTCTTTCTTCCAGAGTATACATATTCAAATCTCTTAAGGGGGTCCGATACCTTCGACATTTTATTTTTTTTATTTTTATACTTGTACAATCCAATTTTTTTTCTCTTTCTAAATATGCATAAAAAACCATTTTAAGACGCTCAATTTTTTTTTTTTAAATTGCACATTTATTTTTAAATTAAAATTTTAGTAAATTTTTTAACAATTTTAAAATTCCTACTCCTTTTTTGTTTTTCAATATTTTGAAGCATTTTTTTATATAAGATCTTGAATAATATGTAAATAGATGTATGCATTCAAATTTTGATTCAGATACATCACTTTAAAAAAATAAAATATATTAGAAATTTTGGAAAAAAAATTGACGAAAAAAAATAAAATTCCATTTTAAGTAATTTTAAAAAACAAATTATGGTAAAAATAGGAAATCTGAATGCATACATCTATTTAAAATATATTTATCTTGCTATACACACAAAAATAATGATTTTAAGTATAATAGTAAAAAAGCCTTAGCATTTTTAGTTTTCATTAAATTTCAAAACCACGAACAGAGATATTTGCTTTTAAAGTTTACATATAGTGATACAACTATGTTATAGGAACACATCATTAATAAAGTGTCTCTTTAAAACATTCATAACTAAAAAAGTAATAGGAATTTTTTGAAGCAGTTTTTTGTGAGTTATTAAGATAAGTTTGATATTATTTTTTAATAATTAAAAAAAAATGACTTTTTTTTGCGAATTTTGGGTATCGGACCCACTTAATCTATCTTCATAAGTCATGCCTGAAGTCAGTCCCTTGAACCATTTTAGTAGCCCTGTGCTGAATTTTCCCTAACAATTCATTGTCTTTGCTGTCCATTGTCGCCTTAAGGGGGACCCGAATTCCGAAAAAAATGCTAATTTTTTTTTCTTCATAAAACGATGCTAAACGTACTTAAGAAGGTGTGTACAACATTTCAAAACAGTAAAAGAAACAGAACATACGTTTTTTAGATGTTTATATACCATTTATCATCTTTCTACATATTTTCGTCTGCAACAAGCGTCATTTACGCAAAACATTTTTTTTACATTTTGGTCACGTATAAAATGCTAAGGTTTTGTAAATAATTTACTTAATACTAAACTGTTAGTATTTTTTGAAGCTCTAATATTTGTTTCATAAACGTATGAATAGCTTTTTTAATTAAATAATAAATTATTTTTTAAAGAATTATTAAATATAAAAAATTGAGTATTTTTTAGGTTATAAACTTAAAATAAGTTTTTGAATACAATTAACAACCCAAATCTCTAAAAGTCTATTCATACGTCTGTAGTTACATACTTGGACGTTATTTAATCAATTAAAAAAATAATTGAAAATTGAAAGAGGAGTAGTGTTTTTTTAAATCTATTTAAGCTTAAAAAACGCAAAAAATAACAAAAATAAATTAAAAAATATATTTTTGTTTTTGATTATTCTTCAAAAAAAGTTGTTCTAATAATATAAAAAAGGGCACTACTAATTTAATTACTAAACAAATTAAGATTTGGGGCTCGGGTCTCCCTTAAACACCGTTTAAAAATATGAAATTTGTGTTTTGAAAGTTTCCCAACTTCTATAAAACTGGATTAATGCACTTATTATGGTTTATTATTTCAGTGTTCATACATTTTGTCACTATGCCACCTGTAAAACCAAGTAAAGTTACCAAAAAACCACCACGTAAGTTACAATATAATTCTTTTGTAAACAATAGGGATGTGAAATGTATGTTCTTTTTAAAGAACAGGTGTTCCCTGTTCCTGTTCTTTTTAAAAGAACTGTTCTTTAACCTGTTCTTTTCAGAAAACTGTTCTTTTTTTTAGAATTTTTTGTGTGTAGTATTTTTAAACTTAAAACCATAAAAATTACAAATGCTGATTAATTTTATTTTATATAGTAAATAATTAAAAATAAACAAAGGATCTATAATTTTCAAAATAAGAAAACTATTAATAATTAGTTTAAATTCATATCGACATTTCAGAAAATAATACATTACAAATTTTTTTACAGAAAAATGAAAAATTTTAATGCTGGCTTTCAAAATCAGATGTAATGGTGATAAAAGTTTTAATATAGCAAATTCCTAGTTTCAATAACGCACAATTCTAATAATTTAGAGCAGTAATATATATGAATTATAAAGAAAATTATAAGTTCCTTGAAGGGATCTGTAGGTGCAAGCATTTTTCATATATTTATATGTCATTATAATACATTTTATTCTTAAATCAATAAGCATTGCAAATTTGTAGATTGAAAGGAAATGAAGGTCAAATTAAAATAATATTTTAATACCTATTCATTTGTTAAGATTTCAAAAATGAAATCCGAAAGGAAAACTCATTTCAAGAACTTCTGAGTGTCTCCAATGTTCACGATATGATAAAAGTTATAGTAATAAAAAGTTACATTCATCGCTTTCAAGTACGGTAAATAACGTAATACACTAATATTTCTATACACCATTAGAGTACAAATATACAAAACAACAGAAAATAATTATCTGTTTCACCCAAATATCCGAACCATTAATATATACATTTTTTACAAGAACGATTACACTTACATATAGTACATACTGCTATAGATTTAGAGGAATCGGTTACATTAAAATAGTTACATACAGGTGAAGACCTTTCAAGATTATATTGAAATCAGAGTTCAAAAATTAACATGATAATCCTATTTAATTTTAAAATAAATAGTAACTACTTTTGAATGTTCATATCGCATAGTCTACAGATCATCAAGTAAGGAACAGAGAAAATGCGTCTTATATACAAGTCAGCTGAAAATGAATTGCCACCGACTCTCTAAATCCCAACAGATCGCATTCCTTTTCTAACTTCACCCACACCAGTGAGACAAAGAACCGAGACCGAGACCGAAACCCTCACAAAAAACACCGACAAGAGTGTTATTTACGTAATCGCATCAACACCCCTCATCCCCACCTCCCTTTTAGTAATAGAAATCACCCCCTCCCCTTCCCGTTTCTAGTTAATCTTATCCTATATCCCGACATCTTACTAAGATATCAGTTAAAGTCTTTTGAAGTTCCGTAACGGAAAAAAAAAACACGCATCTTTCTTTGTATCAAATTCTGTAACTATTCGTAGAAATTAACAAAAAAATACCGCCAAAAGCCGGAAAATGTCCATCTGAAAATTTATTAAAAATTTTTTTTTAAAAAAAACTAATAAAATTAAAGGATTATATTAAATTATAAAGTTTTGAAACACGACTTACTTATAACTACATGATCAAGAATTTAGTCTAATAGTTTTTAATATAATCTTAATATAAATTTGCAAATCCTTTATTTTAGCTTTTTAATTTAGTGCATGTTAAAAATACAAATTACAACATAAAGATATAAATAGAACATTCCTTCAGGGTAGATAATATATATTTTTTAATTTATATAAATTTATCATTTTTTACTAAATTTTGTTTTTTTGTATACACATTTAACATAAGAAATTCGGATCAAAATCATTTGCATAATTTTTTTAGAACACAATTAACAAACACAACACGAAATATTCAAATTTTTAAATCATTTTAAAACAACTCGAAGAATGTATAATTTTTATACAAAACATCCTACCTGTAATATTGAATCGGCCATTCCAATTTTTTTCCGTTATGTAATATTTATCATCTAAGACTAACAATTAATATAAAGAAATTTCACAACTATTTATTCAAAATTTCCTTAGTAATGAAATTATGTAAAATGTAAAATATCTTTAGATAATTTGACTACCTTCCCTAAAAGTCATAACAAATCACCTCAAAATAAATGACACAAGCAGTTCAGTAGCCAATTATCATATTATAGAGAGCAAAGTACGCATATCTACTAAAAACAGCTTCAAAAACTAATTAGCCCTGGCCCCTAAAAAGAACAGCCCTACTCCGAAAAAGAACACCCGTTCTAAAATAGAACACACGTTTCAAGAAAGAACACCCGTTCCAAAAAAGAACAGGGCTGTTCTTTAGAACAGGGCTGTTCTTTGGAACAGGGCTGTTCTTTGGAACAGGGCTGTTCTTTGGAACAGGGCTGTTCTTTGGAACAGGGCTGTTCTTTAGAACAGGGCTGCTCTTTAGAACAGGTTGCTCTTAAGAACAGGTTGCTCTTTGGAACACCCTGCTCTTTGGAACACCCTGCTCTTTGGAACACCCTGCTCTTTAGAAGAACAGGGGCGTTCTTTTAGCTGCATTCTGAGCAGAAAGCATATCAGAGTGAAATATTCTTGCAGCACAGAGCGAAAGCGCTGGGCACGGTGGCTCTTAGGGGTGTGCGACGTGTGACATCGCACAGGGCCCTCTGTTAAAGCGGCCCAGCGACTAGAATTTTTTTTTTATAAAAGTAAATAGTAAGAATGGAAATTAATTTCTATTTTTAAAATTGTATTTGCATTATGGAGTGCTCTGGAGTGGAAAGTCGCAACACAGATGTTTTTATATCTTAAACACTGATATGAATTATTGCTTTACTTTAATTTTTAAAAAGTGAAAGGTATATTCATAAGAGCTGAAATATTTAAATTTTAATTACGTTTTCGTTTCGATTTATAACAAATAATTCAAGGCTTTATTTACTCTAAAAATATCTTTTTTGTCAAAGAAATGTCATTTAATACAATTTAAAATATATTCTGAACAGATAATATTACATTATTTTGTGATAAAAAAATAGCTTTAAATTATAATAAATTTTAGGCCCTCTTATTAATATAAATTATTTTCTTTCATAAAAAGTTCAGAAATATTCTTTGTATTACTTCATACAAATAATTTGTTTTAGAACGTTTTTTAATAATTTGTTTTTAAAAGTGGTTTTACATGACATTAAAAACCACCGCTAATAGAAAATTTCACTATTATAATTAATATTTCTGAAACATAATTTGAACACTGAAATTTATACCGTGATATGTAAATAAAAAATTTCTATATCAATGACATATCCAAAATCTAACTTTTCACACCAAAATATACATATTATAGTGAAACTAACTATTTTCAGGAATTATTTAAGCTTTTGTTTAATGTTGATTTTCTTAAAGTGTTGTCGCATTAAAATATTCTTTGACGGATTTTATACCCCTTTCATTACATATATTTCATAAACGCAACTATTAAGCAATTCGATCGTTCGATATAAGTATTAAATATTATATTAACTAAGTACTATTAAATTAATCAAATTGCAGATATTGCAATGAAAGTGTTCAATCGATAAGAATCAATGAAACCGCATAATAAACACAAGTTTTATGAAATGTTAAAAGTTTTATAAAACTTAATACATTTTTATTAAAAAATAAGTGCCTTCTTTTAAAACTAAATTATTGCAAAACACCAAAAGCACTGTTTGTCATTTGAAGTGCTTAAAAATATAAATCTTTAGACAAGACATGTTTAGGATTAGAGATACATCAAGTTAAGATAGAATACATCCGAAAAAAAAACAGATCAGAAAAAAGAACAGGGTTTCTTTCAATTGAAGAACAGGCTGTTCCTGTTCTTTTTAAAGAACAGGTGAAAAAGAACAGGGTGTTCTTTTTTTTTACATCCCTAGTAAACAACTATAGTTTTTAAATTCAGTGTTGACAATATATATATTTAACAAGACCGCGTTGTTTGCTATGAGCATAAATGGATAATTTTTTGTGCTTATTATTATTTTATTCGGAATAAAATTGTGTATACATATGGGTAAAACAATATTTAAAGATATTCAATCACAACATTTTCTGCATTTAGTATACTTTTTATGAAAAAGTAATTTTATAACAGTGGGATTTTAAGTTTATAAGTGAAATGAAAGGCTACATTTAAAACTTTAAAATGCAGAGACTTTTCATATTGTTTTCTGACATAAAATTATCTCAAATACTGCCATTAATAAAAAAAAATGGTTAACAGTCGATATTAAAATTTAAACTTTATTTTTTTTATTATTAATAGAGATATTGTGGATTATTACTCTGGTATTTAGTGTCATGATTTGGGATTCTTTATATTATACGGTATTTATTCTACTAAGGGCAACTAATAATAATTATAGCTGACTAATAATTTGTGCTAACTAATAAATAATGTATTTTCACCCCAAATAATTCCATTCAGAGTATGTATATGTTTTTCTTTACTTTATAAGCTCTCAATTAAAGTATTAATAGTTCTGGGAAAAGTAGAACTCGCAAAAAAAACATATATATATATATATATATATATATATATATATATATATATATATATATATATATATATATATATATATATATATATATATATATATATATATATATATATATATATATATATATATATATATATATATATATATATATATATATATATATATATATATATATATATATATATATATATATATATATATATATATATATATATATATATATATATATATATAAATATATATATATAACAATATATATATATATATATAAATATATATATATAACAATATATATATATATATATATATAAATATATAAATATATAAATATATATATATAACAATATATATATATATATATATATATATATATATATATATATATATATATATATATATATATATATATATATATATATATATATATATATATATATATATATATATATATATATATATATATATATATATATATATATATATATATATATATATATATATATATATATATATATATATATATATATATATATATATATATATATATATATATATATATATATATATATATATATATATATATATATATATATATATATATATATATATATATATATATATATATATATATATATATATATATATATATATATATATATATATATATATATATATATTGTTATATATATATATTTATATATATATATATATATATATATGTATATATATATATATATCTATATATATGTATATATACATTTTAATAATTTCAAAGCAACATTGATGCCAAATTTGAAAAAAATCGCACAGCATAACAAACAAAGGTACGGAATGCCGAAGTTTCATTGAAAAACCTTCCAGTATGAGCTTTAAAAATTGTTGCGATCATAAAAAATTTTAAACACCGATGTTTGTTATCTGAATATCTTGCATTAACAATGTATTGGGTTCGAGGGAAAGTTCTGTCGTATTTTAAATAGGCAGGTGATTTTGCTTGTAAATAAAAAGTACATCTGGCTAGTGAGTCAATCGGATTTTTTTTTGTTTTTTTAGACTGCTGTATAATATAAAAGGTGCCCTTTTTTACCGTTCATCATTTACTTGTGATATTTAAAGGGAAAAACATGTCAGGAGATAAAGTGCATTTACGACACTGCATTTTATATGAATTCCAAAAAGGAAGCAATGCATCGGTTGCATGTAAAAATTTATGTCCGGTATTTGGAAAAGATATTGTAAATGTTCGTACTTGTCAAAGATGGTTTAGCAAATTTCGTTCCGGGGATCTGAGCCTCAAAGAAAGTGATCGATCTGGACGACCATCCAAGCTCGATAATGATGTTTTGCGATCCATGTTGGAAAATAATCCACATTTAACAAGTCGAGAAATTTCAGAAGAGTTTGGCATTCATCATACAACTGTTGGAAATCACATTAAATCCGTTGGGTTTGTGTTAAAGCAAAGTATTTGGGTTACACATGAATTAACGGAAAAGAATTTGTCTGATCGTGTAAGAATGTGTTCATGACATCTGATTAGACACAATGTGGAGCCGTTTTTGGACAGGCTGGTTACTGGAGATGAAAAGTCGATTCTTTACGAGAATATTAAAAGAAAAAAATCTTACTGCAAAATTATCTAACGGGAAAAAAATTCACGTCTTTTGAAAGTGTTTCTAAGGCAGTTGCTGACTATTTTAACTCCAAGGATGGGAAAAAACAGGAAAAACAGGAATTCACAGGTTACCTGAAAGATGGCAACAGGTTGTAACAAATAACGGAGCATAAATTATTGATTAATATTAAACATATATTTTTATAAATGAATTCAAATATATTCTTTAAAATACGACAGAACTTTCCCTCCAACCCAATATTTGTTTTAACACATTGACGATGATTGTCATATGTGACCAGCAAAGCAGACTCACATTTGAGCTATCGTCCAGCGCTGCCTATCACACTGTATGTTTACTTTTCTATGTTAAACGACCGGTATAACTATCTTGTATATTGCTGCAAGATGGTCGTAGAATATTATCTGAAAGTAACGTAATATATACTTGTTTGGTGAAGAAAGACATGACCGACACCGGTGATCACTCATAAATTAAGTGTTAAAGTTTGTAAAAAATGTGAACCAGATTAATAAAAAAAAAACTTATTTATCCATACTAAACCTAAATAGTAAATCTCATAACGAAGAGTGTCTGCATGTATCTTACTTTGTATTTTATATAAATCTACAGCTTTATTAGTGAAATTTTATACACTTGACCTTCAAAGCAAAAGAGAAGGTCACTGTGTACATGAAATTTCGAACAACCACCCCCATCCCCCATCCCCCATCCCCACCCCTTAACTCCCTTAACCCCATTGACTTCTAACTAAAACCTAATTATAATAATGGAATACTTTAACTGTATAATATGTCAACATTCGTAACATATCTTACATAGTTAGCTATACGAGGATGCACACATGACACATTCTGATTGACTGATGAGTAAATATCGCCAAAATACCGCCAAAATGTCGCTAAATAAATAAAAATGTCGTCAAATGAATAAGAATATCGGCAAATGAACTAAAAGATAATCATATACTTAAAAAAAATCAAATATATATAAAGAAGAGGATCTGTGGGTTTATTAAATTGTTTATATAAATTTAAAATTATATTCAGATCTTGATTTTACATACTTGATTTTGCATACTTGATCAACAAAACAAGAGGAAGGTGTGCATGATATCTCGAAAATCCACACCCCATCCCACTTCCCTCCCAGTAAAGCAAAATTGACTTCTTAAAAAACAGGCCAGATGGCGCCACAGTGAAGAAATCGGCCAACAAAACTGAATATATGAAGCAAAGTATCTGTATTAAAATACAAATACAACTTTAAAATACACAACAAATATCCATGAGATCTGAACATGTTACGGGAGATACATATCCCTTCATCAGCAGAAAAAATCATCTTTCTGCTGATGAAGGGAGATGTATCTCCCAAAACATATCCAGATCACATGGATTTTTATTGCGTATTTTAACATTGTATTTGTATTTTAGCAATGTTCTATTCAACGAGTTTTTATCTTAGAGTATCTGAAGGTTTGCTTTTTTATACAAATCTACAGTTTTATTCCAAGGCAATAGTTTTTTTTCCTGGTACTTCAGCTAGTTTTGTATAAAATGTGACGTAATAAATGTTATAAAATAATGTGTTAACTTTCTACTAAGTGTAATTTGTTTTTGTTTAGCTCGTGGAGGATACAGCCATAAGATGACGCCCACAAAAGCTGAAACTCACGGAGTTTCAGTACCAAGTAAGATATTTCTTGTTACATGATCATGTTTTTTTTCTTTTTTACTCATTAAATGAAATTCTTATAATTTAATTAACTTATTATTCCCTTAAGCTTATTAGGCAGTCATCTATATGTTTCACCGGCAATGTACAGTACTCAATGCTGAAAAAAAAAATTCAATTTAATCTAACATTCTGGGGAGTTTATGTTTCTTGAAATCTTCAAACTAAACTGTTAAAAATAGGTATTCAAAAATAAGTAAAATGTCTTCGTTTCTGAGTACATTCGATGTTTATCATAACTGCGAATACATAAGTTTGCTTTTTGAAAAAGACATGTACACAAAAATGTGTAAAAGAGCTGTGGTTTGCCTACATAAGCTGCCTTCGTGAAACACTTTCAATAAATATCGACAATTACAACTTAGACTTTCAGGGAATCGAACCCAGGTCTGCAGCACAGCTGTCAATAGCTATCAAGGCGGCGCGAAGATGTTATAACCAGAAGTAATGTTAAAAAGGCGTGTCAAAATAAATGAGCAGTAAAATAATTGAATTGTAGTAACTCAGTTTTCATTTAAGCAATCGACATAAAATAATGTGGAAAACCATCTTATGAACAACTATTTTATGTTTGTCAGGTCGCTTTGTTAAGATGGCATGAACAGAAGCTGAGAATAGCAGCACTAAATCACACTGCTCATTTTTGAGAAGGTACGATATTTTAAATTTGAGTGCGCCATCGCTCATTTACGATTGTACTTTATTTAAAAAATAAGTACGTTCATGTACTCATTTTTAAGCATTTTTTTTTATAGTGTAGAATCTCGATTAACCGACATAATTCGTACTGGAGGTAGGTCAGTTAATCGAAAATTCCGGATAATAGAGAATTGTTAATGAATAGAAAAACTAATAAACTAGTTATCGATGTTTTATTTACTTAGTTACAGACTTAGTCTTGAGATATGTTTAATTTAATACCATTACATACCTGTCTATCATACCTGTCTGTCATCTTACCTGTCATATTAAAATACAAACCATCGACATTAACCTGTTTAATAAATTTGAACAGATCTCCTCTAACTCTTCTCTCTTACAGAGTATACATATTAAAATTTCTTAATCTATCTCCATATTCCAAGCCTGAAAAACCTTGGACAATTTTAAAAACCCTCTGTTGAATTTCTTCTAACAATTCAATGTTTTTTAAAATATATGACGACCAAAACTGTACATTATATTCAAGATGAGTCCTTACCAGATCTCTATACAATGATTCGATTATATTATTAAATTTTGATAAAAAAAAACTTTTACTGGTGTACCCAAACGTTCTATTAACTTTTTTGCTATCCACTATACATTGATCACCACATTTTAAATTCCTCATTTACTAATACCCCCCAGATCACTGACTATATCACTATTTTGAATGTTTGCCTCCTGTAAAACAAAGGCATCCTTTCTAATTTTGATACCCATGTGAAAAACATTACATTGTCAACTGAGAGTCCCGGATAAAAGAGGGGCGGATAATTGAGGTTCTACTTATATTGCAATAACTGAATCTATAAATACAATTCTAAAATTCCTTATTAGAAATAAAACTAAATTTTATTACATTGAAAACAACTTAATTTTGATATTTCCCTTGCTGCTTGGAAATTTAATCGACTAACTAAATGACATTAAAGTTTTGTGTCAAATTCAAACAATAGCTATATTTTTAACGGAGCATGAAAGTTAATTACAATATTAAACTAAGTTTAAAAAGCTACTACGATTAATGTTTTATATGCTCTAAGCTCTGTTTTGCTCTATTTTATATGCTCTTTTATATGCTTTACTTATATTTTTATTATTTTACTTCTTTAGCTTCTGCGTTATATATATATATATATATATATATATATATATATATATATATATATATATATATATATATATATATATATATATACAAGGCTTTCATTTAAGTTTAAATTAGCAAACTATTTTTTCTAATTATTATGACCGCACTGGCATCTTATATCCCTTTAATCAGATGTAAAAGTACAGTATAATTCCAATTATCCGAATCAAACAAAACGGATCACCAATAATCCGGATCGCTTTAAGAAAAAAATCAAACAGCAAAATCTACATTTTAAATACTTATCGGTAAATGATATTGTTTTTAAGGGTCATTAAATTACATTTCATACTAAAGCAAAATTCGCTTTCTACTAAGAAATAACCTTATTTTCGTAAGTTATACAATTATTCGGATATTTGATTATCCAAATGGGATATGGTTCCAATTTATCCGGATAATTGAACTTCTTCATCTATATATATTTTTAATATCTTAATATTTTACTTATTATGCTTACTTTTTATTAAAGCCCAACACCATACTGCCAAAGCTGAACATCCACAAACCGTAACTAAATGGCATTTTCCTGGTGAGTATACAAGCAACTTTATGAATACTATTTACCAATACTAAAAATATCTTCATATATAAGAAGAATCCCGATTGGTTAATAAATCTATAAAACATAATTATAAATCAATGAGTAGGTTATGCCTGGGTCCCTGAAGTCTATCACCATTACACAATTGTAGATGTTTCAACTTGCTTTAAAATTTTTGCTGTTTTAAATATGTAAAAAAAAATTGTTTTTAGACAAGGTATTGCCGAATCCTGTAAAAAAAAAACTTACACTAAATAATTAACCCGTCATTTTTATATTAACGTGATTCACCGGGACACGTTACGTCAATTATTACGGCATATTTTGGATATATATATATATATATATATATGGGTAATTCCACGTAAAAGTGTCCTAAGAGTGAATTTTAAAATAATTTTTACAAAGTTGAAATTTTTATATAATATAAAAAAATAATTGAATTTTTTATATTTTGCAGTAATATAAATTTTGCGCATATTTTGTGACAATGGTGCAAATTCAAAATGGTTGCTATGCAATGAAACTAAACTTGCTCACATTTGCATTATTTCTACTCCTTGATTCCTAATATAAGTTACATTTTCTGAATATTTTGAGTATGGGTTTTTAGAAATACAGTTAATGTACAATCAAATTCCTTACTTTATAAAAATTTATCTTGATTTAATTATTGATTTAGAACCAAATGAAATATGTATTTTTCAAACGTAGTGTAAGTCACAAAAAAAGAACAAAAGTTCTTTTATTTTTTTTAAATTGAGCCACAATTAAAAAAAAATCCGTGATTTCCTCCTCTATACTAATCTCTATCGAACTGTAGTTTTGATTTTTAAAAGAAGGAAACTTTTTAGTGAATATTAAATAAATTAAAACTGTAGTGTAAGTCACAGCGTAGAGTAAGTCACAACTATATGCTGTGTTTGTAGAACAACAACGATTACAAAATGCACAGTAACAATATTTAAAAATAATATCATAAGTGATCTTATTTTTAAATATTGTTATTTATTATACTTTTCTTATTTAAACTGTAAATGGGGAAAAAGTAGCAAAATGAAAGATAGAGATTAGAGAAAGAAAAAAACAAATGGAATATTTCAAGCAGTTAAAGATAATTAATCTAGATAGCAAGAGGAAAGATGTAAGAACGTGGAAATTACAATGAACGTTGATCAAAGGGATTTTTAAAGCAAAGAAGAGGGAATAGATAAAAAAATACAGGTAAAAAAGAATTTCCTCAACCGCTTAAAATGAACCAAGCCCTTCTAATCCAATTTCAGTAGATTCTCCTAAGAAAGCCTATCAAAATTATAGCTCATTTTTTAAAGATATTGCAAGAGTCAAGAAAAGTCCACCTTAAAGCCCAAATAAATGTCAGGCCATTGCAAAGAAACTAGCACAACAGTTTGCATCGGAGATAAGTCAACCTGCCTGCTCAACATTCAAGAATTACTGCACTAAGGAATTAAATAAAATATTTGATAAAGATTTTTATGAAGAGGCATATAATTTTCCAGTAATCAAGGATTTTGTAATTTTTAGAGAACTGAACATAAAAAACGAGAAGACCTAAGAAAAAGATAACAATCGAGATGAACTTAAAAGAGGCAATAGGGTATAGGTTTCATCAATATTAATTTTCTTCCGGCATAAATTTCCCCCGGTGCGACGGGCCTGGGTTTCATTTGTAGGAAGAAGAAAAGTGAAATATTTTGCTGGACAATTCATTTCTAAAGAAGGCTCTACAATAAAAGTGGATTTTTGCAATGCACAAGGAATATTTTTCATTGGCCAGAAAAAGCAGGTGCCGCAAATGTTGTAATTGTTGAAAAAATAAAAAAAAATTGCCTGACTGAAACTTTAATTGTAAATTCTATTATAGTTTTTCACAGTATAATTTTTCAAGTTATGTAAAGTCATATTTTAATTTTATTTATACATTTTACCAGTGCCTATTTTGAGGTGTAGTGTAAGTCACGTTTCAGTTGTAGTGTAATTCACACAGATTAATTTAAATTAAAATAATTTGAAAACACATCTAGAAATATAATTTTTACCTGATTAAACTTCAAACCCTATACAACGAAACTGCCATAACATAATTTTTTTATATCAAAGCATGAGGAAGAAAACGTAAATTGAAATGATATCCAAAAAACCGTGTCCTTTTTTGTAGTGTAAGTCACACTGTGACATTTTTATTTTTAAAAATTAAAGTTAAATAAAATGAAAAAAGTTTACATTGTCAAAAAACAGAACATATGCCTGGTATGTCTTTTGACATAAAAAGATTTTTAAATCACAAATTGCTTTTTTTAATTAAGCTTACAATGTGGTATAAATTGTCAAATGTAGTGTAAGTCACGCGTGGAATTACCCATATATATATTGAAACAAACAAGAAATAGGCATTCCAACTTCCAAAGGTACCACATTTAAAATGTGGTGTTAGGATTACCTTATTTAATTAATACGTAGCAATAAAAAAAAAAATTGCTTGTATAAATTTACCCTAGTGCAAGAAATGAATGGGTAAAAAGAACAATGTGGGTATATAAAAAAAGCATATACAGAGCAGAAAGTAATTTAATTGTTTATAGATAATTACGATTTAACTATTTAATACTTTGTTTAACTTAACTGTATATTAGCAAAAAATTATGCTAAAAATCAATATTAAATGATCAGTCACGGCCAAACAAGTGTGGATCCGCTGAATAACATTTGTAGTATAATCATTCACCAACAGATGGCGGCACCGAAAACAGGTCCACAGTGTCATTAGCATTCAGTATGACCAGCGTCTCTAGCCTAATCAGGCTGTTAATGAAGAAATGCATTTTGGTGAGACTAAATTTTCCAGCTCTGGCGATATTGACATGTTTACTATTTCACAACCATGTGGAAGGAATGGCTGACTACGTTGATGGAATATGGTTGTTGTACTTTTTAAACAATCATGACTTTTTTCAAAAATGACATTGTAGCATAGGAGATATATAATTTCTTTTTAAATTAAACTGCAATGATGAACCGATATATTTAGAGTGTATTATTTATTTAATCTGTTGCTAAAATAAATCTTCTACGTACAAGAAGAAAATAACAAAATATAGATAAAAATTCGATATTTATAAAAGATGTAAAATATAATCTTAATTATGATGCACTTAAACGTTTTTCCTGTAAAAATATTTCAAAATGTTTAATTATAGGTTTTTTTGCAAATAAATTAAAATGCTTGATATTTTTTAAATACTACCTGTATACTCAACTCCTCCAAGCAGTTGGTTTGGGCACAATTGCTTTAAAAAAACAGCTCATACCCACTCCGAGCAATCGTTTGGGGCACCAGCCAATGGCAAAAAGTATAACTCTTTTTGTTCATGTACATGGTAAAATAGTATATTTTACTTAATATAAACATCACTACAACTTAGACGGTTGTTGAAAAGCCTAAGAAAAAAATTCGCAATAAAAGGCTACTACAATTTAAAACAACCATATAGGCTTGAATCTCCTGGGAAACAGCTGTAGGAACTACAAAACATTATTGCTGTATATGGCGCTTTATCCTCTCATCGCCAAACAATTATCGCGCCAAGATGCCTTTCCTCCATCAGCCGGATTATGTGGGAGACATTAGACCACTGATCTCTAACTGTAACTTCTGGATCGGGCAAGACATTTTGTTGACTTGAAGTCGATATGGAGGCCGCCATGATGTGCCCCACTTTTCTTGATACCGCAATATTTCGTATATTTTTCATGTTGAAATACGCCGACATATATTGCTTTTGACTAAGTTTTTTTTATTTTATTTTTAAACCCATTTTAAATGCAATCTGCAATTAAAATAGGAAGTCATTTGCAAGTCAAAGTAGAAGTAGTTAAAAAGCAAGAGCAAAAACTGTTTGTTTGGCAATATAAAAATTAATTCTATAAAAAGAAAATATAATATTTAATTACATAAAATATTTCTATAATGCTATGGTAATAAAAAACACCACTAAATCACTTAAAAAAAACGTTGGGGGACAGCATGGCAGCTTTCAATTGGTTTCAACCCGCCCATAGAGGAAACAAGGTTTGAGCCTTCCAGCAGTTACAGTTAGAGTTCAGTGCATTAGACCCTCAATCGCCGTTGGCTTAATTTGAGATAAAAATGACCTCGAAACTTGTACCTGAAGACCCTTTACCTTTGAGTACCTTGAACCTTGAAGTACCTTTCGGCAGCTATTTTTCGGGTTAGGAGCCCTGGAAATGTTCAAATATTAGGTTTTTCTTTACGCGACAAGAAGTAACATGCAATATATTCAATTTATTCTAATTTTATAAGTATTTTTATGATTTTTAAAGAAATTCGTTTTTTTTACTTGAATTTCAATGGGTGGGGGATTGAACCCCCTGAACCTACCTGACATTTCCTTTTAAAATTACAAGGATTTATTGTATGAAATTTGGTACTAGTATTTAGATCATTTATTTCATAAAAATTCTATATGTATTTTCTATATCTATATATTTTTTTTTATATCTCTATATCTATTTTGCGTGTGTCATAGGTCCTGTTAGATATGGTAAGCGCGTCACTCCAACGCATGCTCATTTCCGACGCCACACTCCAGCAAGTAAGTTTAATCCATTTTTAAATATAACAGTAAAATATTTATTGAGTCGCTGTGTTGTTGCATACGTTATTGGAAAAATAAGTCGATTTTTACCAATTTAGCTCCAACCAACATTTGGTGCTTAGTTTCACCATTTTACTGTGCTACCCTTCGAGCATGAATGGACTGTAGTAGAGCGAATATGACGTCACAATCGTGAAACCAACATTTCAGACCGAATGGCCTCTGACACGTGACTTCTTTTCAAAATTATGAATTAAAAAATACACTCGCGATTGGCTGATGACTTGGGAAATGTGTAACAGTGAAAATTTATGAATGGAATGACGTAATTAACCACGTGTCTGAGGCTATACATGTTGGCCTCACTTGGATGTTAGCGAGGTTATAACATTATGTTTTCTCTACTATGAAAGATCCATGCTCGAAAGTGCTACCACGGATGATTTAGTACCAACACTCATACCGTTGCATAAAACACAAAATTCGAGATTTCTTAGTATTGTTGCAGTAGTATTTTTATAGCGAAGCTGGCGACCCTCCGATCGCAAGATGCCCACTTGTCACCGATTTGGGTCGAACTAGGGATCCTCTGATTTATAACTGAACCCCTTTCCCCACTGGACCACGGATGCTCATGTCCGTCGTTGTCTTTCTTAGAGGTGCTTGTTGCTGTAGCGAAAAATAAAATTTCGGTTAGTTTAAGAGGTTGAACCAATTATCGGTGAAACCTTCGCTTTTTTCTCCAAACAGGATTTTTGGTTCAACCTAGATTCTACCATAATATGGTATAGAGCTGTTTACGTTGTACTGAAATTTTTAACAGTGTAGCTTCATACACTCAAACCTGTTTTTGTGCGGTCTTTTTTTGTGCGAATTTTATTTTGTGCGACTTTTTTTGTGCAACTTTTTTGTGCGATTTTTTTTGTGCGCTATATGAAAATTGCAATCAAATTGGAACATAATTGATTATCTGGCTACCGAGACATATACAAGCGTCTAGTGAAACAAAAGTCGTCGCAAAAACTGATCCCTGACTACATGGTAACTGAAAAAAAGTCAACTCTAAACGAGTGCGAGGTAGTATCTTCAAGTGACGAAAGCGATTTTGAACAAAGTTCGCGTATTGTGAGACTACGAAGGATAAGGGTTATACGTTTTGAAAAGTTTTGTATGTGTAAAATAAGTACATATGTAAATAAAATATTTAAAAATGTTCCCATGTGTATTTTCTTAATTAGATTCCAAAAGGTTTGGCGAGAATTCCAAGTAGCTGTCAAGCCCCGTGTCTTGATTTTGATTAAAAAAAACAATTCCTAGTTATTTCGTAAGGTTTTGAGTTATTTTCTATGTGAGACTTTTTTATGCGGGCCCTATCCACCGCATAAAAAAATATTTTTAAATTGTGTTGCGAAAACAATTTTTTATAGCTCCTCGTGAAGTTTTGTGCGAATTTTTTTATGCGATTTTTTTTATGCGGTCCCTATCCACCGCAGAAAAACAGGTTTGAGTGTATTCTTATTCACCATTTGCATCAGACATTACATGATTTTAAGTCGTTTTGTCTATTTCGTTACTAATTATGTTTCTGTTCTTGACTTTTAGCTCAGGTAGGAGATCATGAGCAGGAACTTCCCACAACCGGTGTCGCCAAGCACAAACCTCAAACAAAAAGAGGTAAAAAAGGAGTTAGCCATAATATCTTCATAACGTTTAACTTGGTTTTTTGAAAAAAAAATCAAAATTATATAAAGTGGAAGTGTAACATCTGAATATTTCTCTTAGGTTATCACCACCACATACGTGTGACGAAACCATCTTTCCATCGACAAACACCAGCTAGTGAGTATTTAATGCATAATATGTTTAATATAAATGCTTACTCTTTTCTTATTGTATTAAAAACACATTTGTTGCGTATATTTGTTAAAATAGCTATAATTCACCAAATTAGGTTGATTTTTTTTACGTGGATGTCGAACAATACCTGCTAAATTGTATGTAATACCTGAATAATCAATGAATTGTATATAATATTAGCAAACAAATTTTGTGAGATTTATTTTTGTTTCTGGCTATATATATGTCTTCAATTTTGTTATTGATGGAAATGTTTTTAAATATTTAGATGTAGTTTAGGTTAGTTAAGTGCATAATAATATTTAAAAAAATTATTCGCTGCAGAAAACATTAGTTAGTGTATATCAAGAAAAGAGGCATTTAAAAAGTATTGTTATTCAAAATCAAATATACACTGTTAAAAATAGGTACTCAGAAATAAGTAAAATGTACTCATTTTTTCAAAAGACATGTACTAAAAATTGAGTACAACTAGTAAAAATGAATAAAAAGAGCAGTTGCTTGCATACATAGGCTACCTTCATAAATCAGTTTCAATAAATATCGATAAAGAAATGTTAAAAAGTGCGCCAAAAGAATTGGAAGTATGATAATTCGAGTTGTAATAACTCAGTTTCCATTTAAGCAATCGACATCAAATAATTGAAAAACCATCTTCTGAACAACTATTTTAAGTGTGCCAGGACGCTTTGTTAAGGTGGCTTGAACAGAAGCTGAGGTTAGCAATAATAAATCTCAATGCTCATTTTTGTAAAAGTACAATTACTTAAATTTGAGTACGTCGTCGCTCATTTACGATGCAATTGTACTCAAAGACAAACAAATATGTTCAGGTATTCATTTTTAAGTATATTTTTTTAGAGTGTATATATACATAACTTATGTACAATAAATGCTTATGAAGTAAATTATATTATATAGCATATCTTATTTTTCGCATAAATATAATATATTTTTGCATGAATTTTAATGCATTTATTTAAAATCCTACGCTCATATATATATTAAATTTAAATTTAATATTTAGAGAACATCTGGGGTACAATATTTGAACTACCCACAACAAAAAAATCAGGAGCTGGCGCTGCACGTAAGTATTTAATACTATCTATTGAAATTATTTTAAAGAATGATTGCTCATGTTTCACACTGTTGTGGGCAATCATTCAAATGCTGTTATTTGAATTATTAAAGGGACACATTAACACTTCAATTTTTTTATTATAATTTTGGTTTTTATTAATCAAATTTTTTATATATATTATTTAATGTTAAGTGTAAGTAAACAATATCTTCACACACAAATCCCATAATTGTTTGTATTAAAAAAAGGCTTTTTTTTGGAAATTCTAAGGCTTTTTTAAATATTTATATTTTTTTCGCCAAATTTTCTTTAAGATGCTTTGAACTATAATACCTAAGAATTGAATTTAAATTTTGTATACTACATGTATTTGATTTTTATATAATTAGTTATTCATAATCACACAAACATTTTCCTAAAAAGTCAATTTTTTTAGTACTTTATCTAAAATAAATTATAAATTCTAAGGCTTTTTTTAAATATTTCTATTTTTTTCGCCAAATTTTCTTTAAGATGCTTTGAACTATAATACGTAAGATTGGAATTTAAATTTGGAATACTACATATATTTGATTTTTGTATAATTAGTTATTCATAATCACACACACATTTTTTTAGAAAGTAATTTTTTTTAGTAATTTATCTTAAAGAAATACGACTTACGCATTATTTATAATATACATAATTTATAATATACACATACTTTACAATATGCTTAAAAAATTGTACATTTCTCCATCCATATAATAAAAAAATCCTTAGTGTTTCAAAAAACTATCCCGAAAAAAATCCCAAATAAAAGTTGCATCTAGAATTTTGCTAGTATATTTAGAAAATTTCAAACTCTAATTTTACAAATAAAAAAAAATCATGAATTTTGCAATTTTTTGGGTACTGTGCCCAAAATGTGTAAGGGTATCAAACAAGCAAATGAGTGTAGTTGTAGTATATTTCTGTAAAAAATGTTAACATTCCTATTAATATGACAAAAACATAATTTCAAAAGATTAACTTCTAAATTTCAAATAAATTTGAAACATTTTAGTTTGCGGATGTTTTAAAAAAAAAATCCATGGAATTATTTTATGAAATAAAATACTTGAAATGTTTTCCTTTATTAATGCCAATCATTGAAAGATTTTCCCAAATTTAATGAAGTCATTATTAAATTATTTTAAGAATATAAAATGATATCAAATGTACATAGGTAAACTTTTTTGTTAATACATCAATGGAAATTTTTGGTTTTTAAATATAAATATAATATTTATATTCATTTGATGCACATTGGGATCTGAAAAATTCTTCTGTATTGTTTGTAGAATTATTTTAAATAAAATACTATAAATTTGAAATTACAACAATTTGTAGATCTCTCTTAGAGTAAAAGTTATTATAAGAAAACTATCTATACCAAACTTAATAAAACAGAGAGTACTTTTCTTTTAATATTAAAGGAAGTATCACGCACCATTTGCGTGGCCGGCCTACGGTCGGTAACCGATACCAAGGAAATGGTGCGTGATCAGCAGTCAACGTTTTTATTTAGAATGAAAAAAATTCTATAATTTTTATTACTTGTATTGCTATTAATATAATATATTAATAGATATAAATTAACAAATATTTTATGTTTTAAAATTTTTCCCTGTATCTCTTTTTCAGCTAAAAAATACAAACATAAGGTAACTCCACATAAAGGCAAAACTGTTAAACATACTGCCCCATGTGAGTATACAGTTTGATCTGTTCGATATACAATTAGTTAGTGGATGTCTGTTGGTTAGTTAATATCAGTTAGTTGATCTCAGTTGGTTGATTTCAGTTAGTTAATTAATCTCAATTAGTTTGTTGATCTCAGTTAGTTAATATCAGTTAGTTGGTTGATCACAGTTAGTTAGTTAACCTCAGTCAGATGGTTGATCTCAGTTATTTAGTTAATCACAGTTATTTGGTTGATCTCAGTTAGTTAATTGGTATCAGTTAGTTAGTTAGTTGTTCTCAGTTAGTTAATCTTAGTTAGTTGGTTGTTCTCAGTTAGTTAATTGATCTCAGTTAGTTAGTTAGCCTCAGTTAGTTGGTTGATGTTAGTTAATTAATCTCAATTAGTTGGTTAATCTCAATTAGTTAGTTAATCTCAGTTAGTTGGTTGATCTCAGTTAGTTAATTGGTATCAGTTAGTTAGTTGATCTCAGTTAGTTGGTTAATCTCAATTAGTTGGTTGATCTCAGTTAGTTAATTGGTATCAGTTAGTTAGTTGATCTCAGTTAGTTGGTTAATATTAGTTAGTTATGGATCTCAGTTAGTTAGTTAACCTTAGTTAGTTGGTTGATGTCAGTTAATTAATCTCAGTTAGTTGATTGATCTCAGTTAGTCAGTTAATATCAGTTAGTTGGTTGATCTCAGAGAGCTAATTGATCTCAATTAGTCAGTTGATCTCATTTAGCGTAATTTGTTTAATCATATATCCGTTTTAATATGCCTATGACCAGTCATGTATGTGTTTGCGATGATATAGTAAATATATTTTAAAAAGTTTTTATTTTTAAAGTATTAAATACGTTATTTCATGGAACATATAGTTATTTTATAGAATACCTAATTATATATATATATATATATATATATATATATATATATATATATTTGTTTTATTTCTTCTAGCACATCATATTCACGTCCATGAAGGACAACAAACTACTAGAAAATTTAAACAATCACCCAAACAAGGTAAGCAGAATCTTTCTTATCAGGCGTGATAAGTTTCCGTACATTTGCGTAATTCCTCTGTATTGTGTTTATTTAACCGACTGAATAGCGCGTCAACCAAACCTCCAAAATAAAACGGCCAGAAATTTTAAATTAAAACCGCCAAATCGCGCGCCAAGTCGAGAGGTTATCAATTCGACTGTTATGTATTATTTTTTATGTATGTTCGCTCAGGATTTCGGTTCTAATTCATATATTTGCTCAAGTTTTTTTTGTTGGATAGGGGATGTTGGAGCACTTGGGAGCAATTTGGAAAAAAATATCCGCTTATCCGGCATTTAACTATCCAGAATTCTCAATTAACCGAACCGTTTAAAAAACAATATTGTCCGAATTCGATTTTTTTTTGTTGGATAGAGAAAAATCCACTAAAACAAAATCCGCAAAAAAATTATAGGTTATCCGGCTGTTATATATCCGGAAATGTCTATTAACAGGACTTTTATTAAAACAATTTATCCAAATATTTAAACAAATTATAACAATTTATCCAAATATTTATACACATTATAACAATTTATCCAAATATTTATACAAATTATAACAATTTATCCAAATATTTATACAAATTATAACAATTTATCCAAATATTTATACAAATTATAACAATTTATACAAATATTTAAAAATATTTTCATTGTTTAACAAAAGTTGTATAACAATGACATTTCGTTTAACCAGCAAGTATTGGCATTGATAGGGATTGTTTTACAATATACATTGTTGAGCTCAAGTTGCTACTTGAATTTCTTGGTCTATAATAATAGGACGCGAAGCCCCCTGATAAATTCAAAACTAAAAAAAGGGAAGAATAGAATAATCTCTTTTTTTAAAAAAACGAGTTAAAGAAAATGCGCTAAAAAGTAAAAAATAATTTTAAATTTTACGAATGAGTTGAAAAAATTTAATTATTGAATATCCATTTTATACTTATTATAACTTATTGAAGTTGGTGCCAATTTACAAAAATCTTACATAGAATTTAGCGCCGGTTTCGAAAAGTTGTAATAAGTATAAAATCGGTATTAAATAATTCAATTTTTTCAACTTGGTCGTAAAATTAAAAATTATTATTTACTTTTTAGCGCATTTTCTTTAAAGTCGGTTTTCCTTCTTTTTTTTTTTAGAAAGATTATTTTATTAAAGTCTATTTGTCGAGTTTAAAAAGATTTTTTAATGTACACACATTTTAAATTAGTATATGTGCAAATTTTAAATTAGTATATGTGCACATTTTAAATTAGTATATGTGCAAATTTCAAATTAGTATATGCGCAAATTTAAAAATAGTATATGTGCAAATTTTAAATTAGTATATGTGCAAATTTTAAATTAGTATATGTGCACATTTTTGACATTAAGTTCTTAAAACTAAGTGTGCAACACAGGGAGTATAAATAATATGTATTCTATGTAAATGGCAATGTTGCACGAAAAAAGAGAAACATTCAGGGCAAGGGCTTCGCATTTTTATTTATTTTTATTTTATATTGTTTAAATATTTGTCTGATGGGACGTGATGTTGAGTCGGAAACATCATGTCTCCGAATACATAAGTTTCATTTTTGTAAAAGACAGGTACTCAAAAATGAGACATGTACTCAAAAATGAGACATGCTCAAAAATGAGTCATGTACTCAAAAATGATACATGTACTCA
This sequence comes from Troglohyphantes excavatus, assembly GCA_963932185.1. Lineage (NCBI taxonomy): Eukaryota > Metazoa > Arthropoda > Arachnida > Araneae > Linyphiidae > Troglohyphantes > Troglohyphantes excavatus. Next base: position 61,052,118 of record OZ010670.1, read on the forward strand.
AAAATGAGTCATGTACTCAAAAATGAGACATGTACTCAAAAATGAGTCATGTACTCAAAAATGATACATGTACTCAAAAATGAGACATGTTTTCAAAAATAAAAAGAGCAGTTGCTGGCCTACATAGGTGGCCTTTATTAATCACTTTCAATACATATCAATAATTACATTCAAGACTTACTGTGAATCGAATGCAGATCTTAAGGCACCGCAGTCCGATGCCTTATCCGTTAAACTGCCATAGCCACATGAAGAAGTTATAAACAGAAGAAATGATAAAAAGGTGTTTTAAAAGAATGGGAAGCGAAATAGTTGAGTTGTAATAACTCAGTTTCCATTTAAGCAATCGACATCAAATTATGCAGAAAACCATCTTCTGAGCAAATATTTTAAGTTTGTAAGGTCGATTTGTTAAGCTTGTTTGACAGAAGCTGAGATTTAGCAATATTAAATCAGACTACTCATTTATGCGAAAGTAAGATTACACAGTGTGTACGATTTTACAGTGTGATTACAAAAAAATATCCCGAACACTCAATCAATTATTTTAAATGTTACATCCAGTACGCAAAAAAACACCTTTTATTACTCTCATCAATGAGGTTCATTGGGTCTCCATCCATATTTAGAAAATGTTGTCATTTCCTATTCAATCCAAAGTTCTATCTTATCAATCCAAAGTTCTTTTATATCAATCCGAAGCGCTTTCTGATCAATCCAAAGTCCTTTCTTTTTAATCCGAAGTGCTTTCTGATCTATCAAAAGTCCTTTCTTTTTAATCCAAAGTTCTCTTTTATCCATCCGAATTTTTTTCTTATCAATACAAAGTTCTTTCTTTTAAATTTAAAGTACTTTCTTATCACTCCAAAGTTATTTCTTATTAATCAAAAGTTATTTTTAATCAATCCAAAGTTATTTCTCATCTGTCTAAAGTTGTAATAACTTTTTTTAATTTTGTAATTACTTTGAATCTTAAGTTCTTTCTTATCACCCAAAGTTTTTTCTTGTCACCCCAAAGTGTTTTTTATCAATCCAAAGTTCTTTCTTGTGACTCCACAGTATTTCTTATCAATGTACAGTTCTTTCTTGTACAAAGTGCTTCTTGTGCCAAAGTGCATTCTTATCAATCAAAAGTTCTTTTTTATTAATCTAAAGTTCTTTCTTATCAATCTAAAGTTCTTTCTTATCACTCCAAAGTTCTTTCTTATCAATCCGAAGTGCTTTCTGATCAATCCGAAGTGCTTTCTGATCAATCCGAAGTGCTTTCTGATCTATCAAAAGTCCTTTCTTTTTAATCCAAAGTTCTCTTTTATCCATCCGAATTTTTTTCTTATCAATACAAAGTTCTTTCTTTTAAATTTAAAGTACTTTCTTATCACTCCAAAGTTATTTCTTATTAATCAAAAGTTATTTTTAATCAATCCAAAGTTATTTCTCATCTGTCTAAAGTTGTAATAACTTTTTTTAATTTTGTAATAACTTTGAATCTTAAGTTCTTTCTTATCACCCAAAGTTTTTTCTTGTCACCCCAAAGTGTTTTTTATCAATCCAAAGTTCTTTCTTGTGACTCCACAGTATTTCTTATCAATGTACAGTTCTTTCTTGTACAAAGTGCTTCTTGTGCCAAAGTGCATTCTTATCAATCCAAAGTACTTTCCTATCAATTCAAAGTGGTTTCTTATCAATCCAAAGTGCTTTCTTATCAATCCAAAGTTACCAAAATTAAATATATGATGACCATTGCTGGAGGCCATAAGGGATTGATTTAACATAGTGGATTAGATCGACAAAAGGACCAACATAGATAAGTAATATCTCAACGATAAGCTTATTTTGACGGTATATGATAATCCCTACGTCCTTTCTGAAGAAACCAAATTATGTTCACAAGCATCCTCCAAGGTGGTTAATGTAGTAATTGTGTAAGTTTGAGTAAGAGTTTTAAAGGGCAATTGCGCATAATACTACTTGGTACTATGTCTATTTTAAGTTCATGCCTGAAAATAAATTATTTTTTATAGGACCAGGTCGGAAAGAAAAGATAATGCCAACAACTCTTGGGCAGAAATTAATTACGATTATTGGTATGTATTTATCTCTAAGACAAAAACTCATCTTATGGAATATAGCGTTAAGAATATTAAAATACAAATACATATTAAAATACAATATATACATGGCGCGTTCCATAAGTAACGCAACCAAACTCATAAAAAATCATTTATTGGAAAATATTCGTACAATTAGTTAAAAATATTCAAAACAGCACCCTCCCGCGTTGATACACTTATAAAGGCGGTGTTTCCAGGCCTTCTCCAGGAAGTCCTTTAGAACCGATGTAACATGAGCCTGGATGTTTTTAATCGTGTCCCAAATGTTTCCCTTTCAGGGTTCCTTTTAGGCGAGGAAACAAAAAAAGTCTGTGGGAGCCAGGTCAGGATTTGGGAGGCTGGGGAACCAGTGGGGTATGGGTCCTGGCCAGGAAATCGTTGACAACGAAGGCGCTGTGGCTTGACGCGTTCGTGATGAAGTTTCCATGCGTCCTTGATGTCACTTCGGCAGTGCGAGACCCTCCTTTTCAGCCTTTTGAGAACTTTCAAGTAAAAAGCTGCGTTCACAGTGGTCCCGGCAGATACGAATTCGTGTTGGACAATGCCTTTGAGATCAAAGAAGACAAATGGGCATTGTTTTGATCCTGGACTCGATCATGCCTCCTTGAACGACTTGTGCCATCTGTGAACTTGTAATTTGGACAAGCTATCACTCCCAAAGGCCTGCTGAATTAATAGAAACGTTTCGGCGGCGGACTTCCCCAGTTTAACGTAAAATTTGATATCGTAACGTTGCTCCATCCATCGCTACGTGTTACATTAAGCTCAAAAGGGGATTCAGAGAACGCACGCCCCTGTCTATCCGGCAGCTTGGAGCCGATTGAGAATGGGTGCGTTATGAAGCTAATAACCCCCTCCACCTATCCCAGCAGATTACAGGGCGCTGCAGTGAATAGTCGCGTCAGAAAAAATTGGTCGCATTTCTTATGGAACGCACCATATATATATATATATATATATATATATATATATATATATATATATATATATATATATATATATATATATATATATATATATATATATATATGAAATGACCCATAGGGTGGTCATCCCATTATGGTGGTGTGCAGTCGTAAATTAAGTCATGGTCGGGCCGAGTAGCACAAAGAACAGTTTATTTACAAAGAGCTCAAAGCCAGGACACGTCTTCACGGAGCGAAAAACAGAATCGAAGTGTTCTCACATAGGGATGGTTACATGACATGAAGAGGGAAAAAGGGAATTATCATCGTCTCGGACCACAGTCGTTATTCGGGTAAGGCTATTCATTTAGGGAAAACTGGTGCAGTTGAACTTAGAAATCCCTGAGTGATGGGGAATTCGAAAAAATGTGCGTGGGCAGAATGTTCCTTGAAGAGTCAGCATAACTCATGAGAACGGAGTGATTTGTTATGGGAAAAGGAGAGTTTTATGACCAAGAGGGAAAAAGCGCAAATTGCACTTAGGTATTTTAAGGGATAGATGTTACGGAATATTAAGAGGGTTTTGACAAAGGAGTTTGGGATTTAAAGAGGGGTGGTTACAGGAATATTCTTTCATATATATATATATATATATATATATATATATTTTAATTAATATATATATATATATATATATATATATATATATATATATATATATATATATATATATATATATATATATATATATATATATATATATATATATATATATATATATATATATATATATATATATATATATATATATATATATATATATATATATATATATATATATATATAAACTGTTTTATTGTTTTCATATTTTAATTAATTTTACAACTTTTAATTTTATTTGTCATTTTAATTTGATGTTTTTCAGTCCACGTGCATGAAGGCGAAAACACTTTGACTACCTCTAAATACCGTATGCATAAATTGCCAAGTATGTATATTCACTATTTTATTATCATATATTGATTTATGGCATTGTGAGAATATTTTAAAACTATCTGTAAGACCAGTGCAGCGCCTAACTCTTCAGCTAGTATAATTGTATATCTGAAAAACAACAGTTGTTTTTTGTTCGTGTATTATAATTGAGTTTGGGTAATTTTTGAAAATATATAATTTTAAAATTTGATTAAGTTTTCTGAATAATTTCATTCAATCATCATTCCTTGAATATTTTGATAAATTGATTTGGTCACTTAAAGATTTCTTAGCGAAAGCAAGAATGGTGTTTCAGCAATGAATAAATTACTTAACAAACAACGAAGCAAATTGTTATTAATTAGTAAATGTATTAGTTTGAAACGTTACTAAATATTTGCAAAATCAGAAAATAATACATACTTTTTTTAAATTACACCAAATACTCTATAAATGGATAAAAAATATAATGACATGTATTAAAAATATTAAAACAATGGACTAACGTGTAACACATTAAGTTAAAAAATATATACTTATCGAAAAAGTAACATAAGTTATATAAAAAAAACTGTAGTTAAGTACCATTGTTAATTGAATATGCTACGAAATATTGTCAAATTACACCATTTTAGTGATAGGACAAGCAAACTTGTTAAAATGTCATATAATTATCAAAAAATATTATACAAAGTAAGAAAAATATTACCTAATATGTTATAATATTAGCAATAGTACATAACCAACAGATCAAAATGACCTTCAGCACACTATGACACATGAAAACCTACGGCGATTAACAGCAATCTTGCCTCAAATATTAAAAGCAATAGTGTGCTGCTAAGGATTAAATGTTAAGTGCACACCTAGTATTGTTTAGTAAGTAGATGTAGATAAATAATATTGTTGAATTATTAACAAAGTGGTTTCATGTACAATAAAATGCTAAAAGAAAAAAAAAGTTTCAAGAAGAAGTTAAAGAAAGTAGTAAGGTAGTAAGTATAAGCTGTTATGGCATGGCTATATTGTAAGGAGGCTATGGAGGCTACATGAAAGCTAAGGATGGCTATATATAGGAGGAATATCATTGCAAATGCTTCTTTTTTCTTGCAGCTAAGCATGGTAAAAAGCAACAGCCCGGTGAACAGACTACAAAATCTAAACATAAACCTAATGGTAAGTAATAATCTTTTTAGTATAAAAATAGAAAAATAGAAAATAGAAAAAAATTACGTTTGAAATTAAGTTTGTTAAAATTATACAGGCAACTCTCGCTATCTCGAACTCGAAGGGAAGTGTATAAAAATTTGAGATATCGAAAATTCGAGTTATCGAAAATCCTATAAAAAAGCTGTTTTGGTAAAAATAAATACTAGTATACTTACCCTACTTTATTTAAAATATCTATCCACAATTTTATGGTGAGTATTTCTATTTTTTTCGGAATCAATTAGATTTTCCAAATGCACGATTGCTTGAAAGGTCGCTGTTTTTATTTCCGGCCACGATTCAATGAATTCACGCACAGTTTTTATGGAAGATAGAGCCTCTTTCAAAGTTATCCTTGGGGAGGTTCGTATTCTTTATCTTTTTCCGAGAGCGAATTAACGAGATAAAATTACATTAAATTAGTAATGAAGGTGCAGGGAAATCGATTTTTTTTCGAGTTATCGAAGTTCGAGTTATCGAAGTTAGAGTTATCGAAGTTAGAGTTATCGAAGATCGAGTTATCGAAGTTCGAGTTATCGAAGTTCGAGTTATCGAAGTTCGAGTTATCGAAGTTCGAGTTATCGAAGTTCGAGTTATCGAAGTTCGAGTTATCGAAGTTCGAGTTATCGAAGTTCGAGTTATCGAAGTTCGAGTTATCGAAGTTCGAGTTATCGAAGTTCGAGTTATCGAAGTTCGAGTTATCGAAGTTCGAGTTATCGACACTCTACTATATATATTTTTATTTTGAGTTTTCGACTGTAATTGCACAATACTAACCCTAACATTTGATTCGGTAATTGAATAACAATAAATGGTAAAAAAGTAAGTCACAAAATCCAAAACTGTGCATACAATTCGATCACTAAATTATTGATATAAAATCCAAGAGTCACAACAAGTCATTTATAAAATACCTGAAATTAATCAAAACCGTTAAGTAAAGAGTTATGAAGTTTTCTACGTCGAATTGAAATATGTAGAACAGATGTTCAATCAGTTTTATTTTTACTATTTTCAGAGAAACATTACCACATTCACCTTACTGAAAGTACTGTGAAAGCTCATCACGGCCCTGTTGCAAGTAAGCATTTTTTTATGATCCTTTTCATGTTGGAATCCTTTTATTTATTTTGTAATAATTTTATGTGTTAAGTCATTTAAAATATCAAGTTATAAAACCTGTTTATTCTAGCTTAGTTATGTTTCATAAATTACATAAATTATAATCCTAGTTGTTTCCCCTTTTAGCGAAGAAAATGAAAGAGCAAGCTCCTCAGGCAACTACAAAACGTTATGTCCACACCCCTGGAAGTAAGTGGAAAAAAATATTTGCGTTTTATTTTAAGAATACATTTATATTTTAAGGCAATATTTTATGACATCGACATTCCTTAATATATGTAACATTTATATAATTAAGAAAAACTAGGATGTAGATGGCGCCACGATGATTACTTTTCATATTTTTCAAAACGTAATAAACAAATTAATTGCTCAATATTATATAGATTTAGCACATTTTGGAACATGTGTGGTTTACTCCCTTCCAAATGACACCTTGATTATAAAAATTGGTTATAAAGTTTGGGAGAAGTGACTGTCACAAAAAAGTCACGTCTATTAAATGTATAGATAAACAATACATCTTTTCGAAATCATTTAAAATATTTCATTTTTATTAAAAAATTTTGCTGAATATTTTTGTGTCTTTTGTAAAATTTAAACATATTTTCAAAATCATTTAAAATATTTCATCTTTATTTAGAATTTTGGATAAATAGTTTTGTGCCTTTTGGAAATTATTTAACTTTACTGGCATTTACGATAAAATTTTGGTTTTATTATTACTTTCAATCAGAAATTGTGGTCACTATAAAATATCGTTGCGTGACCTGGTTAGAAAAGCATCAAATTAATAGTCAGAGGGTTGCAAGTTTGATTCACCCCTTTTTCGTTGTAGAGGGAGATAAATCTACTGTGGCTCTAACATCGTCATATCGGTTGCATTAGTGAAGTTTGAAGCTTAGGGGGACAATTATGGAATTACTTCTCTTAGTTAGACCAAGGTTCAAATTACAAGACAATTTTTCTCTCGGTATATTTCCCGAAACATCACTAATCATCTTTTGGGTAGCTGCAGTTTAATGTTATTTCAACCAACCAATAAAACATTTGAGTTTGATGATAGATTTTTGAGTACTTAAAATTTAAAACCTGATAATGTTAATTTCTAAACTTTACTAGGTCTACTGACATGTAATATTAAGAGTAGTTTATTTCAAAATATTTATAGCGTTTTCGATGTAAAATTAATGAAAGTAATTATTAATTAAAATAAGGAATAATTTTTTAAAGCCCATTTAGGTTTAAAAAACGCATAAAGCCAAAAATTAATTTTTAAATATTTTTTCTTTGATTATTGTTTAAAGAGAAAAGTTTGAATAATGCAAAAATAATGGTATTTTTGAATTCATTATTAAAAAAATTTGAATTTGAGGCTCGGTAACCCCTTAAGTATTTTTAAAGGTGTTTTTGTCCTCCTTGAACAATTTTGAAACCTGGAGCTGCCTGGTTCTTCCACCCATGTCTTTAATTTTAATTTATCAATGAACCACTACTAGTATACAACGTATTCACTTGCATTGTACTCGCATAATTAACTAACATATTTTTTTATTTGTAAAAGAAAAGGGTTCTGATCATCGTGAGACTTATGGAAGAACAACTATAAAATATGTGGATAAGATCATTGTGGAGCATCGACGTAAGTAAATTTTGATTTTTCTACACATTCATCGACATCAAATTTTTAACAGAATGAAAAGTGCGCCAAACAAAATCGCCAAATTGAGATAGGATATCAATTCGAATGTTATGTATTTTTTTCCATGTATGTTCGCGAAAGAATTCTGTTCTAATTCAGGTATTTTTATTTTTTCGCGGATAGGGGATGTCTCACTTAGGCATCTTTTGAAAAAAAATATCCGTTTATCCGGCATTTAATTATGTGGAATTCTCAATTAACCGGTCCGTTTGAAAAAATTGTCCGATTTCGAAAAATTCTTCTTTTTTTTTGGTTTTGCTAAATATAGAGAAATCCGTTTTTGCAATTTTTTTAATCGGTTATTCGGCTGTTGTATATCCGAAAATATCGATTAACCGGACTTTTTTCAAACATTTTTTTTTCCGATATTAAAATATTTTCATTGTTGAAAATAGATTATACAGCAATGGCATTTCAATTGCCCAGCATTTATTAGCGTGGTTAGGGATTATTTTACAATATACAATGTTGAGACAATATCGTTTTGTTTACTCGGCATTTTGTTTACCTGGATCCGAGAAGGATAGCAGAAGGAGAATCCACCTATTAAATTAAAATCTAAAAAGTAAAAAAATATGTTGTTTTTTTAAAAAAAGGAAAACCGGCTTTATTAAAAATGCGCTAAAAAATAAAATATAAATTTTAATTTTACTAACAAATTGAAAAAATTTAACATTATAATATCAAGTTATAATCTTTTTGAAGTTGGTGCCAATTTCCAAAAAACATACCTAAATTGTGTCGTGGATTTCAAAAAGTAGTCATAAGTAAAATTATATTAAATATTTTTTTTTTCAACTTGTTAGTGAAATTTAAAATTATTTTTATTTTTTAGCACATTTTTCTTAAAATCGGATTTAAATATATATGATACCTGATATGACACCTGATATATATATATATATATATATATATATATATATAATGATAACTGGGCTTTTTAAATTTAGCTAATTAGAATACTTAAATCTAATTTATTTTTTTAAATTCCGTGCATTTTTGGCACAAAATAAATTTTAGCTATGTGATCATTTATAGTCCATCAAATTTTATGTTGATCTGAATATGAATATTTTAGTAGTAGTCATAAATATAAATTTTAGATATGAAAAACGAAAAACGCTGTTTTTCTCTACGCAAAATGGCAACAACAGTTTATTTATAAAAGTGAAAATTATTTGCTACTTAGTCAAAGTTTATAGTATAATAGAAAAAATATCCAGTATATTCCGATTTCCATAAACACTTATAAATAAAGATCTTATATTGCAGATTTTTACAGTAAACGTCCACCTAAAAATATACGCTATATACAGCATATTACAGGTAATTTTTTATTTTGGTTATGTATAAATAAAATGTGTTGTCTTTCGATTTATAAAAATCGAGTTTTTTTTTTTTTTTTTTTTTTTTTTTTGCATTTTGTTATTTATTGTTTGTAACTAAATGCTCTGGTTTCCTATGATTTTCTATCCAGTACATAATTATCAATTGTTTTCTATCCAGCATTATATTTACCGAATTTTTTTTATATAAGTATGTAAAGTTTTTTTTTTAGAATTGTTTACATTCACTCAACTGGTTTAATAACAGAATTTGATGCATAAGTACTTTGAGCTGCGTTGAATCCATTGTAGTATCAAATAAATGTTTAATACGTTCACTTGTGGTGTTTAATAGGGTGCAAGTCAACAATTACATCGTGCGTGTTATTTTGAAGAACGTATCAAGAGATAAATATTTTCGCTTAATATTTTTATGTCCGTGTTTCATTTAAAATATAATTCTCAGTTCATTTATTTTGTATCATATATTTCATAATTAACGCATCAAACATGTCAAGGAATACATATGCATTATTCGTATTTTAAGTATACTGTTCACTGTATTTAATATAATATTTTATGATATTATTACTGTTTGATTTCATTTATTTTTATGACTGACAATTTTTTTTATTTATGTTTTTTTTTTAAATTTTTTTTTTATTATTATTTATTTTATTCAAGAGATAAGTGAATGAAGAATGTATGTCACAAAAATTGATATTTAAATAATTTCACTTTTAAATTTTCATTTCGTATTTGGACGTTGGTCACATACCTCCGTCATGGCCGTTCTATCTCTATTAATATGCTTCCTTCCATTTAATATTTGAATGTTGGTCATATATCTTCTTCATAACACTTTTATCTATATTAACAATGCTTCTTTTTATTTCGTATTTGAATGTTGATCACATACATTCTTTATGACATTTTTATCACTATTAATAATTCTTCCTTCCTTTCATTTCGTATTTGGATGTTGGTCACATACCTTCTTCATAAAAGTACTATCTATATTATTGATGCTGCCTTTCATTTAATATTTGGATGTTGGGCACATATCTTCTTCTTGACACTTATATCTCTATTAATAATTCTTACTTTAATTTCGTATTTGGAGTGTTTAGCACTTACCTCCTTCATGACAGTTCTATCTATATTAATGATACTTCCTTTCATTTAATATTTGGATGTTCAGCACATATCTCCTTCATGACCTTTCTATCTCTATTAATAATGCTTCCTTTCATTTCGTATTTGGATGTTGGTCACATACCTCCTTCATAACAGGTATATCACTATTAATAATGCTTCCTTTCATTTTGTGTATGGATGTTGGTCACATACCTCCTTCATAAAAGTACTATCTATATTAATGATGCTGCCTTTCATTTAATATTTGGATGTTGGGCACATATCTCCTTCATGACACTTATATCTCTATTAATAATTCTTACTTTAATTTCGTATTTGGAGTGTTTGGCACTTACCACCTTCATGACAGTTCTATATATATTAATTATGCTTAATTTCATTTAATATTTGGATGTTGAGCAAATATCTCCTTCATGACCTTTCTATCTCTATTAATAATGCTTCCTTTCATTTCGTATTTGGATGTTGGTCACATACCCCCCCCCCCCCTCATGACACTCCTATCTCTATTACAATGTTTCCTTTCATTTTGTATATGGATGTTGGTCACATACACCCTTCATGATACTTCTATTTCTATTAATAATGATTCCACAGTGGTGGTTACAGTTCAATACATTCTTCAGTCATCCACGATATTACGTAATTTTTTTTTATTTAATGGTACACGTCTCGTTCGTCCACTTACGTCTTTAGTTGTTTGGAGAATTTTCTAAATATATCTAAATCTTAATATATTTAACAGGTAGAGACTACACCGAAATCCTACATGTTAAAAAACCAGATGTAGAAAAACATACTCCGGCAAGTGAGTATTAAACTAAAATTTATAATTAGCGCATTTAAGAATTATTATTTTAATATTAATATTAAGAATTATTATTTTAATATTAATATTAAGAATTATTATTTTAATATTAATATTAAAAATTATTATTTCTAAAAATTATTGTAACAAGCAAATTGTAGAAAAACGATAGAATGGATAATTACGTGTGAATTAATTGATTGTGAATTGTTGAAAGCCTTCATCAAAATTGTCAAATTGAAGGTTTTTTTTTAATATTTTATAACGAATATTAAAACAAAACACTCCAGGTTTTTTTTTTTAAGTTTTTAATTTTACTGCATAAAAACCTTTAAAATATCTGCATTTTCCTTTTACCCGCGGGTGCTCCCACGGGTAAAGCGAATGCGGGAACTCGCTAGGGGGTGTTGCACACCCCGATATTAGAATTATTATGATTAGAATTATTATGATCAGGATTATTATGATTAGAATTATTATGATCAGGATTATTATGATTAGAATTATTATGATCAGGATTATTATGATTAGAATTATCATTAGAAATATTATGATCAGGATTATTATGATCAGAATTATTATGATCAGAATTATTATTAGTAGTATCATTATTATCAGGATTATTATGATTAGAATTATTCTGATCAGAAATATTATGATCAGAATTATTATGATCAGAATTATTATGATCAGAATTATTATGATCAGAATTATTTTGATCAGAGTTATTAGGATGAGGATTATTAGGATCAGGATTATTATGATCATAATTATTCTGATCAGAAATATTCTGATCAGAAATATTATGATCAGAATTATTATTATCAGAATTATTATGATCAGAATTATTTTGATCAGAATTATTAGGATCAGAAGTACTATGATCAGAATTATATGATTAGAAATATTCTGATCTGAATTATTTTGTTCAGAATTTTTATGATTAGAAATACTATGATCATAATTATTATGATTATAATTATTATGATCATAATTATTATGATCAGAATTATTATGATCAGAATTATTATGATCAGAAATACTATGATCAAAATTATTATGATCAGAATTATTAAGATGGGGATTATTAGGATAAGGATTATTAGGATCAGAATTATTATGATCAGAAATATTCTGATCAGAATTACTATGATTAGAAATATTATGATCAGAATTATTATGATCAGAATTATTATGATCAGAAATATTATGATCAGAAATAATATGATCATGATTATTATGTTAGATCACTGTTATATTAATCATCACCAGAGTCAACTACGGGTTTTATTTATAGATTCTTCATCTATAGAAACTGAGTGTTCCAAATCGTATCGTTCTTGTAATCAAATAAATATCAAATCATATCAGAAATTAATCAGATAATCAGAAAAGTAAATAAAAAAGGAATACACATATTTTACACCCCATGACTTAAATTCTATTGAACTGCGAAAGAATATTAGAAAACAAGCGTTTCCGCATTAGAAAGTGGCTTTAAAAGCAGCCCATTTTGAAATAAGGGACGTTAGAAAAAAATTTGCAATGATTTTCCGTTGTGTGTAAAACACCCCAATACGATTGCTTCCAGATATTTCATTTAACTTCGTGCAAGGAACCATTATATTTGCTAGAAATAAAAAAGGTGGACTGATTCAAGGACAGCGGAGACTATATAAAAAAGGTGTGCTGGTTCTCGCGCTTTCTGACGGAGGCCGGGGAAAAGTATTTTTTTGAAGTCACCTTCCTCCGCCTTCTGTGGGCGTGTCTAATGCTCTCGTTTCTACAGTCGTTTTAGGAGAAATTGTCGCTATTGACAAGGAGTACTTAAGTTAACAAGAATTCTTGTTTTTAACTAATCATGAATTTATTTAAAAGAAAACAGTTAAAATTTGCTTCAAAAAACAATTTGAATCGATTTGGAAAGTTGTTTCGTTAATTAAATATTTCGAAATCGATTTGAACCAATGGTTCTTGACGTGCTGTCATCTATTTGTTGTTTTGTGAACTATTTAAAAGTGATAATCGTTAATTTTATTTAGAATTCGCTAAATTTTAAGAGTTTAAATTATATTTTAAGGATTGTATTTAGTATGTAAAAATTGCAAAAGAGTTGCTTAATAAATTAAGCGTATTACCTGAACACAATTATTTACAGATATTTACATTATTTTGCTAATTAAAAATCAAATCACTAGCTGTTACCCAACCGGGGATCGAACCTAAGTAGCAATGATTGAAACACACAGCCAATGAGAATGATCAAAAACTCATAGTAAGGCGGAGCTAAAATGACGTCAAAAAGATACTTTCCTTGCCCCTTTCAAAAAGCGAAAAACGAGCACACCTAATATATATATATATATATATATATATATGGTCTTCACCATCCTTGGGACTGATTCAATATATCTACACAAAATAACTTAATTGTTTGAATACTTAGGAAGAGCATTTCTTGTTTTAAAAAAGGGTTGGAACTATCCCCATATTTATGGGCTTGTACGTATTTTCGCTACTATCATTTATTTGTTTTTTCTACAGCAGTCAGAAATTTTGCAAACAACTACATATATTTAAATATTATTTCTTAACATCTATACAAAATATCACTTAAACACTTTTTTTTAAGCAATTAAAGTCTGTTTGAGGAAACGGCAATGTACGGAAATGTAAAATACATATTTTAAGATATACCTAGTAATTAAAAAATGTCGTTTAAGTATCTTTTTAATTTCCAGTGCATTATAATCATGCATTTGAACGTTTTCAGAACGTCCTGGATTTTCAGAGAAGCAGAAAAGAACTACAAAAAAGATGTCTGATCATCGGCCAACGAGTACAGTAATTTTTTTGTATTTTAAATTAAAATAAAACCATCCAGCTCCCAAATTTTACGTAATTGTATTTTTTTATCTTTATAGTACATCATCGCGTGTCTCAGTATGACGTCACTACCAAAACAGTCCATCAAACACCAAAAGGGAAAAGTAAGTGGATGTTCAATTGTATTTTTATAATTTATTCATGTTCTGTGATACACAAATTCTGCATAAGGAAGCATCCACTGTTTACTTAACAGATATAAATAGTTAAAAATAGTTACTCAAAAATAAGTAAACCGTACTCATTTTCGATTACATTCGATGCTCATCTTAACTCTGAATACATAAGTTTCAATTTTTAAAAAAGTATTGTACTCAAAAATGAGTACAATGAATAAAAGGTGCAGCTGCTTGCCTACATAGGATGCCTTCAGATGCAATTACAACAATTAACAACAATTACAACCAAGGCTTACCAGGAATCGAACCCAGATCCTCATGCACCGCGGTCCATTGCTTTATCCGTTGTACTACCAGGGCGACCTGAAGTAGTTATAAACAGAATTTTTTTAAAAAGGAATTTTTCATGGTATAGTTTTTTCATTGGCAACTAAACCGTTTGTTATCGCCAAAGACGTTCTAGCATTGCGAATATCGCATTATCAGTTTTAAAAATTGGTACTAAAAATAAGTTGGTACTAACTCTGAATACATAAGTTTCAATTTTTAAAAAAGTATTGTACTCAAAAATGAGTACAATGAATAAAAGGTGCAGCTGCTTGCCTACATAGGATGCCTTCAGATGCAATTACAACAATTAACAACAATTACAACCAAGACGCACCAGGAATCAAACAACTATACTAAAGCACCGCAGTCTATTGCCTTATCCGCCGTACTACCAGAACGATGTGAAGAAGTTGTAAACCGAGTAAATGTTAAAGAGATACGCTAAAAGAATGGGAAATAAAATAATTGAATTGTAATAATTCAGTTTCCATTTAAAAAATCGACATCTAATAATGTTGAAAACCGTTTTAAGAACAACTATTTTAAGTTTTTCAGATCACTTTGTTAAGATTTCTTGAACAGAAGCTGAGATTCGTATTATTAAATCCCACTGCTCCTTTTTGAGAAAGTACGATTACTTAAATTTGAATTCGTCATCGCTCATTTACGATGTAGTTGTACTCAAACAAAAACGAGTAGGTTCAGGGAAGAGTAGATTCAGGTCAGTACTTTTTTTACAGTGAAACATGCTTCTAATTTTATACAGAAAAAAAAAATTTAACGATTAAAATTTTATCGCAACTGTGGCAGGCTCTGCTTAAGCAATTCAAATTATCTCATAAACAAAACATTTTAAATAACTTGTCGCCAATGATGCTTAACTTTTATATCCTAATTCCGAAAACTGAATATATCATATTGTTTCCACAAAGGTAAAATAGGTACTAAAAATATGTAAAATGTCATCTTTTTTGGTTCATCATAGCTCCTAATACACTAGTTTCATTTTTGAAAAAGACATGTACTTAAAAATGAGTACAATGCGTAAAACTTAATAAAACTAGCAATAGTTTGAATGCATAGGCGGATTTCATCAAATCACTTTCAATAAATATCTGCCATCAAAACCAAGACTTACCGTGAATCGAACCCAGATCCTCAGGCATTTCAACCCACAGCCTTACACTAACAGAGCGACTTTAAGAAGTCTCAAATAGAAGAAATGTTAAAAAGGCCAAAAGAATGGGAAGCAAGATAATTAAGTTGTAATAACTCAGTTTCCATTTAAGAAATCGACCTCAAATGATGGGGGAAAACATCTTTTAAAAAACTACTTTTAGTTTGTCAGGCTGCTTTGTTAAAATGGCTTAAACAGAAGTTGATATTAACAATATTAAAATCACACTGATCATTTTTTAAAAAGTACGATTACTTAAATTTGAGTATGTTATCAAACATTTACAATGCAATTGTACTCAAAGAAAAACAAGTTCAGGTACTCATTTTTAAGTACCTTTTTTATACAGTGCAGTCTATTTCTATTTTTATAGTCTATTTTCAGAAGTTCCGGGTTTGTACCCATTTAACCCTTTGCACTCCAATAACACTTTGCCGTTTCCGTTCTTTCTACGGAACAGTTATTCATCCTTATGTTCTTTACCCTAGAATTTGTTATGCTCATAGAAAAAATAAACCTAATCTGTTTTGAATCTGCAAAAGAACGAGTTGAAAAAAATATCGATGTTTTTTAAACGCAAGATCACGCTGTTCTCGTTTATTTTAAAGAACAGGTAAAAGAACGAGTCCTTATGTTGTCGCGTGAGGGGCGCCAACGGAGTGCAAAAGGTTAGAGCTGGTTATGCCAGTATTCAAGACATATAGTGTTATCTGAAATTGTTTCAACATATTTTAAAAATTATTCTAATAAAGTGTTACTTCAAATATTACTGCATTTCTGCTAAACCGCATACTTTATTTTACAGGAACACCTCACCGAGAAGTCAAACGCCCAACAAAAGTATACACGCACCATATACATCCTAAAAGTAAGTAAATTCTAAACTCAGTTATCACCAAAAATCATTGATTATAAAACCTACCTTGCAAAGCAATTTTGAACTCATTTTAAACAGTGTGTTTAACTGTATAGTACTTCAATTCTTACAAAACATTTTAACATTCTTACAGCGCATGCGCAGAATAAGGAATCCCCACAAGTCACTACTCGAGTGTATTATGGAAAAAGGGGTAAGTAGGAACTTTAACTTCGAACACATATTTATTGCAGCATACATTTTATAAAATTCCAATATCCCTTTCGCATTTTGATAAATTCTTTTATTTTCTGATATTTTTGTATTTTTTTTTTTCAAAGCATTTTAACCCACGGGCGCCTTATTAAGGTCTCTCTTATTTTCATATTAAGCTATTGTTATGATTTGAATGAAATAAATATTTTCTTCTCTTCTTAATTTCAAGATTTCAGAAGTTCCCGACTCCTGAATATATAAAAATTACAACATTAACATCAATAAAACAATAAAACCTCATAGAAAAAATATAGCCAAGCTATGTTGCTTGTACATTAGGCCGGGTCGAAAAAACATTTGTTTCGATATCGTTATTCTAATAGTGCGGAAAGGGTGACCAGTGTGGTCAATAAACAGGTTGTAAAATATTTTTTTGATCGGATAATATCTTCTGCCTCCTCATCGCACTTGAAATTTCGAAATTTGGGTAAAAAATGGCTTTTTTCGCTTATTATAGGAAAAATAATATTTTCCGAAATAGTTATCCTAATTGCACGGAAAGGGTGTCTAATATGATCACCAAACACGATGTAAAATATTTTTTCGATCAGATAATATCTTCTGCCTCCACATCGCACTTGAATTACAGCTATTTTTGTTAAAAAGCGCACTTTTTCATGTGATAAAAATATGGTTCGAATACTATTTAATAGATGCACTTACACAAATACACTTACAGATGACTAGTTTACAGATGTTTGAATATATTCTTATGGTAAAATTCATTGGCAGATCCAGTGAGGAGGGACACAAGGGCCCGTGCCCCCCCCCCTCCCTCTCCAGACAGGCCCACTTCTTTTTTTCCTTATGTAATCGTGGAAGATTTCGATTTATGTAACATATGTTGTGTGATTATTTCAAAGGACAGGGGGATCACCGCACGATATATTGATTTAGTGGTTGTTGTCGAAAGGTTGTTAATGCTTGACTTTCTGATTTTGTAGGCAAAAACTGTGTTAAGTTTTTTACCTACATTAAATCTTCCACGATTAAAGAAAGAAAAAAAAATACTTACAGATGACTAGA
This sequence comes from Troglohyphantes excavatus, assembly GCA_963932185.1. Classification (NCBI taxonomy): domain Eukaryota; kingdom Metazoa; phylum Arthropoda; class Arachnida; order Araneae; family Linyphiidae; genus Troglohyphantes; species Troglohyphantes excavatus. The sequence continues at coordinate 61,070,103 of OZ010670.1, forward strand.
TTACAGATATTTGAATTCATCCTTATGGTCAAATTCATTGGCGGATCCAGTGAGGGAGGACAGGGGCCCGTGCACCCCCCCCCTCCCAGACAGGTCCACTTCTCATTTTCCTTATATAATCGTGGAAGATTTAAACGTAGGTAAAAAACTTAGCACGTTTTTTGTCTACAAAATCAGAAAGTAAAGCATTAACAACCTTTGGGCAACAACCACTAAATCAATATGGTGTGCAGTGATCTCCCTCTTCTTTGAAATAATCACACAAAATCTTTACATAACTTATATCACTGATTTTGATAAGAACGTTGTTTTAATGAATTCATCTCTATTGTCAGCCCCACATAAACCTTAGCAGATGCTTCTGTTACTGTTACTAACTTTATACATCGTTCAACTACCTGTGTGTGAGATGGGAAATGAACTATAAGTCCCATTTTGGGTTGTTTTTATCACTCACAATGAACCAGAATATGTCAGTGAACGGAGCATTGGACGAGGAGTAACAGTGGTAGATAACCAGTCAATCATTTCAGTACAGTTATCAGTTTCAAAGTTCAGCTTTGCTGGGAGAAATGAACGCACACCCCCTCTCTCTCTCTACATTAGCTTTAGAAGGCGACATTCTTACCTTAATTATGAGCCCTGCAACAAGCTCTCTAATGTACGATTTTCTGTCCATCAGCATTATCAGCAAAAGGTTCTGAGGATGCGCGGAGTATGCGTGGCGATAAATTGCTGCATCAACGACATTTTTTAGTTTTGACTAATATATTTTGATCTAGAGATAGCTATCCAAACAGGCGTATAACCATGTTTTAGGAACGTGTAGACTTTATGTCGATCCATGTTGACATGTAAACTCTCATAACAAACTTAACTATGTGTGTGGAGAACTGACATATAATCGTAGTACTCTGTTCGCTGTGTCATACAGCGCAAATGCGATAGTGTCCTAGGTTTCTTTTCCAATGCTCCATGATATATCCACTGACATATTTTGGTCCATTGTGAGAGATAAAACTAACTCGAAATGGGACTTATAGTTCACTTCCCACCTCGCGTACAGGCAGTTGAACGTTATGTGAAGTTAGTAACATAAGCATCTTCTAAGATTTATGTGGGGCTGACAATAGAGACGAATTCATTAGCATAACATTCTGATCACAATCAGTGGTATGATTTATGTAAAGATGTGTGATTATTTCAAAGAAGAGGGAGATCACTGTACACCATATTGATTTAGTGGTTGTTGCCCAAAGGTTGTTAATGCTTGACTTTCTGATTTTGTAGACAAAAAACGTGCTAAGTTTTTTACCTACATTTAAATCTTCAACGATTATATAAGGAAAATGAGAAGTGGACCTGTCTGGGAGGGGGGGGGGGTGCACGGGCCCCTGACCTCCCTCACTGGATCCGCCAATGAATTTGACCATAAGGATGAATTCAAATATCTGTAATCTAGTCATCTGTAAGTATTTTTGTTCTTTCTGTAATCGTGGAAGATTTGATCTAGGTAAAAAAACTTAGCACAGTTTTTGCCTACAAAATCAGAAAGTCAAGCATTTACAACGTTTGGACAACAACCACTAAATCAATATATCGTGCGGTGATCCCCCTGTCCTTTGAAATAATCACACAACATATGTTACATAAATCGAAATCTTCCACGATTACATAAGGAAAAAAAGAAGTAGGCCTGTCTGAAGAGGGGGGGGGGGCACGGTCCCTTGTGTCCCTCCTCACTGGATCTGCCAATGAATTTTACCATAAGAATATATTCAAACATCTGTAAACTAGTCATCTGTAAGTGTATTTGTGTAAGTGCATCTATTAAATAGTATTCGAACCATATTTTTATAACATGAAAAAGTGCACTTTTTAACAAAAAGAGCGGTAATTCATGTGCGATGTGGAGGCAGAAGATATTATCTGATCGAAAAAATATTTTACATCGTGTTTGGTGATCATATTAAACACCCTTTCCGTGCAATTAGGATAACTATTTCGGACAATATTATTTTTCCTATAATAAGCGAAAAAAGCCATTTTTTACCCAAATTTCGAAATTTCAAGTGCGATGAGGAGGCAGAAGATATTATCCGATCAAAAAAATATTTTACAACCTGTTTATTGACCACACTGGTCACCCTTTCCGCACTATTAGAATAACGATATCGAAAAAAATGTTTTTTCGACTCGGCCTATTGTACATTAGGGTGGAGTGAAAAGGGCGAAAAAAAAATAATTTCAAATTTTAGTGTTTCCTGACCCAACGAATGGTGCCATTTGGTGAAAAAATCACTGTGAAAAAATTTAAGCGGAATCGTTCATCATCTTCAGGTTCCACATTGAGATACAAAATGTAATATTAAAGTCAAACAGTAAAAAAAAAAACATTTTTTTATTTTAATTTAATTTTTACAATATTTTATTTTCAGATTAAAAAACGGTTCTAATTATTAAAAAATTGACATGAACATATTTTCACACATTATTTTCAGCTTTCACACGAGGTCCAAAAAAGTTCATCTTGGTGTCAAATTTCGGAAGTTCATTTCGTGACTTTATTCCGCTGCGAAGTATTCATCCACGACGGCTTCTACACCACCAATGATGCTTGTGTTTCCAGTTTCACATGCCTCACCACTGCTTGAGAATGGCTTCCCTGTTCAAATTGTGAACCATTTCTGATCAATCTTGTTATGTCTTCATCGCTGAAGTTCGTGGTAACTGGTGGTTCCAAAGGATTGTCATAGTGAATCATTTCGAAATAGTCATTTGCTTTTAAATTCAAATTGGGAAGATTAAATTATCTTATTTTCCCCTTTGAGTCAGTTTGTCTTGATGTCAGTATTCTTCTGAAGCCAAGTTCTCGAATGTGTGCTCGTTCATATACTAGCATCGCTAACAGAATATTCTCAGAATGAGCAAAATAACAGTTCCTCTGAATAAATTCGTGAAAGATTGTCTTAAAGTCTTCTGGAAATAATGAACTTTTTTTTATCATTCCATTAAGGTGAGTGTTCTATGAGTGGCATTCGGGATTTTCTTTATTTCAAACCAGGATGGCACATAAACTTTCATAACATATTATACCATGAGCTTAAAGTCTCATGGAGCATCATTATTGGTTTGGCGGTCGATACGTAAAGGCGAAGAATTTTGTTGGCTGAAGTGAGCCATCTTGAGTGAAACATCTTCCCGGGTCTTCTGTTTGCTAATTCTGGAAGGCATACTCCCAATGATACTGCCTAGAAATGTCGAAGAGGTGTTTTTGGTCTGTACTGAGTTCTTTTTTGTCAATTTCGGGAAAAACAACTGGAATAGAGACAAAATTTGCCACAGCAAGAGGTTTGCATGTTTTCATAGATTTGACTATTGTCGCGGAAAACTCTTGTGGTCCAGACGTATTTCGGTCCTAAATAAACAGAACCAGGTTCTGACAAGAGCGTAATATGCTCTACTACAGCTGTAGTCCTGTAGTATAAGAATTCCCTTTCTTCTCATACATAGTAGTCTTGTCATTTCTTCCATCGAAGTAGAGGGCATACAAACATTGCGGTATTTGTGAAGAATCTAGCTGGGACCGTAACTTTCGACGTTCTGTCCTCAGCTTATTCCTGTCGATAACTTTAGCCGGAATATCTTTAGATACAATCCTTACATCATGAAGCACATATGACGCAATGACAGCAGCTGACCTATCTGATATTCCTGTACTATCACAAGCAACCGCTAAATGCAGCAAGGATATTTTCATCTTACTTTTCTTGAATGTTAAGGGAGTTTTATCATCAGCTGCTTTCAGACGTTTGGCTTCGAGGCTAACGTAATCGTCATCATCTTCAGGGATATCTTCTAATTATGAATCAGATCCTAGAATGGCGTTCGCTGCTGAATCTGTAATAGACTTAGAAAAAGCTTTAGTTTTGCATTATCTTGCTTTGGCCTCATGGTTTTGCCTTTTATGTTGTTTTTTTCTTATACGCTTCAATTTTCGGCTTACAGAAATGTCTATCGACCCTATTGCCATTTTCTTACATGCCGTTGACCTGTTAAAAAAGTTCGCTCCATACGAGGAATCTTTAAAGAACACTTGCATTGTTCATAATTCAAACATTTGCATGAAGAAATATCAAGAAGTACTATTTGTCTGGTCGAAGAAATATTTCCTAATTTTGTTAGCCCCCTTTCGAGATTTTGATATTCTTTTCATATTTTTATACTTTTCATTGTAATTTCTTATAAGTCGAAAAATTTCTTGATGACTTATACCACTGGCAAGGAGGCTTTCTTCCATATTCTTGAAATATCCCAAGAAACAATTTCGATGATATCTTTGACTGAAGGATCTTTCTTATTCTCCTTTCACAATAAATAATTTTTGATCCAGAGGAAATGCTTTATTAAATCAGCAAACGTGGGTAAACTGTCCCAGAAAATGGAATCCACGTGACAACTATGTCATGGTAAAAATAGTTATCAGAATAAAACACGTGCTGCCATCTATTAAAATTAAGTAAATTTGCTTTTTATGTAGAGTACGAAAGTAATTTATAGCGCTAACATCTTAAGTTTTTAATAAGTAATTTATTGACAGTAAAGTTTAGACAGTTTAGACAGTAATTTTAAGACAGTAAAGTTTTAATTAAGTAATTTATTGACTAAATCATAACTAATTACTATTAATTATGATACAATTAATGTTAAATATCATTTTAATTAACACATTAATTAATTGAAATTATTTATTAAATAAAAGCACATTTTTTTTATATAAAAGGCTATATATAAACATTCTTTTGAGATGTGGAACCTCAAGATAGCAATATTTTGGGCTGAAATTTGGTGACAATTTGTTCTAGTGAGTTTGGCACCGTATAATGACTCAGGAAACATGAATTTCAAAAAAAAGTTTTTTCGCTCCACCCTATTGTACATGTCTCTTAAACATATACACTCAAACCTGTTTTTGTGCGGTCTTTTTTTGTGCGATTCTTTTTTTGTGCGATTTTTTTTTTGTGCGGTATATGAAAATTTCAATCAAATTGGAACATAATTGACGAAGTTATCCAAGGATAGTGGATACTATATAGTATTAGAAGATGTGCCAGTTTCAGCGCTTTCTGTCGGAGGGCGGGGCAGGACATTTTTGACGTCATACTGACTTACCCCTCTGTACTTTGTGGGCGTGTCTAATGCCAGTGACAAGTGTTACACTTCAGTAGTGTTTTTATGGTTTCTTACGGTATTTTATTATTTTTACAAACTTTTCTGGTTGACCACGCATTTTTTCGTCGTCCCAGACTTTTCTTTGATTCTCATCAGTCAATTTACAGACAAACCCTTTGGAAATCATAAATAATTCATTATTTAAAATGCAATGTCAGGCAAATATTGTTCCGATATGATTTATCAAATTTTTTATAAGCGAAATATTTTTTTTAATTTTAAATTATCGTTTGTGTTTCAGATTATTTTCAACAAAAGATAGTGTAAAAAAATATTCGCAACTTCAAACACTGTAATTTAAAAAAGCAAAAAAATTAACTACACATTGAACATAAATCCTGACTACAAAAGGTTTTTATAAAAAGTTTGTCTGCTTCAAGCAATAAAATCCAAAAAAGTTGACTTTCTAAAAGTTAAAAAAATAAAACATGATTCACTTTATAAAAATCGTTTTATTATTTAATTCTACTCCAAAATCATCCATTCCAAATCGTTTGTAATTCCATTTGAGTTTTAATATAGGAATTATTTTAGTGTGTAAATATATTTTCGTTAAGTTTGATGCTATCTATGTTAGGATACTTTAAAAAGTAATATTAATTTATTTGAGATATACTTTTAAAAGTGTCTTGATTTAAAAGTGTTTGGCGAGATTTCAAGTAGCTGCCAAGCCTCGTGTCTTGATTTCGTTTAAAAAAGCAATTCCTAATTATTTCGTAAGGTTTTGAGTTATTTTCTACGTGATTTTTTTTATGCGGTCCCTATCCACCACATAAAAAATTAATTGTGTGTTTATGCGGTCCCTATCCACCGCACAAAAACAAGTTTAAGTGTATATATATATATATATATATATATATTTCTATCTTTTTTTTGCGTTTTATTATTCCAATAAATAGCTTTTTTAAAACAATTGTTTACATTTCTTTTCAACAACATTTCAGACATCGGCATATAATGAAATTAAATGTTTTTATCTGTAATAGAAATGCCTAAAAATCTCCATTTATAGTTAGGTGCCTCACTTTTATATTACCGAATGTAAACAGGACCATTATTAAAAAAGTGTCGTCTTATATTACTGGTAATTTTGAATCGATGCGACAATTTTTTCTTTCCGCGTTTTGAAACATTATTTCTCTTTATTGCTTAGGAGGTGTCCATGGCACTAAATGGTTTCGCTTAAAGAAACCAAAAATGACCATAGAAGAGATGCTTAAGCTAACTAAAGGCGAGTGTAAATATCCTGTCACAATTGAATGCCGTTCGATGTCTCCCAAGGATAGTAAGAAGGATAAAATTACTTGCGATATGAACCAGGGATTTATTTGCAAAGGACCGTGTACCGCGGAATACGAAGTCAAGCTCTGGTGCTGTGGTATGTTTTTAAGTATTTTATTTCTGGATTCTAAAATCACTGACTTCAAGATATTTTGATACTTTTATGTTTTACTCTCATAAGGTATACTTATATTAAACTATTAGAATAATAAAATATAATAGAGTAATTATAAATGTTCAAGTTTGTGCACATAAATATTTTTTTCAATAATTATTGTTTGTATTAACTAACTTATCATATTTTTATGAGTTATTTTTTTTTAAGTCTAAAATTACTTCCATTTCTTTTATTGTGATTTAACACTTTCTGAAGATAAATAAATTAAGAATATTTGAAATTTAAAACGTGAGTAAAGTTTTATGCAAAAGAGATTGCCACAGGGTTTAGTCTTAGGTCCACTTTTATTTAATATTTTTATTGATGATTTTAGTTGGGTGATTAGGGGAAAGGTCATTATTATCTTTGAAGATGATTTAAAAATTATGGAGACTGTGAATTCTGAGGAACAAATATAGCAATTACAAGGTAATTTAACAAATATATCAGAATGAGCTGTAAATGGAGTATGTCTTTTAATATTAGTAAATGTCAAGTTTTGTACATGGGAATCAAAAATAGATATTTTACCTATGTTTTACAGGGGGCAAAAACCCAAAATAGTGATATAGTAAGTGATCTGGACGTATTAGTAAATGACGATTTTAATAGGAGTCATCAATGTACAGTGGCTAGCAAGAAAACTAATTGAACATTAAGATACATCAGGAAAAGTGTTTTGTGAAAATCTAACGATATAATATTGCCATTGTACAGAGGTTTGGTAAGACCGCATCTTGAGTATGCTGTACAGTTTTGGTCACCATATCTTAAAAGAAGACATTGAATTGTTAGATAAAATTCAGCACAAGGCTACTAAAATGCTCCATAGTTTTTCAGGCATGAATTATGAAGATATATTAAGACATTTGAATATGTATACTCTGGAAGAGAGAAGAGTTATGGGAGATTTAATTCAAATGTTCAAATTTATTAAAAAAAAGGGTATGTGGAGGGTTTAGGTTTTAATATAAGTTATAGAACGAGAGGTCATGTATTTAAATTAAACAAATCACACTTTAATCGGGAAGGGAGAAAACAGTATTTCTATAATATGGTAATAGACAAATGGAACAACTTGCCAGTGAATTTTGTTAACTGAATAGGGTAAAGGATTTTGAGAAATTTGTAGATATTCATTGGGGGATAGATAGGAGATAGTAGCTGCACTAACCTTGTTGAGCCTTGAGCTTGTTGTTGGTCGTCAATATTTGCATTTCTATATTAATCTATTAAAATAATAAAAAAATAATCCCTTAATTGTGATTGTTCGAGTTTGTAAACATAAATATTTTTTTAAATAATTTATTTGTGTTTCTATTAACAAACTTCTCACATTTTTATAAGTATTTTTTTTTAATCCTACGATTATTTCAATTTTTTTTATTTGGAATACACACTTTCTCAAGATTAATTAATTTAGAATATTTAAAATTTAATCACGGTGTAAAGTTTTAAGTATGGATGGCTTTTGGCGTCAAGCTGTTTATATGTAATACAAAAAAATATCATCACTTTTGGACTATTTTTGCAATCAAAGGATTATTTTTTTACCTTTTCTCAAATTTGTGAGTTGTTTAAATAAAGTGATCGGAAACGCTTAATCCTCGTTTCAGTGCTTATAGCTATATTATTCTAGCTCAGTGGTTAAAACCACTAAACAACAATAACATAGAAACTATAGCGAGAATCAATCATGAGCGACCATTCTACACCTCTGAAAAAATTAAGCCAAAGTAGAAAAAATATTCCTTTTGCATAGGTTGCTTAGATTTAAACACACATTTCTGGCTTTTAAAAATACATTAAATGTTAAGATACTTACTTTCTAATTTACAAGAAAAAGAAGTCAAAAATATTAATTAATCAAATGCACAAGACCGACGCAACTAGAATAGAGGTGCAATAGCGGTAGTAGAATCTTTTCTCTTCCAAAAAGTATTCATCCGCGTGGCACGGTGAAGTACATTGTCGCTCAATGGGTGTCTTCACTTCAACGTTTATATATTTTAGCTCAATCGTTAAAACAGGTCCTCGCGAACGCCAGGTCAATCAATCTGGATTTTTTTAATAACACCTTATGTGGAAAACCTGGAGAAGTCAAAAGAATTTCGATCTGAACTTTATGTTGCAACCCCGGGTTAGAATATATTCTACGGTACACCTGATTTTTCGCCAAATCTGGCAACATGGCACCAAACGCCGATGCAGATGGAAAAATGGACCAGTTTTTTAATTGGCAACCCAAACAGTTGTTTGTCGCCAAAGATGTGTTAGCGTCGCGATTATCGCTTTTTCACTGTTAAAAATAGTTACTGAAAAATAAGTAAAATGTACTCATTTTTTATTACATTTGATGTTTATCATAGATCCGTTTCTACTCATTTTTGAGTAAATATGTTTTACTCATTTTTGAGTAAATGTGTTTTACTTATTTTGAGTAAATGTGTTTTACTCGTTTTTGAGTACATGTGTTTTTACTCATTTGAGTAAATGTGTTTTACTTATTTTTGAGTAAATGTGTTTTACTCGTTTTTGAGTACATAAGTTTTTACTCATTTTGAGTATATGCGTTTTTACTCATTTTTGAGTAAATGTGTTTTACTCATTTTTGTGTACATGTGTTTTTACTCATTTTGAGTACATGTGTTTTTACTTATTTTTGAGTATATGTGTTTTTACTCATTTTTGAGTATATGTGCTTTTCATAAATGAAACTTATTTATAAGTTTAATTTTTGAAAACGATATGTACTAAAAATGAGTAAAATTTAATAAAAAGAGCAGTAGCTTACCCACATAGGCTGCCTTCACAAATAACTTTCAATGAATATCGACAAATGACAACCGACTTACCGGGAATTGAACACACATCCTAAAGCACCACATTCCAGTGCTTTATCAGTTTTACTACAGGGCGACGTGAACATGTTATAAACAGAATAAACGTTAAAAAGGTGTGACAAAAGAATGGAAGGTAAGATAATTAAATTGTAATAACTCAGTTTCCATTTAAGAAATCGACAATGTTTAAAGCCATCTTCTAGACAACTATTTTAAGTTTGTCATGTCGCTTTGTTAAGATGGCTTGAACAGAAGTTGAAAGTAGCAGTATTAATTCACACTGCTCATTTTTTAGAAAGTACGATTGCTTCAATTTGAGTACATCGTCGCTCTTTTACGATGCAATTGTCCCCAAAGAAAAACGAGTATGTTCAGTTACTCATTTATAAGTCCCTTTTTTTTTTACAATACTCAGAAAATTCGCCAAGCCGTACAAAGCATTTTAACCCAACCCCTTTTGCAATGTTTAGTTTTTTTTATCATTAGACTTCTTTATTTTCAAGGGAGCTTCGTAACAAACTATGATTTTTCTTTAGATGAAGAAATGGTTGAACCATGCGCAGGGAAGCAGTATCACACTCCTATCGGAAAGTGCATACCTATCGATAAAATTAAAAAAGACTGTGGCAAATGTCAATCTCCAGTCGAGATGTCATGTTCGTTGGAGAAAGTCGAAGGGATGTCCAACAATGACGTGACTGTCGAGTGCAATGTTCACCGAGGAGTGTCATGCAAGAGCAAAAAGAAATCTAAAGGTCATGAGAAATGCAAATGTACAATCAAGGTTACGCTTCTGTGCTGTCAGTGTCGTAAGTCTACATTTTGTGTTTTTTCTATAAATACTAAATAAAAATTGAGTCACCCAATTGCGAAACTCGTTAAAAAGTACCAGTGCCGTCACACAAAAAATATTTCTGGGGGGTTGAATAAGCAAGAAATTTCCCAAATTAATGATTCGAAATTCCCAACTTAACGATTCGAAATTTTCAACTATTTAAAACTCACAACTCAGTGGGGGTGTTTCACGTCAAGAAGCAAAAGACCACTGTTCCAACCGAACATGAAGAAAAATCCTCGACGCCGAACGAGTTCAGTAGAATTAGCATGGGAAGTCATGTAGGGTAAAGGGTTTATCCAAGATGGTATTATCCTCGGTTATTGTAGTTGCTGCTATCCGTACACAACAGGCACTCTAAAAAGGCTCTTAATCAAAATTCAAGCGTACACAAAGAAACCAACTCTTCAGGTGTATCTAATTTAAGTTTAATTAACTTTAAGAGGTTGCATATTATATTATTTAGAATTAATCGAAAGTGCGTCTACGAGACTGGCACTTCCTATTCGTTCACCGCATGGTACAGTTCTAGTCTGTTTCTAACAAGATGGCTACGCTCCGCGTCCATCCGAACCCAATAACACCTCAATAGGACCTACACTTTTGTGCTCTATATCTGAAAGATGTATTTATCTTATTTATTGTCGTTTAAAGGATCTGAAAAAAAAATGTGAAGGAAAAAATTTAAGTATTTAAGAAAAAAGCTTTAGTAGTTAAAAAAAAGTTTTAAAAAATTTGAATATTTTAAATTTTTTAAAAAAATACCAACAGTTATGGAATTTGTGAGTGAAATATTGTTCATTTATATAAATTTAAATAATATACATTAAAAAAATTAAAAAAGTCAAAAATGAAAAAATAAAGTTTAAGTGGTACTGTGTCTCCTTAAGTAGGTAATTAAAATATGATAAAGTTTTCTTCTATACTTTCACATGGTCCCTTCTGTATCAAAATAGTGTTTAATAATTAAGGCAATTCTAATATATTGATTACATTCTTAATTTATCACAGTAAAAAATATAATATTTTTTATTAGTTATGACATTAAATAATATTGCATGGATACTCAAAGTCTCTATAGTCTTCTATATTTTCACCCCCTCCCTTCTATGTCAAAATAGTGTTTAATATTTAATGTAATTCTAATATATTGATTACATTCTTAATTTAACCAGGAAAAAATATAATATTATTTTATTAGTTACGACATTAAATTGTATTGCATGGATAGTCAATTTTATCTGATTTTTGAGAAACTGTAATGCACTCCACTACATGACTTTACCTCTCTTCTTTTACTATATTTACAGAACGTATTCGCCATGGTCACATGAACGCACCTTCGCCCATTCATGTTCATTATCCACCGGCAGGTAAGGTCACTTTTCCGTTTGATTTTGTTTTTGCAATTTATTACTTGCTTTCAGTAATAATATTTTATATTATCATTATTTTGTATTATCAGTATTTTATATTATCATTATTTTATATTATCATTATTTTATATTATCATTATTTTGTATTATCAGTATTTTATATTATCATTATTTTATATTATCATTATTTTATATTATCATTATTTTGTATTATCATTATTTTATATTATCATTATTTTATATTATCATTTTTTGATTATTTTATATTATCATTATTTTATTATTTTATATTATCATTATTTTATTATTTTATATTATTATTATTTTATTATTTTATATTATCAGTATTTTATTATTTTATATTATCAGTATTTTATTATTTTATATTATCAGTATTTTATTATTTTATATTATCAGTATTTTAATATTTTATATTATCAGTATTTTATTATTTTATATTATCAGTATTTTATTATTTTATATTATCAGAATTTTATTATTTTATATTATCATTATTTTATTATTTTATATTATCATTATTTTATATTATCATTATTTTATATTATCATTATTTTATTATTTTATATTATCATTATTTTATTATTTTATATTATCATTATTTTATTATTTTATATTATCATTATTTTATTATTTTATATTATCAGTATTTTATTATTTTATATTATCATTATTTTATTATTTTATATTATCATTATTTTATTATTTTATATTATCATTATTTTATATTATCATTATTTTATATTATCATTATTTTATTATTTTATATTATCATTATTTTATTATTTTATATTATCAGTATTTTATTATTTTATATTATCATTATTTTATTATTTTATATTATCATTATTTTATTATTTTATATTATCATTATTTTATATTATCATTATTTTATATTATCATTATTTTATTATTTTATATTATCATTATTTTATATTATCATTATTTTATTATTTTATATTATCATTATTTTATATTATCATTATTTTATTATTTTATATTATCAGTATTTTATTATTTTATATTATCAGTATTTTATATTATCAGTATTTTATATTATCAATATTTTATATTATCATTATTTTATACAAATACACTGGTTTCACAAGAGACTCCTGATTTTAATATTAAATAACTCCGAAATGGAGATCTATAGAATACAGAAAAAAGTGGTATGTTTATTTTGAAAAGAGTAAAAAACCTGGTACAAAAGCTTCGTAATTAGTTACAAATGTTGCCGACAGATGGCGCTGTACGCCGGATCATGCGTGATTTGGAACATTGGAGGCAACTATTTTCTGGAATTATCCTGCAACACTGGACGAACTTGAACAGTTGATATGTGAGACACGTGCGTCCATATTTATTAACACACTACAGAGGGAGAATGGAAATTTATCTTTGCTGCGAAACGTACTTATTGTGATGTGATTGCAACGACTACCTGTAATTTGCAGTTTATAGTTATTTCTCGTACTCCGTACTGCCACAACAAGCTACAAAGCCACCTGTCGACAACATTTGTAACTAATTTTAAAACTTCTATATAAGATTTTTAGGGCTTTCAAAATACATATACTACTTGTTTAACTCTTCTATTGATGTCAGTTTCCGACTTATATAATTTTGAGATCAACGAATCCCTAATTTGTTTACGCAGTAAAGATATTTGAGTATAAATTTAAGTTGACAATTAATGTCTGAGGATCGATACAATTATTTGATTTGTAAAAATATGCAATGCACATTTCTTTTGATTAAAAAAGGATATATATTTGATAAAATTGTTTCAAAATTACACGATTATTTTAAATTCTTTGAATTGTAAAGGTTAAAAACTCTACATTAACACCTCCCTATAAAATATAAATTTAAATTTTGATTTAGTGTGCGCTATTATAAACATTTATATAACTTAAAAGTTATGATGTCTTTAAGACTGAGGCATAAGATTTTTGAATTTTTTACATAACTCATATAGTTTATACATGACACTTATAGTTCTTATCAATTGCGTTTTAAACAATAGAGTAATGATACAAATAGAGGAATAAAAATACTGATTTCCGTGTGTCCATCATTGAAACCACGTGATATGTGGAAATGCCAATTCATTCATGCGCCAATATTACATGGCAGGCCTTGGCGGCTTTAAGAACTAAACGAGATCGAAGTATTGTAATAAGGTTTTGTGTTTAATTTTGTATTTAAATATATATTTTTTTGCACGAGTGGCACAATTTAAGGGAGTTTAATAGATATATTAAGGAGATTTTTTTTTACTTTGTAATTTTGAAATAATTGCATTACGTTTTTATGTAAAAAATTTACCAAAAGCGAAGTTCTTTCAATTGTTATTTTGTATACTTCAATAAGAAAATATGAACAATAAAACCTGAGAAATATAAAAAGTTTCGCTTCTTCGAGTATTGAACACAAATAAAATATTTTCGTTTCGTTAATGAAGAGGAAATATTTAGCGCATATTGTTTGAAAATAAGTAAATACATACATATATGTTAAGAAGTTGGATACGGACAGAATTCCTTATCACCAAAAGAGAAGAAAGTGCGCCAAATTTGAAACTCCTGCAGATGTCTGAACGCCAAATGTGGCAGCGCTATAACCACGTGATGTGAGTTTTTCTTTTCAATGTTGACACCGCGGCCTTACGAGAGTCTGGTATTGAAGGCGCTCTCTATTTAATATTACAACTCTCTGTTTTAAACAGCAAATTATATTAATTTTTTTTAATTATATGTGGTTATAAACTCAACAATTTAACTAATCAAACTGAACATTTTTATAATTTTCAGGGGGTAGTCACCATAAAACACTAGCAGTACCAACTACTAAACGGTTACACGTCACACCTGGTAGTAAGTATTCAAATACTATTACGTCATTATTTGATTGTACATGACACTTGTTAAACTTATAATTATGTAGATTCATTATTATTTTCAATACTGTTTGTTAAACCTAATGTTACTAGTTTAGGGGCAGATATACAGGGGATCGATCAGAAGGGTTCCGCTTGCTAAAACGGCATGTGGCGAAATGTTACACTAATATCGCTTGCATCTTGGTAACCTTACTACCAATGCGTCTTACATTGGTACCATTGCCCAGAGGAACACTGTTAAAATAAGTACTCAAAAATATGTGAAATGTACTGATTTTTTAGTATATTCTATGATTGTCAATACTGTTAATTCGCATATTGGTAACCTTACTACCAATGCGTCTTACTTTGGTACCGTTGTCCAGAGGAACACTGTTAAAAATAGGTACTCAAAAATAAATAAAATGTACTTATATTTTAGTATATTCTATGGTTGTCAATACTATGAATTCGCATCTTGGTAACCTTACTACCAATGCGTCTTACTTTGGTACCATTGTCCAGAGGAACACTGTAAAAAATAGGTAGTCAAAAATAAGTAAAATGTACCGATTTTTTAGTGTGTTCTATGATTGTCAATACTATTAATTCGCATTTTGGTAACCTTACTACCAATGCGTCTTACTTTGGAACCGTTGTCCAGAGGAACACTGTTAAAAATAGGTACTCAAAAATAAGTAAAATGTGACGATTTTTTAGTGTGTTCTATGATTGTCAATACTATTAATTCGCACCTTGGTAACCCTACTACCAATGCGTCTTACTTTGGTACCATTGTCCAGAGGAACACTGTTAAAAATAGGTACTCAAAAATAAGTAAAATGTACCGATTTTTTAGTGTGTTCAATGATTGTCAATACTATTAATTCGCATCTTGGTAACCTTACTACCAATGCGTCTTACTTTGGTACCGTTGTCCAGAGAAACACTGTTAAAAATAGGTACTCAAACTTAAGTCAAATGTACCAATTTTTAAGTTAATTCTATGCGTGTCAATACTATTAATTCAATTGGAATAAAATGTTTCAGACATGTCAGGAAAACAATATTTAAAACGATTCAATCACAATATTTTCTACATTTAGTGTACTTTTGAAGAAAAAGTAATTTTAATACTGTAGGATTTTAAGTTAATACGTTCGTAGGGTGCTCTTTTCTAAAACGGGTTTGAATATAAAATCACCAATTTTTTTTACGTAGAATAAATTGTAATTAAACGCAGTCATTTTCAGTCTGACGTATCAGTTAAGGTGACTTAGCTGTTAAGGTAATTGAGTATACATATATTAAAAAAATTCTAATTTATTAATACAAGTAATACCCTGGCTGGTAGCTTTCAATTAGTTTATTTTTTCTTCGCTGTTGCTTTAAAAATCTCAGGTATTTATTTTATTATTATTATTACCTTTAAAACAGTTTTTAGTATAAAAAAATCCATTATATGTTGTCTTACTAATTTTTTTTTCTTATAGAAAAGCCTCCCTATACCGGTCACTGGAAACCAACAAAACCCCCCCGCACACTAAATGTCCCGCACCCGAGTAAGAATTTTTTTTTTTCAATTTCTTATTTCAGAATTACATTCTTTATTCACCACTTTTCTATTCTTAAACTTTTGATGATTGTCAAGTTCCTACTTAAGAAAGATCTACAAAATACAAGCAATTAAAGTCGAATGATATTAAAGCCGCTTTTCAGTCGATTTTAAAGCCTTCGAGCATGAATGGACTGTAGTAGAGCGAATAAGACGTCATCATCGTGAAACCAACATCTCAGACTGAATGGCCTCAGACACGTGACTTCCTTTCAAAATTTATGAATTAAAAAGTACTCGTGATTGGTTTTGTGAATTGGGAAATGTGTAACAGTGACAATTTATTAATGGAATGACGTTATTAACCACGTGTCTGAGGCCATACATGTTGGCCTCACTTTGATAATAGCGATATTACAAAAATATGTTTTCTTTACTATGAAGGATCCATGCTCGAAGGAATGCTAGTCCGGCTACGTAAAAAAGTTATAATTGGATTACAATTCCTCCGGTCACAGGCTCCAGATGTGTGAAAAACGGCCTAACCATTACACAGCGTGTTCTAGAATTATTATTCATATTGCAAAATGTTGTTTTTAAGCAGCGCCAGTTTTCTTATGTTACTCATTACTATCGTGGTTTATAAATGTATATGTAAGTCGCCGTGTACGAATTTACCAAGAAGTGCACAGTTCTATTAACAGTACTAATTACTATTACTACACATGTTAATAATTGCACAATTCTTCATATGCCTATCAAATCCATGGCATAGATTTATAACGCTTCTTTTTCTTTTAACATAATTTTGAAAAGTTTTCCTTTATTCCCTGACACCATTCATGAAGTTAAAATTGAAATTTAAAGTTTGTATACAAAATTGTATTTAAAGCTTTTATTTGAAGGCTTTAAAGTCGAGTTGTTAAATTAAATACACTTATAAAAATGTATTCTTTCTTTTGTATTTATATATTAATTTAGAATTTTTTTTAATTAATATTTAATACGCAATATAAGACAAGGATTGAACTGTTTTTTTATTATTGTAATTTATATTGATATTTTTTAACTGCCACATGGCTCTACAAAATATTTTTAATTTTTCTAATGAGCTCATATTCTAATAAATTAGGACAGTTGAATAAAAACTGATATACAATAAACAATGTATTTAATACGTTTGTTGTTGCTTGAGACATTTTATATAAAATGTATTTTTTTTCTATATCCATGCATTCATAAACAAAAATTGGAAGTGTCCTTGTATTTTATTTTCCATTTTATTTTCTTACAAGACCTCTCTGAAGCAAAAAAAGAGCTCTATTATTTTTTTCCTAAGGGTTCTTAAAATGCTAAATTTCTGATAAAGTTTTACTTGCAGTGGAAAGTTACCTAAATTAAACGTTTTTAATATAATTTTATCTTTTAAAATTTGGGATTAATTTCGTTTTGAATTTTTATGAGAAACCAAAAACTTTTATTCGCATAAATAATTTATTACACATTAGTATGTTTTATCAAAGAATATCATGATTTTTCTCCATAAAAAATATGTATTTACATGTATAAAAAAAAAATTAAGTGTTTCATTTGTGAATATTTGTGAATTTTTATGAAGTAACAATTTACAAAACGCAATTTTGTATTCTTCTTCTCAGATGTCGGTAAATTTGGCAGAGGTAAATTTGACAACAGTAAATTTGGCGGTATCGTGAGAGGGATCTTCCATATATTATATAACGCAAATAACGGGAAGATATGTTCTGTCCTGCAAGGATTTATATTCAATTCTGAACTAAACGATACTCTTTGTTGCGATTCTTTTTATGTTACAATTCTTTTATTTTTTAGTCGTGATTCTGAAAATTGTCACCAAGGCCATGCTTAACTCGTTGTTTGAATTGTGTCATAAGCTGCATCTCGCCAACAGTTTTAAGCGCAGGCACGTACCGTGCGCTAATTTCATAGACTCCTGACGTCGATTTAAGGCTCCGGACAATTGTGGTCTCCGTCCTCCGGGCAATTGTGGTCTCCGAAAACTCAGGATAGCAGCTTGTACTCCTTTCGAGCAGTCTAATATATTGCTTACAGGCAAACCTTCGAGTAGTCGATTATGCCACCCAGAACTCAAATACTTTGCTTTGTAAAGAGCAATGTGAGTCGAACTACTGCGTTCACGCACAGAAGAGTAATTTGTATTTTTTTTAAACTTAAATTGAGTTTTAGCTTACATTTTATTTGTAGTAAAGAGCCTATAAACAACATTATTCCATGCAGAACATAAAATACTTCCCCCTACATGTGTGTTAGGCAATGTTTGGTCGACCCCTTGCACGATTCCGCCAAATTTACCTTCGCCAACTTTACCGGCTCTCATGCTTCCCGATAGTATCATTCATAACGAATTTTAATAAAATTTATTTTAAGATAAAAATTTCACTTTTGGAACATTGCGTTAAGAATATTAAAATATAAATGCAACCTTAAAACTACACAATAAAAATACAAAAAAATCCTGACATATTTTTGAAGATACATCTCCTTTCATCAACAAAAAGGAAAAAGTCTGTTAGTACAACAAAATCAAAATAAAACCAGAATTGAAAGTGTTATCAAATAACAAAAATATCTCAAACGGTTAGGGTTAACTATCGTGTGTCAACAAGCAGGAAATGCCAGAACAGCAAAGGTCTCATTAACATTCGAATCAATATTGCAAATCATTTTAAACGCCTCCAATGAAGTCAAGTTCGATTGGAGATTTGGGTTTGCAAATTAAATGTGGGTTAGAAAAATTAAATAGATGATGATAATCCAAAGAGTGCATATCAATGGAGGACTGCTTATTTCTTGTTTAACAGTATGTGCTTGGCGATCCTTAAGAGATACCGAAGTCCAAAATGTCGAAAAATTGCTAATTTTATTTTTTTGCATTAAAAGATGTTATACGTTTTTAAGAAAGTGTGCAGATGATTTCAAAGCAGTAGAAAAAAAGAGAACATGTGCTTTTTTATAATATTATATAAAATGATGATTATATGACTTTTATATGATGACTTTTTAACATATGTCTACATACTTTTCGTAGTGTCATATTCAGAATATATTTTTTTTTTAATTTTTGTTACTTTAAAATGATAGGACTTTGTAAAACATTTACCTAAAATAAAATTGTTAATTGTTTCCAAAGCTGTAATATTTGTTTTATAAACGCATGACTCGTTTTTCTTTAAGTTATAAATTATTTTTTTTACCAATTAATGAACTTAAAAAATTTTAATATTTTTTAGGTTACGGACTTAAATTTTTTTTTGAAACAATTAAAACCCAAATTTGCAAAAGTCTATTCACACGTCTGTACTATATACTTCAATGTTTTTATTCAATGTTTTTAAATGTTAAAAATTTAAGGTGGAGTATTGTTTTTTTAAGCTTATTTCGTCTTAAAAAAAACCGCAAAAAATCAAAAATAATTTTTTTAAATATTATATTTTTTCTTTGATTATTATTCAGAAAAAGAGGTTCTAACAACGCAAAAAAATTTATTTTTGAATTCATTAATCCCTTAATACGAAATCATAATGCTCTTTTTGTATGACCGATGTATGACATGCCACACAAACATGATAAGACATGACTTGCATACCACATATACCCAATTTATAAAAGTTTATTTTACCCTAATATTATTTGTTTCAGCTCGAGGTATTACACAACAGCGACAACCAACAATACTTAAAATTATTATCATAATACCAGATGGTAAGTATTCTTGATCAAATTTTTAATCTTTTTTGTGTGTGATTGGAATCCTAAATATGCGTACTTTTTTCATTTTTACAGTACAACCATTTACCGGAAAAAAGCATCTCCCTACCACTGCTGTATACAAGAGTACCCCAAGTAAGTCAAAACTTGATTTTTATTCGTAAGCTCATTGTTAAAAACAGGTACTCAAAAATAAGTAAAATGTACCCCTATTTGAGTACATTCGATGCTCATTATAGCTCGGAATACGAAAATGTCATTTTTGAAAAAGACATGTACTGAAAAATGATTACAATGAAGCCAAATGAATAAAAATAGCAGTGCTTCATAAATCACTTTCAATAAATATCAGCAATTACAACCAAGACTTACTAGGAATCGAACCTATATCCTGAGGCAATGCAGTCCAGTGCCTTATTCGCTGTACTACCAGGGAGGCATGAATAAGATTTGAACAGGAGAAATGTTGAAAAGGTGTGCCAAAAGAATGGCGATTAAGATAATTGAGTTGTAAAAATTCAGTTTCCATTTAAGCAATCGACATCAAATAGTGTGGAAAACCCATATTCTGAACAACTATTTTAAGTTTGTTGGCTCGCTTTGCTAAGATATCTTGAACATAAGCTGAGATTAGCAATATTAAATCCCACTGCTCATTTTTGAAAAATACGATTACTTAGATTTGAGTACATCATCGCTCATTGACGATGCAATTGTACTGAAACAAAAACGAGTAGGTTAATTTACTATTTTTTAATTACTTTTTTTACAATGTAATACCTCATATATCATGTAATGTAATGCCTCATATATCATGTAAAGTAATGCCTCATATATCATGAAAAGTAATGCCTCATATATCATGTAAGGTAATACCTCATATATCATGTGAATAAATACCTCCAACATAATGTAAAGTAATACCTCATATTTCAGGTAAAGAAATACCTCAAATATCATGTAAAAAAAACTCATATATCATTTAAAGAAATATATCATATATCATGTAAAGTAATATCTCATCTTTTAGGTAAAGTAATACCACACATATCATGTAAAGTAATTCCTCATATATCATGTAAAAAATACCTGAAATATCATGTAAAGAAACATCTCATATAGCATGTAAAGTAATACATCACATATCATGTAAAGAAATACCTCATATATCATGTAAAGAAATACCTCATTTATCATGAAAAGTAATACTTTACATATCATGTAGAGTAATACCTCATATATCATGTGAAGAAATACCTCAGATATCATGTAAAGCAATATCTCATATATCATGTAAAGAAATACCTCATATATCACGTAAAGAAATACCTGACATAGCATGTAAATTAATACCTTATATATCATATAAAGCAATACCTCATATATCATGTAAAGTAATTTAAAGGAATATTGTGTTTTATATATTATAATGAGATTTTTTTTTAATTTACATTCTCAAAATAGAGCATGGTCATCATTATACTGACTCTAAACGGCCTTCTACAACTGGAGGGTTTGACGTCTCTGTTGGCCGTAAGTTTAAACTGTTATCTCAACTATATTACATACTTTTCAATGTGCATGCTTATAAATAAATTAGTTTATCGTAGTGGACCGTAGCCCAGTGACAAAGGTGCGAAATATTACTTTACAAAGGCGGATACAAAATTAGATATAAGAACACAATGTGCAATATGTTTTTTTATAAAAATTAAAACATACTTTGGACAAAAATACAAAGATAATAGTAAATTACCCTTCTTTCCGGGGGGATCACGACCCCCCCTCCCCCCTCAACTCAATACATACGAAACCATAAAAGTTGGGAATTTCGAGTTTTAAAAATCTCTGAATTGGTAAAATAATTTTTGACTGAAGAAAAGTGATATTCATAGAGAAAACGAAAGGAAAAGAAGATTAGAAATTGCCCAACTTGTAAGAGGAATTTTAAATTGGATCTCAGAACGGGCACTGAGTTGGAAATTAGCGAGCAACAAATCAATACCTTTGAGAGTACTGTTTAATGTTACCTAATCTATAAAAAAGCTGACACTATTTATAAGTTGGAACTGGGAATTTTTATCACTGTCGAGGTGGGAATTTCGAATAGCTAAGTTTAGTTTGGTTAATTAACGGCACACTAGAACTGAATATTGGGCTATTGGCGACCCTTCGGGGTTATCTCAAAGGAATGACCCGGGAACAATGCCTCGTATTTTTGAACCATGGCTAGATAACGAGGACAATACCTGGCCCACACACACACACACATACATACACACAAATATGTGACCGAATTGGCTGGGCGTGCTTGAGCCCTCCCGTACAATTTAATATTTTATGCCCTTTCTTTCCAAAATATATTACTTAAACCAATCGTCTCACATGGTTGTGTTTGAAAGCCGATTAATTGTTGTACATATTTGAGTAAAAATATTTGTATTTTTTAACAAAGGAAAAAATTAGTCAGTTTATTTGGTAAAAAAATTATTAAATGAGATTTTGTTTCGGAGTGATTATTTCCTTAGAAATGAAACCGTCATATTTATACTTTATTTTCTAAACAGATTATGTAGTTTAAATTTTTTACTTAGAAAATTACGTTTTCGGTTTTTGTTAGAGAAAATTAAATTTAAATAAATTTTTTCTTACAATAACTAATCTAAAAATAAGTACAATTATTCATTCATATTTTAGCTTACAACACGTTTTCGTTCTTACTTTACGTACTAAAGCTTTCCGAGTAAAAACGAACACACGTTAAAATTTTGCACTCGTAATTATGCTTTAGAAAGTTAGCAAATTACTCGGAAATTTTTTTCATGTTCGATCAAGATGAATTTTTTTGATGGAAATGTGTACCAATTTAACTAGAAGGTTTATCATCCTTAACTCAAAAATTTAAAAATATAACCCTTGAACGCACCCCTTGACCTGGGATGGAAAGGTAGCCACATAATATTTTATTTTTCAACATGTCAAAATAATTTATTGAAACTACTAAGAATACTTAAGTATATTACACTATACCGCATTAAAAATCTAAGAAATGTAATAATATAAACAAATTATATAAACAATATTTAGGGGCGGGACGTAATGCCCGCACCTCCACCATAGCAAATCAACTTAGAAATACTTCGAACAGAAATGTTTTGGTTAAGTTATCACAGTTTGCCCAAAGAATTATTTCTGTTTTCTATAACTAGTAAGATGTTAGTAACTGTAACAAAACTAAAAGACAATAAAAACAACAAAGAAACTACAAACAAGAAACAAAATAAAAAGCACAACATAAAGAAACAATTACATTTTATAATTCTTTGTTTTTCCTATTTCTATGGCGACATACGAACGCAACGGTACAGATGCGATGTCTCCTGTACGGGGACATACGAGTGCAAAGGGTTAATATATTTTTTAGATCAACTTCATACAATTGTAACCACAAAAACAAAACAAACAAAAAATTACATCCTGTTTTGCTTCAAAACAAATTTTACATATTTACAAAAAATTGTCACAAAACACATTCTATCATACTTACAAATTTAACAAAATTGTGTTATACTCTATATGCTTACTTAAACCAAATCTATTCCTAATTAATTGCCAGAATATGCCCATTAAAAAGTTTTCGATCGAAAAGTTTGTTATCTGAACGCTTTCTCTTTAATATACTGTTTAGTATTGCTAAAATGCCTTAAGCGTCGAACATCAATGGACTGTTGTAGATCGAACATGACGTCATAATCGTGAAACCAACATATCAGACCGAACGGCCTCAGACACGTGACTTCTTTTCAAAATTAGGAATTAAAAAATACTCGCGATTGGCTGTCATCTGAACGCTTTCTCTTTAATAAACTGTTTAGTATGATTGTTTCTTATTGCTAAAATGCCTTAAGCTTCGAACATGAATGGACTGTAGTAGAGCGAACAGGACGTCATAATCGTGAAACAAACATCTCAGACACGTGACTTCTTTTCAAAATTAGGAATTAAAAAATACTCGCGATTGGCTGCTGAATTGGGAAATGTGTAACTGTGAAAATTTATGAATGGAATGATGTAATTAACCACGTGTCTTAGGCCATACATGTTGGCCTCACTTTGATGTTAGCAAGATTATAACATTATGTTTTCTCTACTATGAAGGATCCATGCTCGAAAGCCTTAAGTTACACATATTTTTTTTTAATTCAAGTTGTTAATATACAATTAAAGATTTTATGTAAGTGTAATTAATTACCTCATTTAAATTAATTTATTTTATTAATTTTTGTTATAGCTTTATCCAGTCTGCAAACCTTGATTTTTTTCTCCGTAATTTTCTAACAGAAGTAATTGACTCTATTTCCAAAAAACCCCAAATACGTCCTTGATCATGGACTTTTAAAATATTTAGGATTGTACCTGATATAAATGTTCACTTTCCAAACTGGTATGGGCTAACTTTGTGACCTGTATTATTGAACAATGTACACCAATTGAAAAATTTAATTCCCTTCTTCGGTTAGTAATAATGAAACATTTATTTTTCAGATAAAACTGTTACAGGGAAACAACAGGTTCCTACTACAGCAGTATACCGGCATGCACCTGGTAATTTGAAAATTCATTTTTATTCAATGAAATTACCTTTTCTAATACACTCTCATTAAATATAATACTCAAGAAGATGTTTTTTAACCGACTTAAAATCGCGCTAAACAGAGAGAGGTTATAAATTCGACTGCAATGTATTTTTAACAGACTGCACAGCGCGCCAACCAAAACTTTCAGATAAAACCGCCAAATCGCACGCCAAGGGAAGAAGTTATCAATTCGAATGTTATGTATTTTGTATGTATGTTCGCGCAATATTTATGTTCTAATTCAGATTTTTGACATTTTTTGTTGGACAGGGGATGTTTCACTTGGGGCACCTTTGGAAAAAAATCCTCTTATTTGGTATTTTACTATCCGGAATTCTCAATTAACCGGACCGTTTGACAGAAAAATATTGTCCGATTTCAAAAATTATTTTTTTGTTGGATAAAGAAAATATCCCTTAGGCAAAAACTGCAAAAAATATAACAATTTTTCCGGCTGTTATTCACCAGGAAATGTCGATTAACCGGAGTTTTTTTTAAACAATTTATCCGATTTCAAAATGTTTTCATTGTTTAACAGAAGTTGTACAATAATGACATTTCATTTACCCAGCATATGTTGGCATGGATATGGATTGTTTTACGATATACATTATTGAGACAAAATGTAAGCACAAGTTGTTACTTTAATTTCTTGGTGTTTCGCCCCTGCTAAATTAAAAACAATAAAAGGAAAAACAAAAAATAAATATTTAAAAAAAAAAATGCTTAAAAAGGTAATTTTTTTTTTAAATTTTACGAACGAGTTTATAAAATTGAATTATATAATAAATATTTTATACTTATTACAACTTTTTGAAATTGGCGCCAATTTACAAAAAACGTACCTAAATTTTTACGTCAATTTAAAAAGTTATAATAAGTATAAATTGATATTAAATATTTCAAAATTTTCAACTTGTTCGTAAAATTAAAAATTATTTTTTACATTTTAGCGCATATTTCCGATAGTAGGTTTTCCTTTTCTCGAAAATATTATTTTATTATTCACATTTGTATTGGAAATAAACAGTATATAAACTTATTAACATATTTAATCTAATAAGTTATATTTATTTTCTTTGAAAATGCTGGTGTTTAACTTACTGACACACATAAGCAATGCGTCACGCATAAATATCTACCAGTTTTTAAATTAATAATAATATTAATAATCTATGACTTTTTAAGATATTTAAAATTAATATTTATAGTAACTTTAATGCCTAAAGTAAAACTTTATATGAGAATACTGTTAAAATTGACTTGTGCGTCTGTGAAGTTAAAGATAACATTGTTTTCTATGTGTACTTCTTTATTTCAGTGTTATGTTGGGGTTCATTGTTATTTATGTATACCCTATGTTGTTGAGGGCCCATTAAAAATTGTATTGGGTTCTACTATTCACACTATATTCTTAGTATTAGGTACATTATGTATACACTGTTGAAAACGGGTACTCAAAAAAAAGTAAATATACTCATTTCTGAGTACATTCGATGCTTATCATAGCTCCGAATACATAAGTTTCATTGTTGAAAAAGACATGTACTCAAAAATGAGTACAATATGTAAAAATGAATAAAAAAGACAATTGCTTGCATATGTAAGCTGCCTTCAAAAATCACTTTGAATAAATATCGACAATTACAACAAAAACTTACCGGGAATCGAACCCAGGTCTCAAGCCACCACAGTCCAGTTCCTTATCCGTTGTGCCACCAGACCGACGTGACGAAGTTATAAACAGAAAAAATGTTAAATAGGTGTGCCAAAAGAATCAGAAGTTAATTGAGTTGTAATAACTCAATTTCCGTTTAAGCAATCGACATCAAAGATGTGACAAACCATCTTATGAACAACTAGTTTAAGTTTGTCAGGTCTGTTTGTTAAGATGTCTTAAGCAGAAGCTGATATTGGCAATTTTAAATCACACTGCTCATTTTTGAGAAAGTACGATTACTTAAATTTGAGTACGTCATCGCTCATTTACGATGCAATTGTGCTCAAAGAAAAACGAGTACGTTCAGGTACTCATTTTTAAGTATGTTTTTTTACAGTGTAATACCTCATATACCATGTAAAGTAATACCTCATATATCACATAAAGTAATACCTCATATATCACAAAGTAATACCTCATATATCACATAAAGTAATATCTCATATATCGTACAATGTAATACCTCATACATCATGTAAAGTAAAATCCTCATATATCATGTAAAGTAAAATCCTCATATATCATGTAAAGTAATAAATCATATATCGTGCAATATAATACCTCATATATCATGTAAAGTAATACCTCATGTATCATATAAAGTAATACCTCATATATCGTGCAATGCAAAACCTCATATATCACGTAAAGTAGTGCCTCATATATCATGCAAAGTATTTCATATATCGTGCATTGTAATACCTCATATATCATGTAAAATAATGCCTCATATATCGTGCAATGTAATACCTCATATATCGTGTAAAGTAATGTCTCATATATCATGTAAAGTAATACCTCATATATCATCATCGCTCAATTACAATGCAATTGTACTCAAAGAAAAACGAGTATGTTCAAATACTCATTATTAATTAATTTTTTTTATAATGTACCGTACACGTTTTTGTTTCAGTCTAATAAAATAGTTAAAATAAAGTTATCTCTTCTTAATTTTTATTTTGATGCGCATAAAATTTTATTTAAAAAGTAAAGTTATATAGATAGCAAGGGATTATAATTAGTATTTATTAATAATTATTCTTTCATATTAGGTAGGATATTCATCACCTATTGGGAACATAAGAAGGATACCACTAATAAAGATAAAGACGTTCAACCGCCCAGTAAGTGTTTAAGTGTTAACTATTTACTATATTTTTATATTAATATAACAAAATTATTTAGATGCATATAACTTTAAGGGACAGTACGGTTACAAACCGTCACAAAACTGAATTTTCAGTTTACATATCGTGTGATACTAAGTTTTGGAAAAAATTCACATATTAAGTAATATAAAATTTACATATTAAGTTATATAAAATTCACATATGAAGTTGTATAAAATTTACATATTAAGTTATATAAAATTCACATATTAAATTACATAAAATTCCGGTATTAAGTAATATAAAAAATTCACGTATTAAGTTATATAAAATTCACATATGAAGTTGTATAAAATTCACATATTAAGTTATATAAAATCACATATTAAATTACATAAAATTCCCGTATTAAGTTATATAAAATTCACGTATTAAGTTATACAAAATTTACATATTAAGATACATAAAATTCACGTATTAAGTTATATAAAATTAACAAATTAAATTACATAAACTTCACATATTAAGTTATATAAAATTCACATATTAGGTTATATAAAATTGACATATTAAATTACATAAAACTCACATATTAAATTATATAAAATTTACGTATTAATTTGTATAAAGTTCACGTGCTAAATTGTATAAAATTCTAATATTAAATTACATTAAATTCACATATTAAGTTGTATAACATTCACAAAATTAAGTTATATATAATTCATATAATAAGTTATATAACATTCACATATTTAGTTACATAAAATTCCCATATGAAGTTATATAAAATTCACATATTAAGTTGTATAAAGTCAACGTGCTAAATTGTATAAAATTCACATATTAATTTACATTAAATTCACATATTAAGTTGTATAACATTCACAAAATTAAGTTATATGTAATTCATATAATAAGTTATATAACATTCACATATATAGTTACATAAAATTCCCATATGAAGTTGTATAAAATTCACATATTAAGTTATATAAAATTCACATATTAAGTTATATAAAAATCACATATTATGCTGTATAAAATTCACGAATTAATTTGTTTAAAATTCACGTAATTAATTACATAAAATTCATATATTAAGTTATATAAAATTCACATATTAAGTTATATAAAATTCACGTATTAAGTTATATAAAATTCACATAATTAATTATATAAAATTCACATATTACGTTAGAAATATTCACATATTAAATTACATAACATTCGCATATTAACTTATATAAAATTCTCATATTAAGTTATATAAAATTGACATATTAAGTTATAAAAAAAATCACGTATTAAGTTATATAAAATTCACATATGAAGTTGTATAAAATTCACGTATTTAGTTACATAAAATTCAAGTATTAGGTTATATAAAATTTACGTATTAAGTTATATAAAATTCACATATTAAGTTATATAAAATTCACATATTAAGTTATATAAAATTCACATATTAAATTGTATAAATTTCACATATTAAATTACATAAAATTTACATATTAAATTTTATAAAATTCACATATTAAATTGAATAAAATTCATATATAAAATTACATAAAATTGACATATTAAATTATATAAAATTTACGTATTAAGTTTTATAAAATTAACATATTAAATTATATAAAATGCACATATTAAGTTATATAAAATTCACATATTAAGTTATATAAAATTCACGTATTAAGTTATATAAAATTCACGTATTAAGTTGTATAAAATTCACATATTAAATTATATAAAATTAACATATTAAGTTATGTAAAATTCACATATTAAGTTATACAGAATTCACATATTAAGTTATATAAAATTTACATATTAAGTTATACAGAATTCACATATTAAGTTATATAAAATTCACATATTAAATTACATAAAATTCACATATTAAATTACAAAAAACTCGCATATTAAGTTATATAAAATTCCAAAATTAAGTTATATAAATTCACATATTAAGTTATATAAAATTCACATATTAAGTTATATAAAATTCACATATTAAGATATATAAAATTGACATATTAAGTTATATAATATTCGCATATTAAGTTATATAAAATTCCAAAATAATGTTATATAAAATTGACATATTAAGTTATATAGTATTCGCATAATAAGTTATATAAAATTCACATATTAAGTTATATAAAATTCATATATTAAATTATATAAAATTCACATATTTAGTTATATAAAATTCACATATTAAGTTATATAAAATTTATATATTAAGTTATATAAAATTCACGTATTAAGTTGTATAAAATTCACATATTAAATTACATAAAATTCACATATTAAGTTATATAAAATTTACATATTAAGTTATACAGAATTCACATATTAAGTTATATAAAATTCACATATTAAACTACATAAAATTCACATATTAAATTACATAAAATTCGCATATTAGGTTATATAAAATTCCAAAGTTAAGTTATATAAAATTCACTTATTAAGTTATATAAAAATGACATATTAAGTTATATAACATTTGCATAATAAGTTATATAAAATTGACATATTAAGTTACATAAAATTCACGTATTAAGTTATATAACATTCACATATTAAGTTATATAACATTCACATATTAAGTTATATAAAATTCACATATTAAGTTATATAAAATTCCCATATTAAGTTATATAACATTCGCATAATAAGGTATATAAAATTGACATATTAAGTTATATAAAATTCACGTATTAAGTTATATAACATTCACATATTAAGTTATATAACATTCACATATTAAGTTATATAAAATTCACATTAAATGACATGTAAAGTATATATTTACTTGTGTGTTATGTTCTATCATCGCTTAAACTCGTTGTACATTTCAGTTTCGCATGTTACTGGAGATCATCCTGTTCCTTCCACATCAGTATACAAACAACCTGCAGGTAATTTGTATAATAATTACATTTATATTATTAAATAAAGGGCTGAGAATACAAATTGAAAACGTTCATTTTTATCTGGCAACAATGCTCGTCATTCCTGTACTGTTAAAAATAGGTACTCAAAAATAAGCTCCTAAATAAGCTCATAGCTTCGAATGCGTACGTTTCATTTTTGAAAAAGAAATGTACTCAAAAATGAGTACAATAAGTGAAAATGAATAAAAATTGGAGTAGTTTGCCTACATAGGCTGCCTTCATAAATCACTTTCAATGAATATCGACAACTATTTTCTGAACAACTATTTTAAGTTTGTCAGGTCACATCGTTAAGAGGATTTGAACAGATGCTGATATTAGCAATATTAAACCATACTGCTCATTTTTGCGAAAGTACGATGGCTTTAAGTTGAGCGTCATCGCTCATTTACGATGCAATTGTACCAAAGAAAAACGATTATGTTCAGATCCTCATTTTTAAGTACTTTATTTTACAAAGAGGTTGGGTGGGGTGCCCGCCCAGGTGTTATCCTTGTCATCTAATTAAATTGAAAATTATAAGATAGTTTTCCCGGGTATTTTCTCTGTGATATATCCGGAACTGCTGTCAGTTGATCACTTTGTAGCTCTAGTGCAACGGTATTTTTAACTAACTTTTGAGTTATCTGTTTCTATGACATTAAGTTTTACTTGAAGAGCTGTATAACAGTACAAGTATATATTGTGAGGTCCGTAATCCTACTTCATAAGCTGTATGACAGTACAAGTATATATTATTAGATCCATAATCATACTTCATAAGCTGTATAACAGTGCAAGTATATATTGTGAGGTCCATAATCCTACTTCATAAGCTGTATAACAGTACGAGTATATATTGTGAGGTCCATAATCATACTTCATAAGCTGTATAACAGTACAAGTATATATTGTGAGGTCCATAATCATACTTCATAAGCTGTATAACAGTACGAGTATATATTGTGAGGTCCATAATCATACTTCATAAGCTGTATAACAGTACAAGTATATATTGTGAGGTCCATAATCATACTTCATAAGCTGTATAACAGTGCAAGTATATATTGTGAGGTCCATAATCCTACTTCATAAGCTGTATAACAGTACAAGTATATATTGTGAGCTCCATAATCATACTTCATAAGCTGAATAACAGTACGAGTATATATTGTGAGATCCATAATCATACTTAATAAGCTGTATAACAGTACAAGTAGATCTTATAACATCCATAATCATTTAATTATAAAAATGTATAAAAACAACGAATTACTAATAATTTAGGAATTAATCAATAAGTTTAAAGCTGTGAAAGTATAAATTATAACCACCTTTTATTACAATTAGAATTAACAATTTTCAATTATGAAATGTTAATATAAATAATTTTTTCCTGTGTTTCAGTATTCAGCTTATACTACGTTATTACTACGTATTAAATTTTCAACTTTCATAAACTTTTTGAATAATGTGACTGTAAAAATCCTTTTAAAACGTTGCAGTCATTATTAGATTAATTTTAAATTCATACTTTAAATAAAGTTATTTGCTTAATTATTACTCTGACATTAGATATACAATTTGAAATAATTCTTTTTGGTGTTATAGTGTTATACGCTATACACTTGACAGGCACTTGGTATCGAACCGGGGACGTTGCGTGGGCTAAACTTATACTCTACCAATCAGGCTAAAGTGATCACTCGAGCCGAAGTCGGAATATCGGGTATATGAAGCTCTCCTTACAGTACCCTCCTCTCAGTGAATCGGACGGAGGAGCGAATGATTGAAATGCCCGTGAAGTGTTATCACGACAGCAGTGGTTGAAGTTAATGTGGTTGATTCACTATGGCGCCACAAGTGTTTGTTTGAAGATTGCGTTGATCTGCAGTCCGAAAGTCACCAATACAGCGCTATAACACTTGCGATTCACTTGGAATCGAACCGAGGACGTTCCGTGTGCTACGCCGATATATCAGGCTGAAGTGATCACTCTAGCTGAAGTGGGAATATCGGGTATATGAAGTGACCCCTCACAGATTTTACTAATTGGTATAACATTTTACTTATTGTACAGTCAAACCTGTTTTTGTGCGGTAAATAGGGACCGCATAAAAAACGCATAGAAAAATTTGCACAAAACTTCACGAGTAGCCATAAAAAATAGTTTTCGCAACACCATTAAAAAATATTTTTTTTATGCGGTGGATTGTGACCGCAGAGAAAAGTCTCACATAGAAAATAATTCAAAACCTTACGAAATAACTAGGAATTGCTTTTTTAAACGAAATCAAGACAGGAGGCTTGACAGCTACTTGGAATCTCGCCAAACCTTTTTTAATCTGATTTAGAAAATACACATGCGAACATTTTTAAATATTTTATTTAAATATGTACTTATTTTACACATACACAACTTTTCAAAACGTATAACCAATATCCTTCGTAGTCTGACAATACGCGAACTTGGTTCAAAATCGCTTTCGTCACTTGAAGATACTACCACGCACTCGCTTAGAGTTGACTTTTTTTCAGTTACCATGTGGTCAGTGATCAGTTTTTGCGACGACTATTGTTTCGCTAGACGCTTTTATATGTCTGGGTAGTCAGATAATCAATAATGTTCTAATTTGATTGACATTTTCATATATCGCACAAAAAAAATCGCACAAAAAAGACCGCACAAAAACAGGTTTGAGTGTATATAAAAATGAATTTATTACACACTATTAAACAAATCTTTAATAGAGTTTTATACGTATTATTAATAATGCCTTATTCCATATTAGGTAAAATAATTATCTACATCCATGAAGACAAGAAGGATACTACTAGTAAAATGTTTAAAAAACCACCACGAAGTGAGTTACTTTTATTTTTATTAATCAAATTGTCTAATAAATTAAATAGTGCCAATTTTAAATAGTGTCGTATTTACTTTTTGGGGTCGCGAGGTCTACTGTTCCCAGAAATACTAGTTAATTCGTTCAACCCAAGCCCCAAAATCCGGAAAAATTGGTAATTTTTTTTCTTCGTAAAACGATGCTAAACATACTTAAGAAGGTGTGTACAAAATTTCAAAACGGTAAAAGAAACATAACATATGTTTGTTTAGATGTTTATATACCATTTATCATCTCTCTACATACTTTTCGTCTGCAACAATCGTCATTTACTCAAACTATTTTTTTTTAAATTTTGGTCACGTTTAAAATGCTAAGACTTTCTTAATAATTAACTTAAAACTAAACTGTTAATAGTTTTTGAAGCTCTAATATTTGTTTTATAAACGCATGTATAGCTTTTTTAAATTAAGTTATAAATTATTTTTTTACAAATTATTAAACTTAAAAAATTGAATATTTTTTGGGTTTTGAACTTAAAATAAATTTTTGAAGACAATTAAAACACAAATCTGCAAAAGTCTATACATACGTTTATAGTATGTACCTTGACGTTATTTAATCAATTAAAAACAAATTTAAAAACATTAAAAATTAAAAGAGGAGTAGTGTTTTTGAAAAAAGTCTTTTTAAGCTTAAAAAATACAAAAAATAACAAAAATAATTTTTTTAAATATATTTTTGTTATTGATTATTGTTTAGAAAAAGATGTTCTAATAATATAAAAAAATGGTATGTCTGAATTCAATAATAAACAAATTAGGATTTGGGGCTCGGGTCTCCCTTAAAACATACTGTTTGAG
Source organism: Troglohyphantes excavatus (assembly GCA_963932185.1). Lineage (NCBI taxonomy): Eukaryota > Metazoa > Arthropoda > Arachnida > Araneae > Linyphiidae > Troglohyphantes > Troglohyphantes excavatus. The sequence goes on from OZ010670.1 coordinate 61,104,178, forward strand.
TTAAGTTGCTATGAGCTAATGCTGAAAAGAAAACGTTTAGTTCTCAGAATCTATACACAAAAAATTCCACTAAGTTTCTCTGAACTTAGATTTATAGAAATAGACTCCATTTTATAAGTTGCCATAATCCCAATATCAACGTTTAGTTTCCAAACCCAGGGCGACACCTTCTTTGCCCCACCCCTCCTATTGCGAAATCCAGTAGGCGAGAACCTTAGCCAAGAGGCCATGAGCTTTTCACTGAACATTCATTTTGTATTTAGTTTTAACTTTTTTTTCACTTTTTTTATTTTAGTTAGTGTTATTTTAGTTACTGAAGTTCAATTAAATTATTTTTAGGAGGAGTAGTCACTGGGAAACGACCCGTTCCGCCGACTGCCACCCGCAAAATACCACCGAGTAAGTTTCAAATATTTTCTTTTCCCACAGTAATCCATAACCTTAAAATATTTTATTACACTTGAAGAATCATTTCGTAAAATTTTATTATTTAGGTCTGTACTTTTATTCATGATTTGAATATCATACAAAATATAGACATTTTCCAAAAGGCATTTTCAATGTTAACCAATGTTGGTTATGCTCAATGCATAACTAATGTTAACTTCTTTATATGTAAACTTAATTCTTATTTCCATGCTTTGCATGAATATTTCTCATCAAAATGTAGAAATTTTACAAAATGCATTTCCGATGTTAACCATTGTTGGATAGAACCAATGTTAACTTCTTTATCAGTAAATTTAATTCTTCCTTCCCTCCTTTGTACAAATATTTATCATCAAAATGTAGAAATTTTACAAAATGCATTTCCAACGTTGGCTATAACCAACGTTAACTTCTTTAACAGTAAACTTAATTATTTCTTCCATCTTTTATATGAAAATTTATAATCGAAATGTAAAATTGTTTCGAAATGCATTTCCAACGTTAATCGATGTTGGCTACAACCAATGTTAACTTCTTTTACAGTAAACATAATTATTTCTTCCATCCTTTATATCAAAATTTATAATCAAAATGTAGAATTTTTTCGAAATGTATTTCCAATGTTAACCAATGTTGGCTATAACCAATGTAAGTAAACTTAAAATATTAAACTTAATTATTCCTTCCATCTTTTGTATTAATATTTATCATCAAAATATAGACATTTAAAAAAATGCATTTCCAATGTTAACTTCTTGATCAGTAAACTTAATTCTATCTTTCATCTATTGTACGAATATTTATCATCAAAATGTATAAATTTTACAAACAGCATTTCTAAAGTTACCAATGTTGGCTATAACCAATGCATAATTAATGTTAACCGTTTTATCAGTAAAGTTTATTCTCTCAGCCATCTTTTGTACAAATATTGATCATCAAAATGTAGAAATTTTACAAAATGCATTTTCAACGTTGGCTATAACCAATGTTAACTTCTTCATCAGTAAACTTAATTATTTATTCCATCTTTTATATGAAAATTCATAATCTAAATGCAGAATTTTTCTGAAATACCTTTCAACTGTTAACCATTGTTGGATAGAACCAATGTTAACTTCTTTATCAGTAAACTTAATTCTTCCTTTCACCTTTTGTACTAATATTTATCATCAAAATGTTGAAATTTTACAAAATGCATTTCTAACGTTGGCTATAACTAACGTTAAATTCTTTAAGAGTAAACTTAATTATTTCTTCCATCCTTTACATGAAAATTTTTAATCGAAATGTAGAATTTTTTTGAAATGCGTTTTCATCGTTAACCGATGTTGGCTATAACCAATGTAAGTAAACTTAAAATATTAAACTTAATTATTCCTTCCATCTTTTGTATTAATATTTATCATCACAATGTAGACATTTAAAAAATTCATTTTCAATGTTATCTTCTTTATCAGTAAACTTAGTTCTTTCTTCCATCTATTGTACGAATATTTATCATCAAAATGTAGAAATCTTACAAAATGCATTTCCAATGTTAACCAATCTTGGCTATAACCAATGCATATTTAATGTTAATCTTTTTATCAGTAAACTTTATTCTTTCAGCCATGTTTTGTACAAATATTGATCAGCAAAATGTAGAAATTTTACAAAATACATTTCTAACGTTGGATATAACCAATGTTTCTTCTTCATCCGTAAACTTAATTATTTCTTCCATCTTTTATATGAAAATTTATAACCAAAATGTAGAATTTTTTTTAAATGCATTTCAACTGTTAACCAATGTTGGCTACAACCAATGTTAATTTCCTTATCAGTAAACTTAATTCTTACTTCCATCCTTTATATGTATATTTATCATCAAAATGTAGAAATTTTACGAAATGCATTTCCAAAGTTAACCGATGTAAGTAAACTTAAAATATTAAACTTAATTCTTCCTTCCATCTTTTGTATTAATGTTTATCATCAAAATATAGACATTAAAAAATGTATTTCTAATGTTAACTTCTTTAACAGTAAACTTAATTATTTCTTCAATCCTTTATATGAAAATTTATAATCGAAATGTAGAATTTTTTCGAAATGCATTTCAACTGTTAACCAATGTTGGCTACAACCAATGTTAACTTCTTTATCAGTAAACTTAACTTTTCCTTCCATCCTTTCTACGAATACTTATCATCAGAATGTAGAGATTTTACAAAATGTATTTTCTGTGCTAGCTTTCTTTTCTTTGCATTTTAAATTCTTTATTCCGTTTATGGTGATCAAGAGTTATAAGTAAGAGATCCAATCAAACCTCTGCTTCAAATTATTTGTGCATTGTTTTTACATTCACATATCTCAAACAATACATATTACAATGTTTCCTTTGTGTGTTAGATACCAAAGAAAAAAATAATGCTGAATTTGTTTTTATATAAACATTTATGTTCTTTGATGATCCTATTATTACTAATATGATATTTAAAGAACATAATTGTATTTTTTAAGTGGCACCTTTCACCAGTTTTGTTAATTGAATTTTTATATTAGATCGACCAGGTGGCCACTACACAGGAGCCAGGCGTCCTACTACTACCAAAAAGAGAAATCTTGATGTACCTCGTAAGTTTGTATTCTTATGCCTTTAGCAACACTGTAAAAAATGTGCTAAAAATGAGTACATGGACGAACTCGTTTCTGTTTGAATACAATTGCATCATAAATGAGCGATGACGTACTCAAATTAAAATAATTGCAATTTCGCAAAAATGAGCAGTGTGATTTAATATTTCTAATATCAGCTTCTGTTTAAGCCATCTTAACAAAGCTTCCTTGCAAACTTAAAATATTTGTTCAATTGATGGTTTTCCACAATACTTCTACTGATAGCAGTTCGGGATATATCCTAGAGAAAAGACTCGGGAAAACTGTCTCATAATTTTCAATTTAGTTAGATGACAAGGATAACACTTGAGCGGGCACCCCACCCAACCTCACTGTAAAAAAAAGTACTTAAAAATGAGTACCTGAACATACTCGTTTTTCTTTGGTGCAATTGCATCGTAAATGAGAGATGACGTACTCAAATTTAAATAATCGCAATTTCGCAAAAATGAGCAGTGTGATTTAATATTTCTAATATCAGCTTCTGTTTAAGCCATCTTAACAAAGCGTCCTTGCAAACTTAAAACATTTGTTCAGTAGAGGGTTTTCCACATTACTTGATGTCGATGGCTTAAATGGAAACTGAGTAATTACGACTCAATTATCTTACATCCCATTCTTTTGCCGCGCCTTTTTAACATGACTTCTCTTTATAACATCTTCACGTAGCTCTTGTAGTACGGATATGGCCCTGGATTTCGGTGTGGACGACATCAGGTAGACGAATTGAGTTCGATGCCCGATAAGCCCTGGTTGTAATTGTTGAGATTTATTGAAAGTGATTTATGAAGACAGCTTAGGAAAGCACGTAACTGCTTTTTTTATTGTTTTATACTCATTTTTGAGTACATGACTTTTTCAAAAATTAAACTTATGTTTTCGGAGTTATGATAAGAACCGAATGTAGTAAAAAATGAGTACATTTTACTTATTTTAAGTACTTTTTTTAGCAGTGTAGATTTTAATTAAAAAAAATTCCAATACCTTGTTTAAGGAGACTCTTCAGATAAGATAGACTCTTAGATAAAAATAATATTTTTGTAATGGTTACACTGATTAAAATAAGTACTCAAAAATAAGTAAAATGTACTGATTTTAGAGTACGTTTGAGGCTTATCATAGCTCCGAATACATAAGTTTCATTTTTGAAAAAGGCATGTACTCAAAAATGAGTTCAAGGAGGAAAAAGAGCAGGTGGTTGTCTACCTAGGCTCCTTTATAAATCATTTTCAATAAACATCGATAATTACAACCAATACTTTTCCGAGAATTGAACCCTCGTACTCAGACACCGCAGTCCAGTTCGTTACCTGTTGTGCTACCACGGCGACGTGAAGAAGCTATAAAGTGAACACATTTTTTTAAAATGTGTGCCAAAAATATTTGAAGTAAGATAATTGAGTTCTAATAACTGAGTTCCTATTTAAGAAACCGACATCAAATAATGCGGAAAACCAGCTTCTGAACAACTACTTTAAGTTTGTCAGGTCGCTTTGTTAAGATGACTTTAACAGAAGCTGATATTAGCAATATTAAATCACACTGCTCATTTTTGAGAGACTACGGTTACTTAAATTTGAGTAAGACATTGCTCATTTACGGTGTAATTGCACTCAAAGTAAAACGAGAAGGTTCTGGTACTTTCTTTTTAAAGTGTACTCTTTTATAAAACACTGATTTTTAGACATTTGAATTTTTAAAAAGAATTGTTTTTAATATTTTAATAATTATATCCCTAATTCTAGTCCGTATACTTTGACGTTCATATAAAAAAATTAATGCTGATTCATAAATATTTGTTTGAGTGTTAGCATTTTAAGTAGGTGTATTTTCATAAAACCTGCAAGTTGAGATAAATAGATTTAAAGATTTTAGTTTTGAATGTGGCATACATATTAAGGAGTAAATAATAGTTTGTAGTATGACTAATAATTAACAATTAGTTTTAAAACATTGGAAAAACATGCCTGGAGGTTCAATTATTATTTTAAATCAATAAAAAAATATAATTTAATAATTTTAGTCCCCTGAGGCTAGCTGCGCACTGGAAACTACTGAACACACAATTGAACTATTTAATTAAATGTAGTTGTAAAAATAAAATTTCATCCGCTTACTCAGCAATTATCTAACATCCAACTATCGGGCAAAATATCCTTTCGCTCGCTACTGCGATAACATATTTGACAAATAATCGACAATTTGGCGATTTTCTATGGATTGTGGTAATATATTTAATTGATTTTCGAAACAGAATAATATTTTTAGAATTTAGATTAAATTCTAAAATGTTTTTAACTGTATTACCTTTTACAGAATAAAGATTTTATTTACTTCTCTAAAGAACATAAACGCAGAATAACACAGAATCGTCTGTTTATAGCAGACGATATTCTAATAAAATTTAATATTCGTCATTTTATAGATTTTACTGAAATTTACTTGATTTAATTTTTTTAAATAAAACATTGCATTAAGAAACAATTTAAATTTGCTTGTATACATAAACTAATATAAATATCCGACTAACATAAAAATCCGTATGTGCCTATTTTAACTAATATAAAAATAACACATAAGCTAATATAAAAACCTGACTAATATCCATATGTGCCTATTTTAACTAATATAAAAATAACACATGAACTAATATAAAAATCTGACTAATAAAAAAAATCCAAATGTTCCTATTTTAACTAATATAAAAATAACACATAAACTAACATTAAAATCCGACTAATATAACAATAACACATAAACTAACCTAAAAATCCGACTAATATTAAAATACATATGTGCCTATTTTAACTAATATAAAAATTTCACATAAACTAATATAAAAATCCGACTAATATAAAAATCCTTATATGCTTATTTTATCTAATATAAAAAAAACCATAAACTATTATAAAAATCCGACTAATATAAAAATCCATATGTGAATATTTTAACAAATATAAAAATAACACATAAACTAATATAAAAATCCGACTAATATAAAAATTCATATGTTCCTATTTTAACTAATATAAAAATAACACATAAACTAATATTAAAATCCGACTAATATAACAATAACAAATATACTAACCAAAAAATCCGACTAATATAAAAATCCATATGTGCCTATTTTAACTAATATAAAAATAACACATAAATTATTATAAAAATCCGACTAATATAAAAATCCATAGGTGCCTATTTTAACTAATATAAAAATAACACATACACTAATATAAAAATCCGACTAATATAAAAATAACACATAAACTAGCCTAAAAATCCGACTAATATAAAAATCCATATGTGCCTGTTTTAACTAATAATAAAAGAACACAAAAACTATTATAAAAATCCGACTAATATAAAAATCCATATGTGACTATTTTAACTAATATAAAAATAACACATACACTAATATAAAAATCCGAGTATGTCCCAATTTTTGCTAGAATTTTATTCAATATTTAATAAACGTACTGCATCGGGTTTTTTATCGGACTCTAAACCATTAAAATGGTGTTAATTCCTAAAATATTTCCAAAACATAACTTGTACACTGTTAAAAGCATGTACTTGTAAATGAGTAAAATGTACTCATTTTTTAATAGATTCGATACTTATCATAGCTCCTATTACATTAGTGTTAAAGTTGAAAAAGAAGTGTACTCATTTTTGAGTACATTCAGTGAATAAATTCTAAGTATATTTAGATTTAAATTCGAAATGATATATTAGCTCTATGTACTCGTTTTTGAGTAAATGCAGGGTTAAGCATATTTAGTTTTAAATCAGAAGTGATGTGCTGATATGTACTCATTTTTGAGTACATTCAGTCAATAAATTTTTAGTATATTTGGTTTTAAATTCAAAGTTATATGCTCATATGTACTCATTTTTGAATACATGCGGTGAATAAATTGTAAGTATATTTAGTTTTAAATTCAAAATGATATATCAACTCTATATACTCCTTTTTGAGTACATGCAGGAAAACATTTTAAGAATATTTAGTTTTAAATTCGAAGTAATGTACTCATATGTACTGATTTTTGAGTACATGCAGTGAATAAATTGTAAGAATATTTATTTTTAAATTTGAAATGATATATCAGCTCTATATACTCCTTTTTGAGTACATGCAGGGAAACAGTTTTAAGTATATTTAGCTTTAAATTCGAAATGCTGTATGAGCTCAATGTACTCATTTTTGAGTAATGCAGTGATACATTTCTATTTATGTATTTATTTTTCAGAACACACTCATGGTCAAGAACGTGGTGGTCCCAAAACCAGTATTAAACACTATAAACCAACAAGTAAGTCTAATGTGGTGTTTTTCGAATAATAAATATAAAAATTTCCTAATTTGAAATTCTAGTGTTTTGAACGATTTAAACAAAGTTAAAAATATAAGGGATTCCGACATCCCCATACACGCCCATGTTAAATTCCCTAACTTTGGGAACATATCATTAGTTAACCCATTAATTAATCAGTCTGATTATTTTACAGAGCAATATTTCAATAGTTTTTATAACTTTAACACAATCATTTTAATTCACAAAGTTATGAATTTTTTTTTTATTGTCGCCGAAAAATTCACTAATAATTCGTACAAAAATATTTTTAGAAAAACAAATATACATCTAATATATTGTTCCTTGAATTACAGTGTTTAAAAGTGTTACTTAAACAATCAGAAAAAGTTTCAGGATTATATATCAAGTAGTTTTCTAGTAATGTGTTCCCCCAAACATTGAAAAAGTATATTTCAAGTAAAATGGGTTTTTGTTTGTTTCGAGTAATTGGCAATTTTTTTTTAGGTAAATTGGCTCAATGCAATTCGATATTAATTGGTCTATTTGATTTTTTTTTTAAATTTTGTACAAATTTTGAATTACTACAAATGGAGTGTCATTTTAAACAGAATAATTGAAATTTTGATAAACAATGAAAATCTCAAAAATGTTTTTTTTCGAGCGTTAAGGTTGCCGCACCCCCTTAAGTTAACTTAAATTTAAGTTTACAATTCATGTTATTAAAAAAAAACTTTTTACCTGTTTACAGATTTAGCATGTCGTAGCATGGCATCTTATAAGCATATGACAAACACCTGGCGAAATTTCATCTCATTTTTCCTGTATAGCTTCACGCAATTCCATAACGTTTGTTGAACTTCTATTGTTCACCTTTTGTTTCAAAATATTCCAAATGTTTTCAATGGTATTTAGGTCTGGGCTATTGGCAGACCACGTTAGTGTCTTGATTGGAGAGTTGCCATTGTATTTGAGAAAAATTTTGATTCTCTTGCTACGGTGACAAGAGGCATTGTCACGTTGAAAATCATGCGAATCACCGAACCATTCATCGAGGCTAGGGAACAGAAAGTTTTCTAAAATGTCCTGATATACTTCAGAATTAACAGTTCGCAATACTATAGACAACTTCCCAACTCCTTGGAAAGTCATGCAGCTCCAAATGAAAATTGAGTGTTGAAACTTAGTTCTTTCTGTGAGAAAAGGCTTTGTGTTTTGGCATTGCAATATTTAAAACCGTTCTTATTAAGACGATTTCGCACTGTTCGCTCACAGACTTCCACTTGATAGTTTGACCACTCCGAATTAAGCTGCTTTAATTGTCAATCGCCGCATAGAATTTGCCACTCCTACAAGTTTTCTATCTTGTTTCTTCGTGGTAGCGCGTGGACGTCCACTTCGACGAAGGCTTTCTACGCTATTGGTAGCGATATTTCTTCCAAATGTCGCAAACAGTACTTTGAACACATCTAAGCAATAATGCTACTTTTCTTTGAGACATTCCGCCTTTTAAACATTTAACTACTCTGAATTTTAAATCTTTAGAAAGTTCTTTCACTGGAGCCATACTTTTGCACACTGCAAAATCAAATAGGTTTTATATTTACAAATTTGACCTTTATAAGTCTTGCTAGATGTTCTGTACGTACACTGGCTACATAATGTGCAATATTACGGTAAGTTTACATTTGCTTTTGCACGTGATAGATACTTTTTTCCGACTTTTTGATTGATCGGATACTTTTTTCTTCACATGGAAATATATTTTATTAAATAAAATGCCAACGATTTTAATATTACGATATATTATTGTTCTTTTTAAATAATTGGAAGTGTACTATATTATATTTCGGATGTTATTTGTTGTTCTTTATTTTTTCCGAGATCTATTCAACTTACTTTACAATCCTCCAAGCAGGAACGTGAAACGATCGGATACTTTGTGCCAGGGGTTGTATATATATATATATATATATATATATATATATATATATATATATATATATATATATATATATATATATATATATATATATATATATATATATATATATATATATATATATATATATATATATATATATATATATATATATATATATATATATATATATATATATATATATATATATATATATATATATATATATATATATATATATATATATATATATATATATATATACATATAAATATATATACGCATATTAATATAATAAATATATCATACAGGACACTTTGTGGAAGCAATTAAAATTGTTTCCAGCTTTCCCCTATTTTTTTTTCGAATTGAACCCTTTGCCGACTGGTCTACACTGCTTCCATCATTGAATATTAAATAATTACTGATTTATATTTTTACCCATTCTTGAATGAGTTTTGTTTTTGCATTTAGAATATTCCAAAATAATTAGTTAGTGCAATACATTCATTCATGATGTAAACAAGTTTTTTCTATAAACACACATCATGATCTTTAAAAAAAAATACCTTTAGTTTTTACCTATCCGATTGATGTAACCTAATGACAACATTGTTCGATTACAACTATTGATGAAAACAAAAATATGCATTTTCTGCTACATTAGAATTTTTTTAATTATTTTTAATTTAACTTATTATCTTTCTAGAACCTCGTAAGACTTATACTGACCATCGTGGAGGATCAACTGCTAGAACTGATAAAAGAAAGATACCAAGTAAAGTGGTTTAATCATTTTGTTATATATCATAGTTGAGTAGTATTAGTACGATAACTGAATATACACATATATATATATATATATATATGTGTGTGTGTGTGTGTGTGTGTGTGTGTGTGTGTGTGTGTGTGTGTGTGTGTGTGTGTGTGTGTGTGTGTGTGTGTGTGTGTGTGTGTGTGTGTGTATATGTATTCAAAATAACAGCATAGTTGGTTTTTTTCAGCGGGACATTACTTTTTCACTATGCCCAAGGGAACTACAAGTATAGACTTCCAGCCATTAAAGCGTAGGTGTTTTATCTTTAATCTTTAATATAGGGTGCAACTCTGTGTCAATCTTGCAATCCATACCGATTCATCTAAATTAACGTCGTTGGCACGGGACATTTGAGGGAGGTCTGACATAGCCGTTAGGTGGCTATATAGAGACCAGAAGCTGGTCAGGAAGTTCCAACTAATGAAGGATAAACGGAAATATATTGGCGTTAGTGGAAATTCCCAATATGCGGGTGATCATGGGAAGTAGTGACATTGAACTATGCCACTCAGCATGTCCATGTCATATCCACATTTATAGTAGAGACAGGATAGCATTGGAAGCATAGGAGGCCGCAAATGGCCTAATGTTTGCGTCTTCCATGAGGACATCGTAATGCAAAGAGCTGCGTAAGTCGTTGTCTCTATTAAGAGCATTCTTGAAGAATTTAGTATTAAGGTGTATGTATACACTTGAACATTTTTTTTTTAATTTATGAATTTAAAAATATAGTTTTTTCGTGTAGGAAAACACCTTAAAAGTAGTGATGAATCATTTAAAAAAATCCTGAATAAAATAAAATACTAATTACCTAATTAGCATTTTATATGTTAATTAGCATGTTTTTTCAAACGTAATTGCGCAAGTTGTAGTTAATCTAGAAGCAAAATTTTTGTTGGAAATTATTCGCAGTATCTGTCTTAATGTTATGACCCTCCAAAAAGATTATAGCATTTAAAGTTTTTTTTTAAATAATTTTTTACCTCGACAGTCCCTAAAAAAACACTTTTTTATTCTAATTTTCAACTTTAAAATTCTATTAAAAATTATTTTTTGAACGAATTGTTTTGATGGAGGGTCATAACATCTTACAACTAATATAAATTTAAAAGAAAAAATAATTTTCTCAAAATGTTTAAGCAAACTTGAGTTATCATGTTTCGAATGAAGGGACATATGTTAAAAATACAGTTCTTCAGAAATCAAGTGTAAAGTTTACAAAACATATTGCCATTGCAAGCGCGGCCATAGAATAACTCTTTGTAAATAAAAAAGTTTTTGGAATATTTATTCAATCTTGGTATCATCTGAAAGATACTGAATTGAGGAATACTATAGAACCGAAAAAATATTTTGGAATTTTTGGCCGATTTTCGATTTTTAAAGTGTGTACGTACACCTTAAATTTGTATACGAGTCCAACTTAGGGATTCCAAGGTCATGATGTATAAGATTATCTCTCACAAATCGGTGAGAAAATCAGTGAAATTTTAAAGAATGGTTTACTATGTTTAACCAAATGGTAGATAAAATCAAAGATAGTTTTTAAAACTGAATTAGTTAATTAACTTTAATTATGAGATAATGCTAGTATATTTTACATGCAGTTATAAATATTGTGGTTCTCCCGACCCGTGAAACCGCTGCTGTAAACTAAAGAAAATAACAATTTTGTGATTAAATTTTAATATATGCTTCCTTGTTTTAAAACATTTAAGTTTTATTATAAACTAGCTGAAATACCCGTTCTACGCACGGAAAGGAAATAAGTTACAAAATAGATACAAATATTATAATTATAAGCGAAATAAATATTATTCTTAATTTGTCACCCATCAGGGGGAAAGAAATAAAGTATTAAAATTTCCAATTTCTAATGAAAATTTATTAGCAGGGTCCCGCAAAAACAGGAATGATTGATATTATGGAGAAGTTGGCTGTACAATAATATGGATATATATATAAGTTACTCCCGTTGATTAACATCCATATTTTAACTTTTAGTAACATCCTACAAATTTAAAGATGAACAAATCTTATAATTGTGTAATAATAACTATTATAAGAAAGGCGATTTTTTTTATTTTTTTGGCGACATTTCTTATTTATTTGACAACATTTTGGCGATATTTAGTCATCAGAATGCTCCTCATAGTTTACATAATATTTAAAATTGCCATTGTTTCAATCATATTGCATTGTTACATGTTCTCCATGTTAATCCTATGTAAAGGTTTTTAAAAAATGGTTATTTGGCAGTTCGAGTTCGAATTTTTAAAACTACTTTCACAGTGTACCTCTACGGCCAAAGATGAATCTGTGCTCCAAATTTCAGCACTCTAGGTCTCTCAGATCCAAATCTGTAGAAACCCAAACTAACGTCGCTACGAACATCGAAAAAGGGGTTTTAGAACCCCCTTAAATACGTTCGTTTAGAACAAAAATAGCTTACTTTTCCTATTTAAGGTATATGGAACAAATATGCCAATTTCTTCTTCATAGGTATACGGGAAGTTTGATAATTAGTGAAGAGTGTATGAGTGGGGTTTTTCGCATTTATATATTAATTTATTAAATTTATAAATATATTACAAATATGATTATTGTATTAAATGAAAAATATGTTTGTTTGTTTACAGCTTATCGTTTCTATATACGTTCTAGAGGCCCCACAACTGTTAGATACTACAGAATTCCTCGTGCCAGCAGTAAGTATTTATTTAAAAAGTATACTTTAGTAAGCATATAGTTAAGACACTTATTGAGTGAAATATAATTTTTTAGATTCTCAATTATTAAAGATAGGAAAAACACACTTAGGCTGTGTATATTATAACGACACATTTAATATGTGTATAGAACAAACATGAAATCAAAGATTGAAAAAATGATCCAAGATTGTATATTTTGCCAATATATTTAATTTGTGCAAAGGGCAATAATCAAATAAATGATTGGAAAAACGAACCTAGATTGTATATTATTCCGACACATTTAATCTGTGCAACCAACAAGTTTCAAATCAAAGATTGGATGAACGAACCTGGATTGTGTATATTATAAACGGCATGTTTAATATGTGTAAAAGCATCAAATCAAAGGTTGGAAAAACGAACCTAGATTGTATATTATACCGACATATTTAATCTGTGCAACCAGCAAGTTTAAAATCAAAGATTGGATAAACGAACCTAGATTGTGTATATTATAAGCGCAAAATGATAAGAATCAAATTAAAGATTGGATAAACGAACCTAGATTGTATATATTATACCAACATATTTAGTCTGTGCAAATGACATGTCTCAAATCAAAGATTGGAAGAACAAACCTAGATTGTGTATATTATAAACGGCATGTTTAATATGTGTACAAGCATCAAATCAATGGTTGGAAAAACGTACCTGGATTGTATATAATACCAACATATTAAACCTGCACAAATGACAAGAATCAAATTAAAGTTAGGATAAACGAACCTAGATTGTATATATTATACCAACATATTTAATATGTGCAAAGGGCAAGTCTCAAATCAAAGATTGGATAAACGAACCTAGATTGTGAATATTATAAACGGCATGTTTAATATGTGTACAAGCATCAAATCAAAGGTGGAAAAACGTACCTAGATTGTATATAATACCGACATATTAAATCTGCGCAAATGACAAGAATCAAATTAAAGATTGGATAAACGAACCTAGATTGTGTATATTATAACAACATGTTTAATATGTGCAAAGGACATGTCTCAAATCAATGATTGGAAAAACGAACCTAGATTGTGTATATTATAAACGGCATGTTTAATATGTGTACAAGCATCAAATCAAAGGTGGAAAAACGTACCTAGATTGTATATAATACCGACATATTAAATCTGCGCAAATGACAAGAATCAAATTAAAGATTGGATAAACGAACCTAGATTGTGTATATTATAACAACATGTTTAATATGTGCAAAGGACATGTCTCAAATCAATGATTGGAAAAACGAACCTAGATTGTGTATATTATAAACGGCATGTTTAATATGTGTACAAGCATCAAATCAAAGGTGGAAAAACGTACCTAGATTGTATATAATACCGACATATTAAATCTGCGCAAATGACAAGAATCAAATTAAAGATTGGAAAAACGAACCTAGATTGTATGTTTTACCGACACATTTAATCTGTGCGGAGGTCAAGTCTTATTAAAATCATTAAAAAAGTAAAAAATCATGCAATACTCATAGCGTACTCAAGATAATTTCAGTTGTTATGTTATGAACACAAGGTCGCGACTGTATAGACTTTTTAAAATGATTCATTGAATGTCCGCGCCTGGGAATTTTCGATAATTGAACGGGGAACCTTGAATATGATTTTATTGACTGTCGGATTGCAGCTAAGTAAGCCCAGAGAGATGTAATATTAAATAGAGAGCGCCTTCAATACCAGACTCTCGTAAGGCCGCGGTGTCAACATTGAAAAGAAACACTCACATCACGTGGTTATAGCGCTGCCACATTTGGCGTTCAGACATCTGCAGGAGTTTCAAATTTGGCGCACTTTCTTCTTTTTTGGTGATAAGGAGTTCTGTCCGTATTCAACTTCTTAACATATATGTACGTATTTACTTATTTTCAAACAATATGCGCTAAATATTTCCTATTCATTAACGAAATGAAAATATTTTATTTGTGTTCAATACTCGAAGAAGCGAAACTCTTTATATTTCTCATGTTTTATTGTTCATATTTTCTTATTTAAGTATACAAAATAACAATTGAAAGAACTTCGCTTATGGTAATTTTTTTACATAAAAACGTACTGCAATTATTTCAAAAGTACAAAGTAAGAAAAATCTCCTTAATATATCTGTTAAACTTCCTTAAATTGTGCCATTCGTTCAAAAAAACGATATTTAAATACAAAATTAAACACAAAACCATATTACAATACTTCGATCTCTTTTAGTTCTTAAAGTCGCCAAGGCATGAATGAATTGACATTTCCACATATCACATGGTTTCAATGATGGACACACGGAAATCAGCTTTTTTATTCCTCTATTTGTATCATTACTCTATGAGTAAGCCGCTTATCGGTTACTACGGGAAAAAATTTCAGCTAATTTTTAGTTTGACCAATCATATGTTTGATAGCCAGTTTGGGCAGTTCAATGGCGTAATAAACTGAAAAATATACATAACGGACTAAATAAAATGTTATTATGGTACAGTGAACATGTCTTAATATTTTTTTAATATATTTACAAAATTCCACATTAATCGTTTTTAACCGACTGAACAGAGCGCCAACCAAAACTCCAAAATAAAACAGCCGGAAACTTTAAATTAAAACCGCCAAATTACGCGCCAAGAAGAGAGGTGATCAATTCGACTGTTATGTATTATTATTTTTATGTATGTTCGCGCAAGATTTCGGTTCTAATTCAGATATTTGGACATTTTTTTATTGAATAAAGGATGTTTCACTTGGGAACCGTTTGAAAAAATATCCGGTTATCCGGTATTTAACTATCCGGAATTCTCAATTAATCGAACCGTTTGAAAAAAATGATTGTCCGATTTCGAAAATTATTTTTTTTGTTGTTAGGGAAAAATCCACTTAGGCAAATTCTGCAAGAAAATAATAGGTTAACCGGTTGTTATATATCCGGAAATGTCGATTAACCATGAGTTTTTTAAAATAATTTATTCGATTTCGAAATATTTTCATTGTTTAACAGAAGTTGTACAACAATAACGTTTCGTTTAACCAACATTTATAGGCATTGATAGGGATTGTTTTACAATATGCATTGTTGAGAAGTTGAGCACAAGTTGCTACTTGAATTTCTTGATGAATAATAATAGGTGGGAAGCCTCCTGCTAAATTAAAAACTAAAAAGGGAAAAATAATTTAATCTTTTTTATAAATAGGAAAGTAAAAAAAAAAAATTACGACCAAGTTGAAAAAATTGAATTATTTAAGGGAGACCCGAGCCCCAAATCCTAATTTGTTTATTAATGCAGCGTTTCTCAACCTTTCAGTATTCGCGGCCCAGTTTTCAATCATAATTTTCAACGCGCCCCCCGCTTACAAAAAATAATGTATACAACAATAATGTATATTGAGTATTTTGGATTCCGTTTTTAAATTATTTTTAACTAACTGCCCAAACAAGAGTTAAAACGAGCCAACGTTGGCGAGAAACCACATCTGGCATTTTGCCAAGCGGGCAAACAGATGATAAGCGAATGAAAGCGGGGAAAATTTAAATATTATATTTGAAATGAAAGACAAACAGGGAGATAATGTTATATGAATATGAACGTAGAAAAATTCGTTAATGAAAGTTAACCTAGACGGGGTGAGCTAAATTTAGAAACTGGGAATACATTTTTTCGAAAATTAAAATAAATAAAACAGACGCATGACTAAACAAAAGAGAAAAAAATAAGTAATGTGTGTGGAAGGGAATCCACACGACCGATGCCGTCTGGAGCATGCGCAGAGCAAATGTTTTCTCATAGGAAGAAGGATAATGTTCGATAACACATTCCAGCCAGTCTCATTCGAGTCGATCCTTCTATCGCTATCGAATCCATCGTGAATGTGTATGTTATATATGTTTTCGTGTTGCAATTCACCATATTAAATATTCACGGCAGCAGATTTATGCAGACTCATGGATAAATTTTTAAGCGGAAGTAAGCGTCAAGCACCAACAAGTACACAGACGAACCTGGTTCCGAAAATAAAATAAAGAAAATATTCTCAAGAATACTTAAATTTTGGGTTTACCAGTACTGAAGTAAATGAAGAAGAAATGCCCTTGTGTATCATTTGCTCAAAAATATTGGCCGCAGACAGCATGAAACTTAATAAATTTAAACGACATTTGGAAACGCTTCATAGTGAGTACATCAACAAACCCAGATAATTCTTCGAATTAAAATTAAAATCATATAAAAAACAAAAGTAATTTTTTAAAGAAACTTTGTCAGTGAATAAAAAAGCTTTAATTGCATCTTACAAAGTTTCATATAAAATAACCAAATGTAAAAAACCTCACACCATTAGTGAAGAGCTTATTTAGCCAGCAGCAATTGAGATTGTAGAAATTATGTTTGGTGATAATTTTTCAAAAAAATTTCAGTCCATATCTCTTTCAAATGATACTGTTGCTCGTCGAATTGGTGATATAGCTGAAAATATACAGTGTCAGCTTTTCTCGAAGTTGCGCGACAAATTGTTTTCATTACAGCTTGATGAAGCAACAGATAGTAATAAAGATTCCTCATTTAATTGCCCATGTTCGATTTTGTGATAATATGTCAGTAGTAGAAGAACTACTTTTCTGCAAACCAATAGAACTAAAAAAAATAGCGCTCGCATTATTTGCTATTTTCAATGATTTTATGAACGAGGCAAAGAAAGAATGGAAAAATTGCGTCGAAATATGCACCGATGGTGCTCGTTCAATGTCCGGAAGATTCCAAAGTATACAAGCACTTGTAAAACAAAAATCGCCTCAGTGCGTCTGGACACATTGTATGATCCACAGAGAAGCTTTGGCTTCGAAAGAAATGAGTCCTGGTCTGAATATTGTGTTAACTACGGTTGTAACCGTAGTAAATTATATAAAAATAAGAACCCTGAAATCAAGAATCTTTTCCGCACTTTGTAAATACATGGGTTTAGTACGTTCAGCGTTACTATTTTATTGCGAGGCAAGATGGTTATCGCGTGGGAAATTTTTGCAACGTGTTTATGAATTAAGAGAAGAAATCGCTATTTTCCTAGAAGAAGAAAACAGACCGGAAGCCGAGAATTTACGCGATGGTTTATTTGTGATAAAATTGAGCTACTTGGTCGATATATTCGAGGAATTAAATAACTTGAATCTTCAACTCCAAGGAGCAAATACACATATGTTGGATACGAGCGATAAAGTTAATGCTTTTTGAAGAAAATTCGAATTGTGGAGCAGAATTTTAAAGCAAAAAACCTATCAATGTTTGCAAATGTGGATGATTGTACTAAAACTTACAAGGCTGAAGAAGAACATTTAAAAGTTGTTTTTGTAACCATTGAAAATCATTTAGCCATGCTGGCAAAGAATTTTAAAAAGTGTTTTCTTGCTGACGACAAACTGATAGCAAGTTACGAGTGGGCTAGGGTTCCATTTCATAAAACTCCCGAAGGACTCTCAATTGATGAGGAATAAAAATTCATAGGCTTCACGACAAGTGGAGAAACCAAAACACAATTTAGTAATAAATCGCTATTTTAATTTTGGGCAGGAGAAGAGAATGATTTTTCTGCACTAAAAACAAAGGCATTTCGCATTCTATTACCATTTTCCTATACCATATTACCATTCATTACCATTTAAATATAGAGAAACATAACTGAGAGTGGCTATTTCTAATATTAAGCTTTCCTTCGAAAAACTTTGATCTGCAAGACAGGCCCAAGGAAGTCCCTAATAATTATTAAATTTGTTTTTAATTTAGTATGTTTTGATTTAGTAAGTTCTGATTTAGTAAGTTGTTTTACTTTATTTGTTAAATATGTCGAAATGTATTTTGTTTTCAATGTGTATGTGTGCTTTCGTTTCAGTCAGTTAATCAATTTTTTTAAATAATATTTTCTCTTGGATATTCTCGCGCCTCCCCTCTAGTGTGCTCGCGCCCCCCTAAGAGGGCGCGCCCCACAGGTTCAGAATCGCTGTATTAATGAATTCAGAAATACCATTTTTCTTATATTATTAGAACATATTTTTCTGAACAATAATCAAAAACAAAAACATATTTAAAAAAATTATTTTTGTCATTTTTCGCATTTTTTAAGCTTAGAAAGACTTTTTTTTAAAAAAAACTCCTCTTTCAATTTTTAATGTTTTTACCTTTTTTTTAATTGATTAAATAACATCAAAGCATACACTACAAACGTATGAATAGACTTCTGCAGATTTGTGTTTTAATTGTCTTCAAAAACTTATTTTAAGTTCAAAACCCAAAAAATATTCAAATTTTTAAGTTTAATAATTTGTAAAAAAATAATTTATAACTTAATTTAAAAAAAACTATGCATACGTTTATAAAACAAATATTAGAGCTTCAAAAACTATTAACAGTTTAGTTTTAAGTTAATTATTCACAAAGCCTTAGCATTTTAAACGTGATGTCAACTTGGTCGTAAAGTGGTATATTATCAAAATTTAAAATATATATATTTTTATTAAATGACGATTGTTGCAGACGAAAAGTATGTAGAAAGATGATAAATGGTATATAAACATCTAAAAAACATATATTCTGTTTCTTTTACTGTTTTGAAATTTTGTACACACCTTCTCAAGTTCGTTTAGCATCGTTTTATGAAGAAAAATAAATTAGCAAATTTTCCGGATTTTGGGCCCAGGGTCCCCCTTAATATCAATTTTATACTTATAACAACTTTTTGAAGTTGGTGACAATTTACAATAATCATATATAAATTTAGGCGCCAATTTCAAAAAGTTCTAAAAGTGTAAAATTGCTATTAAAATATTTATTTTTTTCAACATGGTCGTAAAATTATGAATTATTTTTTACTTTTTAGCGCATTTTCTTAAAAGTCGGTTTTCCGTGTTTTTAAAACAAATATTTTATAACTACAGTTAGTTAATATATTTCATTGAACACTGTCTAATTTTCACAATAGCTGGATATTATACCCGTTATATGCCAGGCACATCAAAACAGACCTTCCATGCAACTCTATCGAGTAAGTAAGATCTTTGTGGATAATTGATATTTTTCTAAGTATGATCTTTGTGGATAATTGATAACTTTCTAAGTATGATCTTTGTGGATAATTGATAACTTTCTAAGTATGATCTTTGTGGATAATTGATATTTTTCTAAGTATGATTTTGTGGATAATTGATAACTTTCTAAGTATGATCTTTGTGGATAATTGATAACTTTCTAAGTATAATCTCTGTGGATAATTGATAACTTTCTAAGTATGATAATTGTGGATAATTGATATTTTTCTAAGTATGATCTTTGTGGATAATTGATAACTTTCTAAGTATGATCTCTGTGGATAATTGATAACTTTCTAATTATGGTTTCTATACACCATTTACTAAACAAGTGTTATAATTATCCGAAATATTATTCAAATATATTTTATATAAGTTAGTGTTAGTACACTCTTGGAAATAATATTCTCATTTTTGAGATTACTGTGATCGTCAACGATACTTTCGTCATATTCGACAATAGTTTCGTCATTTCATAACGTAAATTTTGACGAAATAAGAATCCGTAAATTTTTAACATTATGAATTTACTCACATTACTACTTTACGGTCTTTTTCAGGAGCTCACTTTTGACAAAAATAATTTGCTCATATTCTTTTTAAGCAATTGAGTTTCCATTTAAGCAATCGACATCAAATAATGTGGAAAACCATCTTTTTATCATCAAAGATGCT
Source organism: Troglohyphantes excavatus (assembly GCA_963932185.1). Classification (NCBI taxonomy): domain Eukaryota; kingdom Metazoa; phylum Arthropoda; class Arachnida; order Araneae; family Linyphiidae; genus Troglohyphantes; species Troglohyphantes excavatus. The sequence goes on from OZ010670.1 coordinate 61,124,815, forward strand.
TTCGTCATATTCGACAATAGTTTCGTCATTTCATCGCGGAAATTTTGACGAAATAAGAATCCTCAAATTTTTAACATAATGAGTTTACTCAGATTCCTACTTTACGGTCTTTTTCAGGAGCTCACTTTTGACAAAAATAATTTACTCATATTCTTTTTAAGCAATTGAGTTTCCATTTAAGCAATCGACATCAAATAATGTGGAAAACCATCTTTTGATCATCAAGGATGCTTTCATCATATTCGACAATAGTTTCGTCATTTCATCACGTAAATTTTGACGAAATAAGAATCCTCAAATTTTTAACGAAATTAATTTACTCAGATTCCTATTTTACAATATTTTTCAGGAGCTCACTTTTGGCAAAAGTAATTTACTCATATTCTTTTAAAGCAATTCAGTTTTCATTTAAGCAATCGACATAAAAAAAATGCGGAAAACCATCATCTAAACATCTATTTTAAATTTGTCAGTTCGCTTTGTTAAGATGGCTTGAACAGAAGCTGAGATTAGCAATATTAAATTACACTGCTCATTTTTGAGAAAGTACGGTTACTTAAATTTGAGCACATCATCGCTCATTTTCGACGCAATTGTACTCAAAGAAAAACGAAAGTAAGTACTTTTTTTTACAGTGCATGGAAAACAAAAATTTATTTATTATCTAATAAAAAAATACCAACTTAATAAATTTATTGCCTTTATTCATTTAAGCTTAAGTATATAAAAAAAATCTTATAAAATGATTTTGTTTTTTCAGCAAAGACGGAAGCCACTGGCCGACAAGCTCCTCCTACTCACGTAGCCACACACAAGCCACCTCGTAAGTATATTTTAAATCATTAATGGTATTTAGACTACAATACCACTACTTATAAACTATATTGGCACAGCCCAGCAAAAAAAGTCAGCATAAAACCTTCATTAAAATTTTGAAATTGAAGGTATGCAGGAAAACTGCAGTTTTTTCGAAGATCTATAAAATTAAAGGTTTTTGTTTCAATGTCTTTAAAAAAAAACTTGCAAAAAAAACCTTCAATTTTTAATTGTGAAGTGAAAATGCAGATATTTTAAAGGTTTTATGCAGTAAAATTAAAAACTTAAGAAAAACTGCATTTTTTTGTTTCAATATCCTTTATAAAACCTTCAAAAAACCTGCATTTTTTTGTTTCAATATCCTTTATAAAACCTTCAAAAAACCTTCAATTTGACAATTTTGATTAATGTTTCATGCAACTGTTTTTGCCGGGAGGCTGGAGATTGGAAGTTTTTACATACCCCTTCACATCCCCTCTTTTGATCAAATGGGTTATTATATTCAGGCACGTTCAGTAACTAAGCAACGGATTTCTTTAGGTAGCTCCCCCACACCCCTAAATTACCCCCCCCCCCTTCCCCCCCATTTTTTCAAACTTATGAATTTTTATTCAAGTAAACATAAATAAGTTGACACATAAATATCGATACAGCAACTGTTATCATTTATTTTTCATGAAATCGTTACCAATATCATTAACTATTTTTAAAATTAGTAAATATCACTCCTTAATTACGAAATAAATTTAAAGAACACATTTAAATTTAAAAATTCCTTGTTTGTATTCCTTGTAAAATTCCTTGTTTGTAATGTACCCAGAAAAAAAAGTCAGCATAAAACCTTCATCAAAATTTTGAAATTAAAGGTTTTATGCAGAAAAACTGCAGGTTTTTTGAAGATCTATAAAATTAAAGGTTTTTGTTTCAATGTCCATCATAAAAACTGTAAAAAACCTGCAAAAAACCTTCAATTTTTATTCATGAAGGGAAAATGCAGATATTTTACAGGTTTTATGCAGGAAAATTAAAAACTTCAAAAAAACTGCAGTTTTTTGCTTCAATATCCTTTCAATATCCTTCATAAAAACTGTAAAAAACCTTCATAAAAACCTGCGAAAACCCTTCAATTTTTAATCATGAAGGGAAAATGCAGATATTTTAAAGGTTTTATGCAGGAAAATTATAAACTTTAAAAAACTGCAGTTTTTTTGTTTTAATATCCTTTATAAAACTTTCAAAAAACCTTCAATTTGACAATTTTGATGAAGGTTTCATGATTTTTTTTTGCTGGAAAACCCCCCCCCCCCCATTTTTTCGAACTTATGAATTCTTATCCAAGTAAACATAAATAAGGTGACATATAAATATCGAAACAGCAACTGTTATCATTTATTTTTCATGAAATCGTTACCAATATCATTAACTATTCTTAAAATTAGTAAATATCACTCCTTAATTACGAAATAAATTTAAAGAACACATTTAAATTTAAAAAATCCTTGTTTAGAATAATGTGTTACTTTAGTTACAACTTGTTTATACGGCACCGTTTCTCGATCTTTCCCGTTTGTCACCGAAATTTAAATACATAATGAAAGAAGATGACGTCATGTTACGCTTAGTTTGAGATAAAAATGCCCTCAAATCATATTTTTAAAGCCTTTTAAAAACTATTTTCTTGGATAGGACCCCCGGAAAATACCAGATATTCCCTCATGCAACTCACCAAGAAGTATTATACTAAAAATTTAAATTTTTCTATGTTTTTTTTAAAGAATTTTTATGATTTTTACAGTTTTTAAATTTTCATTTTTTTTCCTCTTGACTTTCAGTGGGAGAGGTTTGAACCCTCTGAACCACCCCCTTACCTACGTGCTTGATTATATTCAACAGAGAGTGTTCACTCTAGAAATAAAAAGGGGCAGGGCGCTGTTGGCAGTAAAAGGCCACCCCGTTTTTGAAAAGGCACTTTTTGTTTTTAAAAAGGCGCTTTTAAAAAAAAATTGGGGGATGGGCGTGGTCACGCATTGATACATCGGACCCGTGACCAAACGAAAACAAAGTTCCGATTTGTTGGTTGACATTGCGCTAGAGCTGAATATTGGGTTATTGTTGACGGTTCGGGGCCTATCTCGAAGGAAAGACCGGTGCAAAATTGATGTCCCTTTATGAAGATATTATTTAAAATCCAAAATTTGACATTTAAAAATTAATGTTTTCCTTACCAACCAAATCTGTAAGTCAGACCCCTAACAAAACTGATAAAAAAGCAACTTAAATTCAAAATTTGGTAATAAAATGCCTAGTCTTGCAACTGCGCCCCAACCATCTAAAAATATTTTTGTAATAAAACGAATTTGTTGGACACATAAATTATAATTTCCTACAGTAAAAACAAACCTACAGAATCGAAATTTTCCTTAACCGGCAGAGGGTTAAGAAAATGCGCTAAAAAATAAACAAATAGTTTTTAATTTTACGAACAAATTGAAAAATGTAATTATTGTATGTCAATTTTATATTTATAACAACTTTTTTAAGTTGGTGCCAATTCACAAATATCCTCATACATAAGTGTTAGCGTCGATTTCAAAAAAGTTTTTAATAAATATAAAACTGATATTAAAAAAAAATCGCATTCTAATCAAATAATTTATATTATTGTTCACAGAGTGTGAACATTACACAAAGTAGTGTAAGATGCCTATGCCAATTTTATAATTATAATTTATTTATTTTTAAGTTGGTGCCAATTCACAAAAATCATCATACATAAATTTTGGCGTCGATTTCATAAAAGTTTCAATAAGTATAAAACTGATATTAATAAAATTTCGCATTCTAATCAAATAATTTATATGATCATAGATTGTGAACGTTACACTAAGTAGTGTAAGATGCCTATGCCAATTTTATATTTATATATATATTTATTTTTAAGTTGGTGCCAATTCACAAAAATCATCATACATAAATTTTGGCGTCGATTTCATAAAAGTTTCAATAAGTATAAAACTGATATTAATAAAATTTCGCATTCTAATCAAATAATTTATATGATCATAGATTGTGAACATTACACTAAGTAGTGTAAGATGCCTATGCCAATTTTATATTTATATATATATATTTTTTAAGTTGGTGCCAATGCACAAAAATCATCATACATAAATTTTGGCGTCGATTTCATAAAAGTTTCAATAAGTATAAAACTGATATAAAAAAATTTCGCATTCTAATCAAATAATTTATATGATCATAGATTGTGAACATTACACTAAGTAGTGTAAGATGCCTATGCCAATTTTATATTTATATATATATATTTTTTTTTTAAGTTGGTGCTAATTCACAAAAATCATCATACATAAATTTTGGCGTCGATTTCATAAAAGTTTCAATAAGTATAAAACTGATATTAAAAAACTTTCTCATTCTAATCAAATAATTTATATTATTGTTCACAGAGTGTGAACATTACACTAAGTGGTGTAAGATGCCTAACAATTCTCCAATGCTGACCATAATAAAGAAATTTGTAATATGCCAGTATCCAGTCATCATGGAATGTCGCTGCGCTTCATGCAAGAAAGACTACACAGAGACCAACGACAAAGTGACGTGCAATATTCGTGAAGGTTTCAAATGTGAAGGGAAATGTTCCCCGTATGAAGTTAGATTGATGTGCTGCAGTAAGTTCGATAACTTTCATGTACATTGTCTATTATATTGTCTGACATTCCGTTATTTTTCTCCAAATGCACTACTATAGACATAACCACAATTTCCATAATTTTTAGAGTTACATTTTGCCGGCGATTTCAATTGAATCATTTATTTCAGAAACCTGTCAACGGGCATTTTTTTTTTACCTTATCAGAATGTCATACGGTGAACACATAATTTTGTGAACAATCTCATCAACTGCCATTTCGTTTAATGGGTTATTTTGGCATTTAATGTGGCATTTAGTGCAGAAAAACATCAAGAGACATTAAATAGCATGATGTGGACATATAGCGTGAATGCGAAATTGAATCGTCTGTTGACGGGTTTCTGAATTAAAAAATATTTTTGAATTGTTTTATACAGAATAAGAATTTCACATGATAAACACGTAATTCTGTTCACAATCTCGTCAACTACCATTTCTCTGTAAGGGTTATTTTTACATTAACTATTGCCTTTAGTGCAGAAACCATCAAAAGACATTATATAACATGATGTGGACATATAACGTGAATGCAAAATTGAGTCGTCTGTTGACGGGTTTCTGAATTAAAAAAATACTTTTGAATTGTTTTATACAGAATAAGAATTTCATATGATAAACACGTAATTCTTTTCACAATCTCGTCAACTACCATTTCTCTTTAAGGGTTATTTTTACATTAACCATTGCGTTTAGTGCAGAAAACCACCAAGAGACATTAGATAGCATGATGCGGACATATAGCGTGGATGCAAAATTGAATCGCCTGTTGAAGGGTTTCTGAAATAAAAAATACTTTTGAATTGTTTTATACAGAATAAGAATTTCATATGATAAACACGTAATTCTGTTCACAATCTCGTCAACTGACATTTCGTTTAATGGGTTATTTTTACATCGACTATTGCGTTTAGTGCAGAAAACCATCAAGAGACATTAGATAGCATGATGTGGACATATAGCGTGGATGCAAAATTGAATCGTACATTGACGGGTTTTTGAAAATCAAAATATTTTAGATTTTTTATACCGAATGAGAATATCATATGGTAAACAAGTAATTTTGTTCAAATCTGGTCAACTGACATTTGTTTAATAGGTTATTTTGACATCGAATATGGCGTTTAGTGCAGAAAACCATCAATAGACATTAGATAGCATGATGCGGACATATAGCGTGGATGCAAAATTGAATCGTCTGTTGACGGGTTTCTGAAATAAAAAATATTTTGGATTTTTTTATACAAAATGAGAATATCATATGGTAAACAAATAATTTTGTGCACAATCTCATCAACTGCCATTTCGTTTTATGGTTTATTTTGATATTGAATATGGCGTTTAGTGCAGAAACCACCAAGAGACATTAGATAACATGATGTGGACATATAGCGTGAATGCAAAATTGAATCGTCTGATCGGTTTCTGAAATTAAAAGTATTTTGGATTTTTTTATACAGAATGAGAATCTTATATGGAAAACACATATTTTGTGCACTTTCCCGTCAAGTACCATTCTGGCAACTGCAACATTAACTTTAAAAATATTTGTTTTTACAGGAAAAACATATTTTATTGTAGAAACCCACTATTTTAGTTTTTTTTTAATGTAAGAAAATATATTTTTTTAATTACAGGCAACGTCCACTTCGAAAAATTTTTAATTAATAATAAATTGTGTTTAATACCAAAATCCATATTTACGTCAATTGCGTAATATTTTTTGTAGTTTCCCCAAAAAATAGAAAAAGTACAGTTAGTGTGTTACTGAACTAAATGATTAGATTGATTAGATATTTCAAGGCATTATCAATTATCGTAATACGTTATCCATTAAGATAAATATTGATTTGTAAATTATTCAAAATCCTTATTTATTTGGATTTATAAATGACTATATATAACATGTTGAGGTGTCGTGTTTCAAGATGAACCAGAACACGGTACCTCATGATCTATAGCAAAGTGTTCTAACCCTCTCGGCCAAAACGACCGCCAATAGGGCAAGAGTTTGCTATTTTGAGTACAGCGCCACGCACTCCACTCGCAGTGAAGCGACCAGGAGCATCCGTCACATCTGTTGATGTGTTCCCAGCAAAAAAAAGTCAGCATGAAACCTTCATCAAAATTGTCAAATAGAAGGTTTTTTGAAGGTTTTATAAAGGATATTGAAACAAAAAACTGCAGTTTTTTTTAAGTTTTTAATTTTCCTTCATAAAACCTTTAAAATATATGCATTTTCCCTTCATGATTAAAAATTGAAGGTTTTTTGCAGGTTTTTATGAAGTTTTTTTGCAGTTTTTATGAAAGACATTGAAACAAAAACCTTTAATTTTATAAATCTTTAAAAAAACTGCAGTTTTTCTGCATAAAACCTTCAATTTCAAAATTTTGATGAAGGTTTTATGCTGACTTTTTTTCTAAGTTGTCCTGTGGGATAATAGTGGTGTGCGAATTCGTCAGTGACGACCCCCAAACACGCTACCTAATGATCCATATCAAACCGCTATTACCCTCTTGGCCAAAACGATCGCCGATGGCCGAGAATAAAGAGTTGGGCGTTGAGTACACCGTTATATATATGTTATATATTATTTTCAAATGAGAAAACTTGAAGAAAAAAATTATTTTCTGACTGATTTCCATTTGAAGCAATTACATTCATAAATATATAAATTTGATATTTTTATTCCTAGACCCGAAATACGTAATGCACACTCAGCCGACGACGTACACAGAACATCTCGGCAAGCTCACGTCGATTGACAAAATAATGGTCAAAGCTAAAACATGCAAATTTCCGGCCAAACTCACCTGTGAACTGGAGAAAGTCCATGGATTGAAAAAAGACGAAGTGTCTGTTACTTGCGACGTTGGCCTCGGAATAATGTGCGTCAGTAAAAAAAGTCCTAATGAGCAGCATAAAAAGTGCAAGTGCACAATTAAAGCCACTCTCCAATGCTGTCAGTGTGGTAAGTTTTTATAAGCATTACAGTTTACCTTCCTTTAATTGCCAATATATATATATATATATATATATATATATTTAAATCCATTTTGAGTGAAAAGTTCATCCAGCCGGGAGTCGAACCCGGGACCCCTTGTCTAGCGCACAAGTGCTCTACCACTGAGCTATCCGGACGACACCAACCTTCAGAAACTTTTCACTCAGAACACAGATCGGAAGAGTAGACACATACGGACACACTACATAACACGAACTCCTGTGAAGCGCTTACAGCTGCATTAACACATGTGTGTTAATGCAGCTGTAAGGCTGTAAGCGCTTACATCTGCATTAACACATGTGCATTAACACATGCGAAGCGCTTACAGCTGTATTAACACATGTGTGTTAATGCAGCTGTAAGCGCTTCACAGGAGTTCGTGTTATGTAGTGTGTCTGTTTGTGTCTACTCTTCCGATCTGTGTTCTGAGGGAAAAGTTTAAAAATGGATAAATTGGGTAATCAAATTGTTAATGCTAAAATAAAGGAAATTCAGAAAAATTGAGCGATATACTAATAAAGTGTAATATTCTACAAAAATATAATTCCCAAGCTTATACATAGGAAGAATTAACCATTATTGTGCATATGTTAATAAAATATAATATATAGGGCTGTTATTTTAAACAAAATATCAACAAGGACACACTTTGTTTTATATATAAAATAAGACTTGCTTAAATCTATTGCAGTTAAACATAACGTTTCAAATGAAATAACAACTCGCTGTGGAACATATTAAATATAATGTAAATACAGCATTGATTCCTGAATCGAAATAAACCTTAAATGTTATCATAATTTTTCAAAGATAATATATAATAAAATGTACATTTTTTAAATGGCGGATTACACTTTGAAAGACTGTTAATAAAACAGTTTTTAAAAATTAAATATATGGAAAAGAACTAATAGTACTACTGATTTAATTACACAATTTGTATTAATAATTCCTTCTTATACGAAAAGCATTAAAATCTCCACGGATACCATCTATTTATCGAAGTAAGTTACTTTAGAAAAATAATTATTAAAATACATATAAATCTCAGAATTACTATAGGAAAAAAAAATATTGTATTGCTATTAAAAATTGGAACCGTTTAATAAAACAATTGTAATTTTATTTTATTTTTCAAAGGGAAATTGGTATTCCGTATAATTTGAATTTTAACATCAATTTTCCCCCGCCTTTCCTAATCATCAGTAAAAAACTGAATTTTCCCTGAATATTTAGAGAAAATTCTATACATTTTAGATCATATTTAATTCATCCTGATTAACCTAAACTCTATTTTTATTAAAAAAAATTTAATTTGTAAAAATGTCAATTCCTTTATTTATTTTACTATTTTTGCTATGTTGTTTTATTGTAGAAAACCTGGTCAGAGATCCAACTGGAACACTCACCTAAAATCTATTAATGTCCTTAGGGGGGTTATAATAATGCATAAAAAGATTTATCCTTTTGTATCCCAGCAAAAAAGTCAGTATGAATCCTTCATCAAAATTTTGAAATTGAAGGTTTTATGCAGGAAAACTGCAGTTTTTTTTGAAGATCTATAAAATTAAAATTTTTTGTTTCAATATCCTTCATAAAAACTGTAAAAAACCTTCATAAAAACCTGCGAAAACCCTTCAATTTTTAATCATGAAGGTAAAATGCAGATATTTTAAAGGTTTTATGCAGGAAAATTAAAAACTTTAAAAAACTGCAGTTTTTTGTTTCAATATCCTTTATAAAACCTTCAAAAAACCTTCAATTTGACAATTTTGATGAAGGTTTCATGCTGACTTTTTTTGCTGGGATGTATTTCTTAGTCTGGAATTTTGGGGAAAACTTGAAAAAATCGGTATTTTTACTATCATATGGGCACCAATATTGACAGAGTAGAACACGAAATAAAAAAGGTACCCTTTCATATCAACATTTTTTATAGTAAAATAATTATAAATATTTGTTAACGTAAGTTTAAAATTTAGTTAACTAAAAATCTATTGTACACGTACTTACAAGGCCTACATTTCATGTTAATAAGAAAATTATTTTTGTAGGATATTTTGATCATATACCAGTTAAAACCACCCAGACTGATAAAGTTCCACTAAAAAGTATGTATCAATGTATTTTCTTTATTATTATTATTATTATTATTTTGCGTGTCTAATACTAGTGTCTTAAGCTGTTGTAATTAAGTTGTAATTAAAAGTAGGTTTACGTCAAGGATAGTGGAGACTATATATATATATAAGATGTGCCGGTTCCAGCGCTTTCTGACGGAGGGCTGGGAAACGATATTGCCGACGTCACATTGACGCCTACCTCCGCCTTCTGTGGGCGTGTCTATTGCTCTCGTTTGTACAGTAGTTTTAGGAGTCTACAGAGCAAACTTAATTTAACAAGAATTCTTATTTTTAACTAATCATGAATTTATTTAAGAGGAAATAGTTAAAATTTGCTTCAAAAAGCAAGTTTAATCGATTTGCAGAGTGGTTTAGTTATTAAAATAACCAGGAATCAATTTCAGGCAATTTGAACCAATGGTTCGTGAGGTGCTGCCATCTGTTCGTTTTTTTGTGAAATATTTAAAAGTGATATTCTCTAACTTTATTTAGTATTTGCTGCATTTTATGAGTTTAAATAATATTTTAAAAATTGCATTTAGTATGTAAAAATTGCAAAAGATTTGCTTAATAAATTAAGCGTATTAAAATAATATTAGCTGCCACGAGAGCATGTCCAGGATTATCCTAATTAAAAATTAAATCACAAGTTGTTACACAACCGGGGATCGAACCTAAGTAGCAATGCTTGAAACACACAGCCAATCATCAAAAACAAGTAGTGAGGCGGAGCAAAAATGACGTCAAAAATGTCCTTTCTCTGCCCACTTTCAAAAAGCGAAGAACCGACCCACCTTCTATTATTATATATCCATTATCCTTGGGTTTAAGTAGTATTTATGATGTTCACTGTCATTTAAAGTTTTTGAAAAATACTTTAGCACCCCTACATATGTCTGTTTCATATGTTTGTTTTCGTATGTTTGTTTCAAAGTTTGTAGGAATATGTAATAGTAGGCTTGTCACAAATTCTTGGGCGATGCTTACTTTTTGACTACAAAATTACTTTTGGAGGGGTTGAAACAGTAAATTTCTTAACTTCAAAGATTCGAAATTCCAAACTTAACTATTCGAAATTTAAGACTTAACGGCGTCGGGTGCCAGCTTAGGTGCATTCCTCGTTATATCACCAAAGAACCTTGGACCATTTTAGTAGCTTTGTGCTGATCAATGTCTTTTTTTAAGATATCGTGACCAAAACTGTTCAGCATACTCAAGATGAGGCCTAGCCAAACATCTATGCAATGGCAACATTACATCTTTAGATTTTGATTAAACACTTTTCCTGATGTACCTGGGCATTGATGACCCATTTTAAAATCATCAAGTTTTGCACATGAGTTACTAATACCCTCATTTACTAATACGCCCACATAACTCACTATATCACTGTTTTGGATTTTTGACCCTTGTAAAACGTAGGCAGAATTTCTATTTTTAAAACTCATGTAAAAACTTGACATTTACTGATATTAAAAGACATAACCCATTTAACAGCCCAATCTGATATTTTTGTTTAATTACTTAGAATTCACGGGCATTTCATCTAGATAACTTTTTAAAAAGGCTTGAAACATTTATGATTTGCTTACTAGTCATCCAGTCCCATTTATGTACGAAATAAACAATATATGATCATAGGATTTTTTACCTCTTTGGGTCTCTCTGATGGCTTAGAAAAAAAGAATATGTTTTAATCCGGTTATTAACTAGTGTATTTGTATCTATTGTGTAAGTTATTTTATTCTCGTGCGTAGAACGGACATTTCAGCTAAAACTCTTTTGAAAAAAGGCTTGAAACATGTTATGATTTGAATCCTAGCCATACAGTCCCATTTATGTACGAAATAAATAATATATGATCATAGGAATTTTTACCTTTTTGGGTCTCTCTGATGGCTTAGAAAAAAAGAATATGTTTTAATCCGGTTATTAACTAGTGTATTTGTATCTATTGTGTAAGTTATTTTATTCTCGTGCGTAGAACGGACATTTCAGCTAAAACTCTTTTGAAAAAAGGCTTGAAACATGTTATGATTTGAATCCTAGCCATACAGTCCCATTTATGTACGAAATAAATAATATATGATCATAGGAATTTTTACCTCTTTGGCTCTCTCTGATGGCTTAGAAAAAAAGAAGATGTTTTAATCCGGTTATTAACTAGTGTATTTGTATCTATTGTGTAAGTTATTTTATTCTCGTGCGTAGAACGGACATTTCAGCTAAAACTCTTTTGAAAAAAGGCTTGAAACATGTTATGATTTGAATCCTAGCCATACAGTCCCATTTATGTACGAAATAAACAATATATGATAATAGGAATTTTTACCTCTTTGGGTCTCTCTGATGGCTTAGAAAAAAAGAATATGTTTTAATCCGGTTATTAACTAGTGTATTTGTATCTATTGTGTAAGTTATTTTATTCTCGTGCGTAGAACGGACATTTCAGCTAAAACTCTTTTGAAAAAAGGCTTGAAACATGTTATGATTTGAATCCTAGCCATACAGTCCCATTTATGTACGAAATAAACAATAAACAAATCATAGGAATTTTTACCTCCTTGGGTCTCTCTGAAGGTCTAGAAAAAAATAATATGTTTTATTCCGGTTATTAACTAGTGTATTTGTATCTATTTTGTAAGTTATTTTTTTCTCGTACGTAGAACGGGTATTTCAGCTAGATAACTTTTTTAAAAAGGCTTGAAACATGTTATGATTTGATTCTTAGCTATCCAATCCCCTTTATGTCTGAAATAAAAATAAGATTATAGGAACTTTTACTTCTTTGGGCCTTTCTTATGGGCGAGAAAATATTAATATGTTTTTATCCCGTTTATTAACCAGCATATTTGTATCTACTTTGTAAGTTATTTTCTTCCCGTGCGTAGAAGTAGTATTTCAGCTAAAAAACTTTTTAAAATAGGCTTGAAACATGTTATGGATAAATATATAACAACACCATTATTTTTACTTTCAGCAAAAACCGATATAGTGACTAATGCAAAGGGTACTACAAAAATAATACACCGAAATGTTCCAGGTAATTTTTGATATTTGAATACATTTTATATATTGCAATTTACCCTGTTTTTATTCAAATATACAAATATTTTCAAAACGAATTTGCTTTCTAGGGAGAACAGTTTTCCACGATGTGAAAATGACACAGAAACCTGATTATATGACCTATACAGTTACAAGTGAGTTATAACGTTCTCGAGTATTTTTAACGTACATTTAAACAGAGATTGTTGGGTTGAAACTTCTTGAAAAAAAAAATTTAATTGAGTCCCGAGCCCCAAATCTTAATTTGGTACAGATGTAGTATAGGACATTTGGCGCGCGAGGTTTTTTTTTGGCGTGTTTTATTGGGGCGATAAATTTATAGTATGGCAACCCCACCTGACCTTGTTGGTATATTTCGATTCTTATAGCGACTTTCAATCTGGCAACCCTATGACGTCATAGCGCTGGTTAACGGCAATTGTTCGTCACCAAAAAAAAAATCGCGCCAAATGTCCTATACTTCATCTGTTCCCTTAATTTGTTTATTAATGAATTCAGAAACACCATTTATTTCATATTATTAGCACATCTTTTTCTGAACAATAATCAAAAACAAAGATAAATTTTTTTAATTTATTTTTATTATTTTTTGGGATTTTTAAGCTTTAAAAGACTTTTTAAAAACACTACTCCTCTTTTAATTTTTAAAGTTTTAAATTTTTTTTTAATTTTTTAAATAACGTCAAAGTATATACTACAAACGTATGAATAGACTTTTGCAGATTTGTGTTTTAATTATCTTCAAAAACTTATTTTAAGTTCACAACCCAAAAAATATTCACATTTTTAAGTTTAATAATTTATGAAAAAATAATTTATAACTTAATTTAAAAAAGCTATTCATACGTTTATTAAACAACTATTAAAACTTCAACAAATGTTAACAGTTTAGTTTTAAGTTAATTATTTACAAAGCCTTAGCATTTTAAACGTAACCAAAATTTTTATAAAATATTTTGAGTAAATGACGATTGTTGCAGGCGAAAAGTATGTAGAAAGATGATAAATGGTACATAAACATCTAAAAAAACATGTGTCCTCTATCTTTTACTGTTTTGAAATTTTGTACATACCTTCTTAAGTACGTTTAGCATCGTTTTATGAAGAAAAACAAATTAGCAATTTTTCCGGAATTTGGGGCTTTGGTGCCCCTTAGTAATTTTTAAAAACATAATATGATTTATTAAGATCTATTTAAGACAAACCGCACCGAAATTGAACAAAAATTGAACACAGAGCGATCAAAATCGTTTGTAAAGAAATGTGGATATTTTTACACATTTATGGCTTTAAACCTCTTTTTCTCAGTTTCATATTTTTATGTCGATCAAAATGATTACAAAAAAGTTTTCTTCCAATTCAATTGAAAGTTATTATACATGTTCAACTATTAAATATGTATTAACTAAACCTTAAAAAAATATTTTTTAGCAGACAAATATATAATAAAACATTTTTTTATATCATTAAAAAAATTCTCCAAAACTTGTCATTCTGATTTTTTAAAAATACTATTCATTATATATTTCATTTATTTTTTTTGGTTTGGAGTATAAAAGCATTATACATCTTCACTTTTCTTAAAATAAATTTATTTCTTGTGTGTTTATTTAATAAATAACCTTACGGACGGTGAACTATCATGTAATATTTTAGCATTGACTTGTATTTCAAAATATTTTTAAAAAAAACAATCAAGCAATGGTTATAATTTATAATAATATTTTAATAAAACCACATTCAATAGTTTATGTTCCAAAAATTTCATTTATATATGTTACAGTGAAATACCGAAATCTAGAGAATGTCGACTTTCACCGGTGAATGTCAACATTCACATAGTCGCTTGGTGTATGTCCGAAATGTTTGCTAAATACCCTTATTTCTGACTGACACCGGCGAATGTCGACATTCACCATGCACTAATGGTGAATGGTGAACATGTCGGAGATTTATATTTTCTTCTCCGTATTTCAGTCGCGATAAAACGTCACAAGGGTGACGTAACTTTTTCGCCCATCTTTCTGAGAGGATTGACCCAAAACTTAAAACAAACAATACATTCTAAATGAAAAAAGAAAATAATATAAATTAAAAACTTACTTAATTGTGTGATTCAAATCTTATTTATTGCTACAACTTAAACTATTATGACACTTTGAATTGCACAAGAGTTCCTTGCTTTTACAACTGCATTTATTTGTGGAACACTTCCTTTTGCAATGACAGCGTGTATAGCTTTGCCCCCCGCTTCTCGAATTAGCTGCAGTTGCTTCTCTCTAACGACATTTCTTGAAAAGAAATCTCATCTATGGAAAGTAACTTTTCTTTGCAAATTACGAACTGATTACGTGTGTAAAGCTGCTTACCATTTTTATTTGCCAGTTTATAGAAGTCGGAGCTTTCTATTCCAACCACAACCGCTAACACATTTCGGCTATCTGTACGACCACGGTCGACATCAGGGACTTGTATTCGTACAGTATCACCAACTTTGTCGGCTCCTCTCTTTTCGACCTCCACCAGAGCATATCTGTGACTGTCGACATACACCGGTGAGGGTCCGAATGTACAAAAATGTAATGAAATATTCGATCTTTCACCGACGTATCTGGTATGTGTTGACATTCACCGGTGAAAGTTGAAAATCGACATTCTCCAGATTTCGGTCTTTCACTGTAACATATATATATATATATATATATATATATATATATATATATATATATATATATATATATATATATATATATATATATATATATATATATACAAGTAAAAATACTGAAAGATAAGCAAGAGAATAAATTACAAAAAAGATACATGCCAAAGTGTTCCCCTCTCTTTGTCAAGGAGGCCGAGAAGAACAACAAAGGCTAGCAGGCGTTTCTAATGGCTAAGCGTAAAATATATCCGAAACTTAGCCAGACCACCGACGCCTACTGAAGCAGAAAAGCAACAAACCAAATGAAAAGCAAAAATAAACTACGAAATCAGACAACAAGCAAAAAGCAAACACCCCACAAGAGAAGACACACGTTGCCAAAATGCAAAATAAAAGACAGCAAACATAAAAATTGTAATAAGAATAAACAATTTAACATGACGTAAAACAAAAATTTAACAAGACATAAACCAAAATTTTAACACACCAAGGCCTTTGCCTCCGCTACACAAGTATCAAGGATCGAAAGCATAAACGGATCAAGGATTGAAATTACAAAACCACTAGGAAAACATTTAATTTTGATTTATTTTTAAGAATTTCGATCTCTGAAATCAAACCCTGTTTGGAGTTGCATATTTTATTAATTCGATTTAAATAAGAAATAATAATATTTCTATGTACCCTATTACTTAGGTTTGAGGACCAATCCGTCAAAGATATAACATTAAAGCAAAATTCTTTTATTTTATCAAATAATCTAATAATAATCTTGTTATTTTTAATAATTGATATATCAAGATCTGGGTAATTAACTCTATTACTGTTTGTATTAATTTTAATTAACTTCAATTCTTCAGGATATATATTTTTCCAAATATCGTTGAACCTGTTTTCATCAAATTCACAAAAATCGTCTATATATCGTACTGCTTTAATATTGTACTTTTCTATAGCTTTTATTTCATAAAAATATAAAAATATGCTTGCAAAAGAACTGCAAAAACTGCTACCCATGGGGATACCCTTCCTCTGCAAGAAATATGTTTGCCCATTATATAATATATTGTTAAAAACACAAAACTTAATTAAACCAATCCATTATCTTTACTGCATTTTAATATATTTCTAAATTTTTCATAAATATAATCAAAGATCTCCAAAATATTCTAATGTGGTATATTTGTGAATAAACTAACTATACATATATAAACTAACTATAACTATATATATATATATATATATATATATATATATATATATATATATATATATATATATATATATATATATATATATATATATATATATATATATATATATATATATATATATATATATATATTACATGCGAAGAAGTCCTTTGGACCTGGGTGCCTAGATTTCCCTTATATAAAGGTTTTTGATGTAATAGATAGCCTTTTAAGTACCTGATTTCATTTTTATTTAATTAATTAAACTTATTAAAATATTTGTAAATTAAATTTTTAATTGGTTTTTGTGTTTTAAAGTTTGGCTTTTGTTGTCAAGTTTTTCGTAATTAATGTTTGTGTATGCCCGAAGTATTGGGAACCTTCAGGTAATTTAAAATATTCAAATTTCATGACAATTTATTCACTTTCTTAATTTCAGGAATTCGTAGAATAAAGATCATTGAAAACTATCCTACACAAACGTGTCGACATACCCCACCAAGTAAGATATTTTATGTGTAGTATTTTATTTAAAGTATTATATTTATATTGTTATATTTGTAATATTTTATTTGTAGTATTTTATTTGTAGTATTTTATTAATATTATTATATGTATAGTATTTTATTTGTAGTACATTATTTGTAGTACTTTATTTATAGTATTTTATATATTGTATTTTATTTGTAAATGCAATAGAACTTCAATTATCTAAACTCCAGTTATCCGGATCATCCAATTATCCGGACGTTTGATTATCCGAATGGGATCTGGTCCAAATTGAATTGCATAATTGGAGATCTAATGTATATTTAAATAACTATTAGTTTTGTTTTTCTTTTACAGAGAAGCCACCTTATACAGATAAGCAGCAACCTTCAACAACTGGCAATATGCATCGTTCTGTCCCTCGTAAGTATTACACTTAGGACACTTACACTTAGTGTTACTTCAGTATTACACTTAGGACACTTACACTTAGTGTTACTTCAGTATTACACTTAAGACACTTACACTTAGTTTTACTTCAGTATTACACTTAGGACACTTACACTTACTGTTACTTCATTATTACACTTAGGACACTTACACTTAGTGTTACTTCAGTATTACACTTAGGACACTTACGCTTAGTGTTACTTCAGTATTACACTTAGGACACTTACACTTAGTGTTACTTCAGTATTATACTTAGGACACTTACACTTAGTGTTACTTCAGTATTACACTTAGGAAACTTACACTTAGTGTTACTTCAGTATTACACTCAGCAAACCTTTTATTAAGGATATTTTAATTCCAAATTAATTATAATTCTTTGAATTAATACATCAGCTTTTATTTATTTTTAATAACAATAAAAATTACCCTTACTTAAAGCGATTTTTAATACACTGTTAAAAATTATTATGATCTTGCATCAAATTTTGGTACCCATTTGGCTGCAACCAACATTTGCTGCTTAGTTTCACCCTTTTACGGTGCTACCATTGAAGGTTTAGTGGTGAATCGTTGCATCAAAACTCATAGCATTGCATAAAACTCAAAATTCGAGTATTCTTAGTATTGTAGTAATGGTATTTTTATAGCGAAGCAGGCAACTCTCCGATCGCAAGATGACAACTTTTCACCGATCGGGCTCGAACTAGGGATCCTCTTATTCATAGCTGAACGCCTTTATCCGCCACGGAGGCCCATGTCCGTCGTTTTCTTCCTTGGAGGTGCTTGTTGATATGGCGACAGCGAAAATTTCGGTTGCAGTTAAAGAGAATGAACCAATTATGGGTGAAACCACCGCTTTTTTCCGATAAAAGGTTTTTGGTTCGAACTAGATAAAACCGTAATATGGTGTAAAACTCTGTTTTGCACCAAGATATGGTACATTGTTGAACTGAAATTTTTAACAGTGTACTTGACACTAGCGACTAAAATAAAATTTTGCAATTTCATATATACAGATAGTAATTTACACTGTTTTTTACTATAAAAAAATCGGCTTTTCCCTTAAAAATCCCAGTCAAGTAACATTTTCTCGATTTTTTATATGGAATTGAAAATGGCTAAAATGTATTTTACCGTCCCCCTGATTTTTCGCCAAATTTGGTTACCCTTTTTGGCAACTGGCGAAATGGAGAAGTCATTTGATTGGCAACAAAATCGCAGTCGTTTTTTTTTTTTTCAGAAAAGTCGCCAAGTTTAATGCATTTTAACACAAAATATGTTGCGTCATATTGTTCTAACACCTAAATGCAAAACTTGTAAATTTTCCAACAGTTGAAAGATATTATTGATAATGTAGACCACAATGACTGCATTATTGATAAAAGCAACGGACCATAAAAATAATTATTATTGCAGTAGATTACAATTTAAAATAATAATTTATTTCAACATGCATATGTCTTTAATCTTTAATATGGGGTGCAACTCGGTGACAATCTTGCGATTCATACCGATTCATGGGAATTAACGCCGTAGTCGCCGGACATTTGAGATCTGACATAGCCGTTAGGCGGCTAGATAGAAGAACCACGAGAGCTGGTCAAGAATCCAACGTGGGACGGGGCATGATTAGCGGAAGTGGATTGACATAAAAGTCATTTTCCCCAAAATATGGGTAGTCTTGGGAATTAGTGCCATGGAACCATGCCACTTGGCGTGTGCGTGCCAAGTCCCTATTTAGAGTAGATACAGGATAGCATCGGAAGCATAGAAGGCTGCAAAGGGCCTAATGTTTGCGTCTTCCATGAGGACTTCGTAATGCAATGAGCTACGGAAGTCGTTGTCTTTATTTAGAGCATTTTTGTATTATGTTGTATTAAGTTTAGACATAAATGTGTCTTATTTAGAAACTCTGAGGTCTTGGTGGATAAGATTGTCCTTCACGTATCGGTGGGCATCAACCATTTCCCTAAGGATTTTGTTCTGGCATTTTTGGAGTGTATATTTATCAGTTTTTTGTGAGACATGCTATTGCAGGAGATGCATATGTGAGTATCGGGCGGATGGTAGAAATGTACAGAAGCCTTTTATTGTTGAGTGAGAGTTTTGAGTTTCGCCCTAGATTGGGATTGTCTAAAAAAGGCATTAAATAAATTTTAAAAAAAAAAATTAATTATGTGCAAATATTTTAATAATTTTCACAATCTGAATATACTTTTTTAAAAATCCTTTCTATGTAAGGTAAATAAATACACTGCACTGCTAAAAATTTCAGTTCACCTATATACCATACCATGGCACAAAACAGAGGTCTGCACATTATACCATATAATGGTGGAATATATTTCGAACAAAAAATCCTTTATCGGAAAAAAGCGGAGGTTTCAGCTACAATTGGTACAACCTTCTTAACTGTAACCGAATTTTTCCTTGTCGCTACATCAATAAGCCGAGAAATCCCTTCCAAGAAAGACAATTAGGAACAAGGGCCACCGAGGCCCTGCTGATAAAAGCGTTCAGCTATGAATCAGACTGCGAACCCAATCGGTGGACTTGACACAGAGAAGTAAGAAAGTTGTGATCTAGGGTTGCCAGTTTCTCTACAAAAATACTACTACTAAGAAAACTCGAATTTTAAGTTTCATGCAACGTGATGTCCGTGTTAGCACCGTAAAATGGTGAAACTGAGCACCAAATGGTGGTTGCAGGTAAATGGGTACCAAATTTGGGTGCAAGGTCGTAATTAATTTTTAACAGTGTAGTTATCGAGCAATTGACAAAAAAATTAAAACTAGGAGTATATAATTCGTTTGTTAAGGTCCCCCTATATCAATGTTAACCAAAGGCTTTAAAAATTTAGGTACATTTCATTTTAAGTCTAATATGAGGTCTGTAGTCACAGTTTGGCACTAGTCGGAAACTAGTCTGACCTGGTCGGAAACTAGTCTTAACTGGTTGGAAACTAGTCTTAACTGGTTGGAAACTAGTCTGAACTGATCGGAAACTAGTCGGAACTGGTCGGAAACTAGTCTGGACTGGTCGGAAACTGGTCTGAACTGGTCGGAAACTAGTCTGAACTGGTCGGGAACTAGTCTGAACTGGTCGGGAACTAGTCTCAACTGGTTGGAAACTAGTCTGAACTGGTCAGAAACTAGTCTCAACTGGTCAGAAACTAGTCTGAATTGGTTGGAAAATAGTCTGAACTGGTCGGAAACTAGTCTGAACTGGTCGGAAACTAGCCTGAACTATTCGGAAACTAGTCTCAACTGGTCGGAAATTTGTACGTGCACGCCGTCTGGTTAATTTCTATTTGCGTTTATTTCACTTCCATGTTCAAGTGAAATGCCCCAAATTTGCGTATCAGCAAACTAAACATTGCAAAGTGGGTATCGTCAAACAACAAAATGCGATTGTAAAAAAATGCTATTCTGTTGTGTTGTATTGTGTTGTATTGTATATATTATATATATATATATATATATATATATATATATATATATATATATATATATATATATATATATATATATATATATATATATATATATAAGGTGTGCTCGTTCTCGCGCTGCCTGACGGAAGGCGAAGAAAGCATCTATTTGACGCCATAGTGACGCCTACTTTCGCCTACTGTGGGCGTGTCTAATGCTCTCGTTTGAACCAATGGCAAGGCTGAACTAGATGTGCGCGCGTTGGTTGATGGTGCTGCCATGCTTTCGGTTCAGCTAATATTATTTTAATACGCTTAATTAATTAAGCAAATCTTTTGAAATGTTTCCATACTAAATGCAATTCTTAAAATATAATTTAAACTCATAAAATGCAGTAAAAATAACTAAATAAAGTTAGCTTATCACTTTTTAATAGTTCACAAAAAAACGAATAAATGGCAGCACCTCACAAAAGAGAGCATTAGACACGCCTACAGAAAGCGCGAGGTAGGCGTCACTATGACGTCAAAAATGTGCTTTCCCCGCCTTCCGTCAGACAGCGGGAGAACGAGTACAGCTTATATATATATATATATATATATATGGTCTTCACTATCCTTGTTAGATACCAGTGTAATTACTTAAATATGTTAATATTAGACATGGTAATTTTAAATATTTTAAATTCTTATAGTTTACTTAATTGTTTTTTTTAATATACTATATAATTATTTTACTTGTTTTTAGATCGAACTTTCACTGCCACTAACCGGAGGTATCCTACTACTACAAGGACCCGCCATTATACTATGCATAGTAAATTATCCTTATATTGTATAATTATTATTTTAATGAAACATCTTTATTATATATGTCAATAATTACTAATTTTAAAAATTTCAGCTTTACAAGTAACGTTTTACGTTTTAGATTAAATATATTTAACATGCTTATTCTCGAGACACAAAAATCATACCATTTTTTCGGCCTATGCACTGCTAAAAATTGGTACTTAAAAATAAGTGAAATTTACTCATTTTTAATTGCTTTGGATGTTTATCGTAGCTCTGAATACAAAAGTTTCGTTTTTGAAAAAGAGATGTGCTGAAAAATGATTAAAAATTAATAAGAAGCAGTTGATGGCATACATAGGCTGCCTTCATAAATCACTTTTAATAACAAACAGTCAATTCTAAACAGCTTCA
Source organism: Troglohyphantes excavatus (assembly GCA_963932185.1). Lineage (NCBI taxonomy): Eukaryota > Metazoa > Arthropoda > Arachnida > Araneae > Linyphiidae > Troglohyphantes > Troglohyphantes excavatus. The sequence continues at coordinate 61,146,979 of OZ010670.1, forward strand.
ATTCTAAACAGTTTCAATTCTAAACAGTTTCAATTCTAAACAATTCTAAGCAGTTTCAATTCTAAATAGTTTCAATTCTAAACAATTCTAAGCAGTTTCAATTCTGAACAATTCTAAGCAGTTTCAATTCTAAACAATTCTAAGCAGTTTCAATTCTAAACAGTTTCAATTCTAAACAGTTTCAATTCTAAACAGTTTCAATTCTAAACAGTTTCAATTCTAAACAGTTTCAATTTTAAACAGCTTCATTTCTAAACAGTTTCAATTCAAAACAATTCTAAGCAGTTTCAATTCGAAACAGTTTCAATTCGAAACAGTTTCAATTCGAAACAGTTTCAATTCGAAACAGTTTCAATTCGAAACAGTTTCAATTCGAAACAGTTTCAATTCGAAACAGTTTCAATTCGAAACAGTTTCAATTCGAAACAGTTTCAATTCGAAACAGTTTCAATTCGAAACAGTTTCAATTCGAAACAGTTTCAATTCGAAACAGTTTCAATTCGAAACAGTTTCAATTCGAAACAGTTTCAATTCGAAACAGTTTCAATTCGAAACAGTTTCAATTCTAAACTGTTTCAATTCTAAACAGTTTCAATTCTAAACAGTTTCAATTCTAAACAGTTTCAATTCTAAACAGTTTCAATTCTAAACTGTCAGTATCTTAATCACGAAAAAACAAGAAAAGCGAAGGAGTCAAAAGGTATTTCGGCTATTACGAAATCTGCTTCCATAGAAGGGAGTGGGGGAATTAGACAACACGGAAATGATCAGGGATATTTTTTTACAGTCACACCGTTATCGAATTCATATGCACCATATTGGCTCAAAATTGCTAACTTGGCGAAATTAAATAATTTATACTAATACAATTTTTTTTTTAACATTTTTTACTTTACGCACAGTTAATTAAAAACGGAAACACTGTTAACAATAGGTACTTAGTTAACAATAGTTTCAAATCTAAACAATTCTAAGCAGTTTCAATTCTAAACAGTTTCAATTCTAAACAGTTTCAATTCTAAACAGTTTCAATTCTAAACAGTTTCAATTCTAAACAGTTTCAATTCTAAACAGCTTCAATTCTAAACAGCTTCAATTCTAAACAGTTTCAATTGTAAACAGTTTCAATTCTAAACAATTCTAAGCAGTTTCAATTCTAAACAGTTTTAATTCTAAACAGTTTCAATTCTAAACAGTTTCAATTCTAAACAGTTTCAATTCTAAATAGTTTCAATTCTAAACAGCTTCAATTCTAAACAGCTTCAATTCTAAACAGTTTCAATTGTAAACAGTTTCAATTCTAAACAATTCTAAGCAGTTTCAATTCTAAACAATTCTAAGCAGTTTCAATTCTAAACAGTTTCAATTCTAAACAGTTTCAATTCTAAACAGTTTCAATTCTAAACAGTTTCAATTCTAAACAGTTTCAATTCTAAACAGTTTCAATTCTAAACAGTTTCAATTGTAAACAGTTTCAATTCTAAACAATTCTAAGCAGTTTCAATTCAAAACAATTCTAAGCAGTTTCAATTCGAAACAGTTTCAATTCGAAACAGTTTCAATTCGAAACAGTTTCAATTCGAAACAGTTTCAATTCGAAACAGTTTCAATTCGAAACAGTTTCAATTCGAAACAGTTTCAATTCGAAACAGTTTCAATTCGAAACAGTTTCAATTCTAAACAATTCTAAGCAGTTTCAATTCTTAACAGTTTCAATTCTAAACAGTTTCAATTCTAAACAGTTTCAATTCTAAACTGTTTTAATTCTAAACAGTTTCAATTCTAAACAGTTTCAATTCTAAACAGTTTCAATTCTAAACAATTTCAATTCTGTCAGTATCTTAATCACGAAAAAACAAGAAAAGCGAAGGAGTCAAAAGGTATTTCGGCTATTACGAAATCTGCTTCCATAGAAGGGAGTGGGGGAATTAGACAACACGGAAATGATCAGGGATATTTTTTTACAGTCACACCGTTATCGAATTCATATGCACCATATTGGCTTAAAATTGCTAACTTGGCGAAATTAAATAATTTATACTAATACAAAAATTTTTTTTAACATTTTTTACTTTACGCACAGTTAATTAAAAACGGAAACACTGTTAACAATAGGTACTTGAAAATAAGTAAAATGTACTCATTTTTGATTACTATCAATTTTGAAAAAGAGCTCTACTCAAAAATTAGTAGATGATTGGCTACACACTATTAAAAATAGGTATTCAAGAATAGGTAAAATGTACTCATTCGTGATTACATTCGATGCTTAATATATCCCCGAATACAGAAGTTTCATTTTTGAAAAAGACGTTTACCGAAAAGTGAGTAAAATTAATAAAAAGAAGCAATTGCTTGCCTACATAGGCTGCCTTAATAAATAAATTTCAACAATCATCAATATTTAGGTAGGGTCCCAAATATCGCCTACGTTGTTTATATCGCCTACCCCGATTTCTCTTTGATCAGTACTGGTAGCCCAGTAGAGATAGGATTTTGGCTTGCAAAAAATGGAGTAGTTTTGATTTTCGGGTATGTTGTATGTATCGACCCCCTCGTGAAAAATCCAAGTTTTCGACCTCCCACCCCTTGTGCGTTTTCCGCCATCTTGAAAAAACCGCTAAAAATGAGCACTTTTTAAAGTTTTTCCTCAATAACTCTCTTCCAGTACATTTTAGGTTAAAAGTCACAATTACAATTTTAAAGAACATTAAATTTCCTACACATTTCATATATAACATATTGGAAAATTCTGAACATGTACTGAGATATAGGGCCGTAAAAATCTATAAAAATTTCAAAAAAATTAAAAAAGTCAAATATGTCGTTAGTTTTACTTAAATAACTTTTTTCTGTGTAGTTTAGCGTAAAATGCACAATAACCAATCTTGTAGAGGATTAAATTTGCTACAAGATCCATACAAAATATTTGTAATTACTACGAACAGATGCCGAGAAATGTTAAAATAACAATTTTGGTGAAAGTTGGTTGTAAACTGCAAATATCACCCTTTGTTGAAATTAGTATTCCTGAAAGTAATATCTTTAATCTATTATGTATGTAATATATACATGTAGTTCACGTATGTAGTACATGAACTTGCATGCAATACATGAGATTTATGTCAAATTTAGGAAAATACAAAAACTTTACAATGAAAAACACAAATTTTTAAAGCATTTACAAATACCTATATTTAAACTTAATACAATTTGAAAATGCATCTTAACTTTTGTTTTAATGATATATACAAAATCTCAAATTAAATATCCATCATAAAGTTTTGTTGTTTTAGCACAGGTGTGCTTGATGTATAAAGTTCATTACTTCAACCAATAGGCAGTAGATCGTCAAACTCGTCTTCTTCCATGTTTAATTCAACCTCTGGTGCATTACTGCTGGACTGGAACCCACAATGAAGACATACTACGGAGCATAGAAGCCCAGCTTTTTTTGCAGCTGCATTTGTTACCACAAAGTCTTTTTGCATTGGCACGAAATCATGTTAAGCAATGCCTGTTGTGCTAGTTCTTTAATCATTGGGACTGGAGTTAGGCCACCAATATCCTTCTTCCAGCCCCATTTGAGAGCGTCTTTTTCATACCCCATCCAGGTTTGAACTTACAGATGAGTTCTACATGCATGATATTGAACTGCATCCTTAGTTGGATGTAGTCAAGCCAAATTGAATTTTGTGTTTATAGCAGCTTCAGAAAAGCGAAGATACCGCAACTCATCTATAGAAGTGTTTAGGTCACCGCCAAAAAGGGCCACAAGGAAAGTTTCAGTGGCTTCCTTGATGTTTTCTTTTTCTGCAACTGGATCTTTGAAAATGGTAATACTTTCATTGTGAAATACATCAATTTCTAATGTGGTACAAAACTTCATTTTCCCCTGCCCTAATAGAGCGGAGATTGTATCGCAGCCACTTATCGCATGTAGAAAAATAATGTTTTCCACAATATTTTTATATATTTTGGAGTACAAGGTATCTGCCATGTTGCTCCTACCAGATTTGCAAAAGAACACATTGTCTTTGAAACATATCACTGATGTGAGTCAGCAATCAATACATAATCTCCATATTGTTTCCGAAGCCTCGTTTTTATAATTCTCATATCTGGACGAAACTCTCCTTCAATCTGATTAACCAAATCTTCAAATGAAAACTAGCACCAGTAGAATCGGGTAGAGTGAAAATGTGTCGAAGTATTTTTGCGCCCATTGGTTCCCACATGCATTGACAATACTCAAAATTGATTCTTTCATGGACAGTTTTCCACACAAAAACACTTTATCACGTCTATCCAAAGTGTATTTTTTCTGCTTCTCCTCGAAATCCTTAGGTAATTCGTTTCCACAGAGGAAGCAGTGACGTTTGAAAGTGAAAACACATTCATTCAACGTTCTACGGGATGGTTCAGGCGCTGTCTGAGAAGCTGCCCTTCGGAGGTAAGCTGCAATCAGCTTGTCATTATTAGTTCTTTTGGCATGAAATATGAACCCTGACTTCGTTCACATTATTCAGAAAAGCAGAATGAGTTGAAAGTTTACGCTTTACACTAGACTCACGTAATTCGCCTAGCTCTTTCACTACGAACGTTTCACCTTCACTCAAACTTTCAGCACAGATAAAGCACACAGGTCCATGTAAACTCGACGTTTTGAACAAAAGAGCACACACATACAGAGCTTAAAAACAAAAAAAAACGAGCAAACACAACAGAACGAGAACCGAAACTCCTACAACTGGAAATATGCAAGAGAAGGAAGGGAAAGTACGTGCGACATTGTTATTGTTATTTCAACATTTCTCGGCATCTGTTCGTAGTAATTACAAATATTTTGTATGGATCTTGTAGTACATTTAATCCTATACAAGATTGGTTATTATGCATTTTACGCTAAACTGCACAGAAAAAAGTTATTTAAGTAAAACTAACGACATATTTGACTTTTTTAATTTTTTTGAAATTTTTATAGATTTTTACGGCCCTATATCTCAGTACATGTTCAGAATTTTCCAATATGTTATACATGAAATTTGTAGGAAATTTAATGCTCTTTAAAATTGTAATTGTGACTTTTAACCTAAAATGTACTAGAAGAGAGTTATTGAGGAAAAACTTTAAAAAGTGCTCTTTTTTAGCGGTATTTTCAAGATGGCGGAAAACGCACAAGGGGTGGGAGGTCGAAAACTTGGATTTTTCACGAGGGGGTCGATACATACAACATACCCGAAAATCAAAACTACTCCATTTTTTGCAAGCCAACCTCTTTTTTTGAGCTATCTCTACTGGGCTATGGTAGCTGGTAGCCAGTAGCCACTACCGGAAATAGTAAGTTTCCCCTTCAGTAGCTGTTTGAGGAAGCCAGGCGCAAATGTATTGTTATTCTTTTCTCTGTGATTTTTTTTCTGATATTCGTTAACGGCGAATTAATAAATCATTGCTTTTAGTAACACCAATAAGGTTCAAGTGATAATATTATACCATTTGAGGCAATGATAGTGACTATAATAGGATACATTTAGGTGTAATTTGTTTCTGGGTTTGCGAACAGATTTCGAACGTGGAAGTAGCCATGTTTGAGAGTTAGGTTATATATATATATAAATATATATATATATATATATATATATATATATATATATATATATATATATATATATATATATATATATATATATATATATATATATATATATATATATATATATATATATATATATATATATATTATAATTATTTTTAATGCTTTATTTCAGCTAATAAACCAGTTACGCGTCATTGGCCAGTTACCACTAAGAAATGTAGCCATACCCCACGACGTAAGTTTCGACGTTATTTATAATTAAATATTACTACTTTTAATTGTCTCGTTATTTTAATACTTCATTGATATGAAATTCCTAACATAAAGTGAAGGGTTTTTACCTGTGTGCTTTATTTAAGTCGTCTGGAAATAAAGTGGTTTTTTTTCCAGAAGTTTAATATAAAAGTGTTACATGGAGCCCTAAAGTTCATATTTACATCAATCGGACATTAAACTATTTTAAAATGACCAAGTTATTAGAAATATATTTTGATATTATTATTATTTTCCTTTTTTTTTCTAGAAGCAAATAAGATTGCAGATGAAATTACGTGAAGAAATATAACCTTAATCTAATTCAAACACTATTACTATATTTATAATTATTTTATGCATATTTCAGGTTTCTATTGTTTCATTTTAATATTTGCTGCTATGAGAAAAAAAATTATGTAATTTCATCTTTAAATTTACAAAACAATGTAATTTTATAAAACTATATATGTATTTTTATTCCATTTTTTATTTAGATAGACCATCTTGGGGGGATAGCAAACATCCCACAACTGTTATGACTGTTTCACCAGGCCATGGAAGTAATTTCCTTTTATATAGTGTTGTTATTTAGTCATTGTCATCAAATATACATTATACCAAGTTATTCAAATCCTTGAAAGATTTAATTTATGACTGTTTCACCAGGCCATGGAAGTAATTTCCTTTTATATATTGTTGTTATTTAGTCATTGTCATCAAATATACATTATACCAAGTTATTCAAATCCTTGAAAGATTTAATTTATGACTGTTTCACCAGGCCATGGAAGTAATTTCCTTTTATATATTGTTGTTATTTAGTCATTGTCATCAAATATACATTATACCAAGTTATTCAAATCCTTGAAAGATTTAATTTATGACTGTTTCACCAGGCCATGGAAGTAATTTCCTTTTATATAGTGTTGTTATTTAGTCATTGTCATCAAATATACATTATACCAAGTTATTCAAATCCTTGAAAGATTTAATTTATGACTGTTTCACCAGGCCATGGAAGTAATTTCCTTTTATATATTGTTGTTATTTAGTCATTGTCATCAAATATACATTATACCAAGTTATTCAAATCCTTGAAAGATTTAATTTATGACTGTTTCACCAGGCCATGGAAGTAATTTCCTTTTATATATTGTTGTTATTTAGTCATTGTCATCAAATATACATTATACCAAGTTATTCAAATCCTTGAAAGATTTAATTTATGACTGTTTCACCAGGCCATGGAAGTAATTTCCTTTTATATATTGTTGTTATTTAGTCATTGTCATCAAATATACATTATACCAAGTTATTCAAATCCTTGAAAGATTTAATTTATGACTGTTTCACCAGGCCATGGAAGTAATTTCCTTTTATATAGTGTTGTTATTTAGTCATTGTCATCAAATATACATTATACCAAGTTATTCAAATCCTTGAAAGATTTAATTTATGACTGTTTCACCAGGCCATGGAAGTAATTTCCTTTTATATATTGTTGTTATTTAGTCATTGTCATCAAATATACATTATACCAAGTTATTCAAATCCTTGAAAGATTTAATTTATGACTGTTTCACCAGGCCATGGAAGTAATTTCCTTTTATATATTGTTGTTATTTAGTCATTGTCATCAAATATACATTATACCAAGTTATTCAAATCCTTGAAAGATTTAATTTATGACTGTTTCACCAGGCCATGGAAGTAATTTCCTTTTATATATTGTTGTTATTTAGTCATTGTCATCAAATATACATTATACCAAGTTATTCAAATCCTTGAAAGATTTAATTTATGACTGTTTCACCAGGCCATGGAAGTAATTTCCTTTTATATAGTGTTGTTATTTAGTCATTGTCATCAAATATACATTATACCAAGTTATTCAAATCCTTGAAAGATTTAAAAAATATTGTAATCATTTAAGTTTTGCTTTTCAGATTCATTCATGATTAATAATTTTCAACATAAATGGCCAATTTTAATTTGTTTTTAATTATTATATTTAATTCGTTTATATTACATTAATACGATTTTTTAAATATTTATCAAGAACCTTGTACAAGTCACTACATTTGGAGGCACATGTGTGTCACCACAGTTCAAATTTAGTTCAATCGACGTACTTCCGAGACGTTCAAACGCCGTCTTGTGTTTACGATAAATGCACATCTATGAGTTTCGGCAATTAACTTAATTTGAAGGGTACAATAAAAGTGTTATATAAATGTGACATAGTACTATTTGGTGCAGGTCGAACGCATATTTTACGTTCTATACACGTTCTATAGTAAGTGCTAGAAAACGTCTCAAGTACGACTTATCGATTTTTTTTTTTTTTTTTTTTTTTTTTGGCATTTGTTATTATAATTACATATTTTACGGAAACAGTGAATTATCAAAACTTAAAATTTTACTTTTGAAGCAATTCTTTTGAAATATTTACAACATATCAGTTTATCTTATGAAGATAGACAAACTTTTTGAATATAAACGTTAATGTTTTTTCATTTACAATTTTTGAATATGCGAAATGTTTTGTTATGTTTGAACTATTTATGAATTCTTCCAAACCCTAAAAAATAATGTATATTTGTCCTATATGTAATAGTAAATGCCATTAAAAAAGAAGGGTGCGAAAATGAAAATCTTAAATGTTCATTAATTCGGATATTATCTACTACAAATCGGAATTTTATTGATGAGGTCTTGTATATGTACGTTACTTATTGAAATTTGTACATAGTCTGGCTTCCATTAATTGGCGGATAGGTAGCGCCTCTTGAAGCCAACGAATCAACGAACGAGTTTGGACGGATTAACCAATGGGCTTGTCTAAAATCTTGTAAACATTGTGACGTCACTAGCCATTTAAACGGAGCCAAACTATAACAACATGTTTCCGATAACACTCGTAAACACAGTATCTGGATAATTATCTCTGATATTTTTTACTGAACATTAAAATTACTGATCAAAAACTATTCTTACAGCTCGGCGATATACGCAGCATAGAAGTGTTCCCACTACTAAAGTATGCAGTCGACATCCTCCACGTAAGGGAATATTTTATAAATTTATTGTATTATTAACTTAAGGTCGTACAGGTAATTTACATTTACAGGTATCATTCTTCCTCTGTTGAATGTTTCAATTATACTTTTTGAAGAATTTTTAAAGGTACACGAAGTTGCTGTTACCTAACAACTAGTCACTGTTAGTTAGTGTTACCTAACAACCAGTTAATGTTAGCTACTGTTACATAACAACTAGTTATTGTTAGTTTCTGTTTCCTAACAACTAGTTATTGTTAGTTATTGTTACCTAACAACTAGTTACTGTTAGCTACTGTTACCTAACAACTAGTTATTGTTAGTTTATGTTACCTAACAACTAGTTACTGTTACCTAACAACTAGTTATTGTTACCTAACAACTAGTTACTGTTACCTAACAACTAGTTATTGTTACCTAACAACCAGTTAATGTTACCTAACAACTAGTTAACGTTACCTAACAACTAATTACTGTTAGCTACTGTTACCTAACAACTAGTTACTGTTACCTAACAACATGAATCGCTGAATGAAAAAAGGGATCATGTCGCATTTTTTAAAGTTTTCAGCTGAGGAAAAAACGTATATCTTCTCCAATTGTACGTTTTAAGTAAAATATTTCATTGTAGTGTCTTTGCGAAAAGTTTAACGAAGTCCTGAGGCAGGATTTCAAAGTGTACGTGCTTAAGAGTAGCCATGATATAGTTATGTTTCATATGAATATGATCCCTTTTTACAATTAAACATCTTAGAGCCCCCAATTCCCTTATGAAAAGTCTTAGTAAAAAGCAAAAACAAACAAATTCACACCGTGAAACAAACTTTTATAAACTAGCTTTGTATACTCTACAAACTGCATATTAGACAGAGATGGATCAAAAGCACACCTTTTCCTAGTGCATTTCTAATAAATAAAAAAAACTTACTCAAGAAGGCCTTTCTAATAAATAATGAAAAAACCTACTCATGAAGGCCTTTCTAATAAATAAAGAAAAAACCTGCTCATGAAGGCCTTTCTAATAAATAAAGAAAAAACGTACTCATGAAGGATTTTCTACTAAATAAAAAAAACTACTCATGAAGGCCTTTATAATAAATAAAAAAAACACTCATGAAGGCCTTTCTAATAAATAAAGAAAACCTACTCATGAAGGCCTTTCTAATAAATAAAGAAAACCAACTCATGAAGGGTTTTCTAATAAATAAAGAAAACCTACTCATGAAGGCCTTTCTAATAAATAAAGAAAACCTTCTCATGAAGGCCTTTCTAATAAATAAAGAAAACCTACTCACTCAAGAAGGCCTTTCTAATAAATAAAGAAAAAGCCTACTCATGAAGGCCTTTCTAATAAATAAAGAAAACCTACTCACTCAAGAAGGCCTTTCTAATAAATAAAGAAAAAGCCTACTCATGAAGGCCTTTCTAATAAATAAAGAAAACCTACTCATGAAGGTGTGGGGAACCACCAGATGGCGCTACTCAGACATGGCTCGGAATCAGATTTGATAATAAATTTGAATAATTAAAATGTAGTTTTCACGCACTTCTTTTAATACAAACAAATAAAAGATAATAATTTTTCGTATAAATACAAGTGATGACTTTAAAAGACTTCCGACAAAAGTAACTCAACTAGAAACCCTGCTGCCAATTCTTAGCGTTCGCGATGACTATATGTAAATAAGAGAAATGTCGTTTTTTCCTGAAATCTAGGGACTTGTACCTTTTTAACATAAAACGAAGTGATAGCGTCTCTATTACACTGATCCATCAAAATATTAAAATTGAAGAAAAAAATTGCAATGATCCCTTTTTACTGTTAGCGATTCAAATACTACGTATATTTCTAAGGCACTTGCTTTTAAAAGACTTTCGACAAAAATAACTCCACCGGAAACCCTGCTGCCAATTCTTAGCGTTCGCGATGACTATATGTAAAGAAGAGAAATGTCGTTTTTTCCTGAAATCTAGGGACAAGACTAGAAACTTTTTAACATTTAACGAAGTGTTAGCTTCTCTATTACACTGATTCATCAAAATATTAAAATTGAAAAAAAATGCAATGATCCCTTTTTACATTTGGCGATTCAAATACTACGTATATTTCTAAGGCACTTGCTTTTAAAAGACTTTCGACAAAAATAACTCCACCGGAAACCCTGCTGCCAATTCTTAGCGTTCGCGATGACTATATGTAAATAAGAGAAATGTCGTTTTTTCCTGAAATCTAGGGACAAGACTAGAAACTTTTTAATATAAAACGAAGTGTTAGCTTCTCTATTACACTGATTCATCAAAATATTAAAATTGAAAAAAAAATTGCAATGATCCCTTTTTACATTTGGCGATTCAAACACTACGTATATTTCTAAGACACTTGATTCTAACCCTATAGTGTAGCATATATACTACACAACTTTAAAATGACTACTGGTTGCATCTATTGAGATTTATGTTAACTATTATAGTATTGTCGTGTAGGGAACCATGCGCCTAGTTCTTATAACAACAGCTAAGTCCCTTATCTTTATAACATGATTATGATAAAGGCGATGACTTGCTTCGAGGTCTGTTGTTCTGAAACTAGCTTGTGAAGGTGAAGTTTTCGAAGATTGTTTTATTTATTATAAGTATAATCTGGCGCTAAAAAAAATCCTAGCTAATACTAGAGGTGTGTAGATTGTATTTAACTATACTTTCATACTTTTTTAAAAATATTTGAGTAATTACAGATGATGTTGCATATATGCTACCCAACGGTTTTTAATTAATTATATAATAAAATAGGCAATTAGGATTTTTTTGTATATTTTTTCAGCGGTCCAGGGGCAAATTGAAAACGAAAAAAAATCATTAAAAAAAAAATCATGCAATAGAGGGTTAAACTACTCCTTACAGCAGTAGACTTAAAAATAATAAATTAGGTTTGGTTTGGTTAATTAACGTCGCACTAGAGCTGCGCAGTGGGCTATTGGCGACGGTTCGGGGTCTACCTCGAAGGAAAGACCCGGGAACACATACACATTCACACACACATTCATACATTCATCTCGTTATTTTAGAACCATGGTCAGATGACGAGGAAACACAAGAACTGGCACCCAATGCCTTCAATAGACGTCGGGACTTTGGACCCCGATCAGATGTATCGTGCACCAGTCCCGTATACACGCCGTTAATTTTTGCGGATGTTCTGGACGACTTTTCTAGTATTTTTGTAGCGAAGCTGGCAATCCTCCGATCACAATATCATTACTTTTTTCACTTTTCTTTGTAAAGTCCATCGCACGGGATCGAACTACCAATTCTCGGATTAGTAGCTGAACGCCTTAACCGCTCGACCACAGAGGCCTATAATAAATTAAGATAATTTTTTGAATGAATATATGTCTTTAAGAAACACTGTAAATCATTGGATATGATGCAAAGTTCCTGCGAATCAGCGGATTAGTTAGATTAATAAGTAACGCGCATCGTTCTGTTTTATGTTCCTAAAGTTAAGGGGGGCCTCCGTGGCCAAACGATTACAGGCGTCAGCAGGGAATACGAAGATTCCTGGTTCGATCCTAGGTGATGGACTTGACAAAGAAAAGTAAAAAAAGTAGTGATCTTGTGATCGGAGGGTTGCCAGCTTTGCTACAAAATACTAGAAACGTCGTCCAGGACATCCACAAAAATTAACGGCGTGTATACGGGACTGGTGTATGATAAATCTGATCGAGGTCCAAATCCCGACGTCTATTGAAGGCGTTGGGTGCCAGTTCAGGTGTTTCCTTGTCACCTGACCATGGTTCTAAGATAACGAGGTGCATGTTTGAATGTGTGTGTGAATGTGTTCCCGGGTCTTTCCTTCGTGATAGACCCTTTAACCGTCGCCAATAACCCACTGTGCAGCTCTAGTGCAACGTTATTTAACCAAACCAAAGTTAATTTTAAGGTTTGGTTTGGTTAATTAACGTCGCAGTAGAGCTGCAGAGTGGGCTTTTGGCGACGTTTCGGGGCCTATCTCGAAGGAAAGACCCGGAAACGATGCCTCGTTGAATCATAGTCAGATGACGAAGAAACACATGAACTGGCACCCGACGCCTTCAATATACGTCCGGACTTTGGACCTCGATCAGATTTATCGTGTACCAGTCCCGTATACACGCCGATAGTTTTTCTAGATGTTCTGGACGACATTCCTAGTATTTTGTAGCGAGGCTGGCAACCCTCCAATCACAAGATCACTACTTTTATACTTTTCTTAGTAAAGTCCTAATATTAAGGATACTGAGGTTTAATTCAAAGATCCCACAATAGACACATGGACAACAATATAGAGCAGTGGTGATACGTAATTGCGCAGTAAGAAACTGCCAAAATGCGCCAAAGAAAAAAGAGCCCCAGTTGCTCAGTGTATAAGGCGTTCAGCTACTAATCAGAGGATTGGTGGTTCAAATCCGTGCGATGGACTTGACAAAGAAAAGTAAATAAGTAGTGATCTTACGATCGGAGTGTTGCCAGATTCGCTACAAAAATACTAGAAAGTCGTCCAGAACATCTAACAAATTATACTGGCATGTATACGGGACTGGTGCACGATAAATTTGATCGGGGTCCAATGTCCTGACGCCTATTGAGGTTGGTCGGGTGCCAGCTCAGGTGTTGTCCTCGTCATCTGACCATGGTTCAAAAATACGAGGCATCGTTCGCCGGTCTTTCCTTATAGATAGGCTCCGAACCGTCGCCAATAGCCCACTGTGCAGCTCTAGTGCGACTTTAATTAAAACAAAACCAAAAAAAAGCGCCAAAGAAAAAAGGAAAATCTTTCCAAAAAGCGCCAAAGAAAAAAAGGAAAATCTTTCCAAAAAGCGCCAAAGGGAGGCTGTCTAAATCTATGCGGTAAACTGCCGACTTTTGCAAAAGGACCTTGTAACAGTAATAACAATTCTACTTGCGTTCTTCTTCTGATGCGTTGAAATGTCTTGTGACGGGAATAAACTTTTAGTTCCATTCCCTTAGAAATCAGATGCGTAGCGATTGATTTCGACTGTTCTGGAGGATCTTGCAGATGGAACGTATAATCAAACGTTGCTTGATCGATTCAGTCAGTCAGTAGATAGTTCAAGTCTAGTGAAGATAAAGTCCGCGCGTGATATTGTTATTAACGAATTTTAATTATTTTTATCTCTTACTTATAATTAGTAATAATTTTACTTAGGGTAGGACGCCGTGGGCATATCTTAATTAAAAAACGGCGCCGCGACCCGAAAAGTTTGCGAACCACTGCTGTTTAGTGAACCAATTTTAAAGTTGGTTATATAATATGTCAATTGAATTCATAAGTTAAACCAATATATTATTGTTGTTGTTAATATATAAACCTAAGTTACATACGTTTGACGATACAACTATTACAAATGTATGGCTAATTTTAACATAAAAATTAGCACTTCACGAATTTAAAACAGAAAATTGTCGATATATATTATACCATTATTTTTAAAGAACTTAGAAATAGGTAGTTTTCCGATTTACATTTCGCAATTTATTCGCAAATAATACACAAAATCCTTTGGATGTTTAAAAAAGAAAATAAGTTTAACATTTAAATTATTTTTTATAAAACAATTTTTTAATGTATTTCCAGTCAATATTGATTATATATAAGCATAAATGTGAAGGGGAAAAAATCTAATATGATATAAAATAAACTTTTACAAAGTTTCGTTAATTTAATTTTAGTGTTTGTAATATGATACCTTGCTTGTTTTTTCAATTGCAGGTCCGAGAAAGACTGGTCGTTGGGCACCAAGAAAAACTACTCATAGAGTAGTAACGCATACAATGACAAGTATGTATTTTATTTATATTTTATAGTGCATATTTTTTCTTCAACTAATTTGTTATGAATGTATATTTGAATTCTAATTTATTTCACCTGAAACTCACAGTTATCCGTCAGTTTTTACAAGTTATACTATTTCTCCAAAGGCATGGGTATTGTATAGCCTAAAGATAATTTATTCTAAACAGTGCAAACGCGCGCACAGCTTGAGTGCAAACTCATGCATAGCTTGAATGCAAACTCACGCACAGCTTGAGTGCATACTCACACACAGCCTGAGTACAAACTCATGCATAGTTTGAGTGCAAACTCACACACAGCTGGAATACATACTCACACACAGCTTGAGAGCAAACTCACACACAGCTTGAGAGCAAACTCACTCACAGCTTAAGTGCAAACTCACATACAGCTTGAGTCCAAACTCACATGCAGCATGAGTGCAAACTCACACACAGCTTGAGTGCAAACTCACATACAGCTTGAGTGAAAAATCACACACAAATAGAGTGTATACTCACGCACAGCTTGACTGCAATCTTACCCACAGCTTAAGTGAAAAATCACATGCAGCTTGAGTGGAAACTCACACACAGCATGAGTACAAACTCACGCATAGCTTGAGCGCAAACTCACATACGGCTTGAGTGCAAACTCACACACAGTTTGAGTGCAAACTCACTCATAGCTTGAGTGCAAACTCACACACAGCTGGAACACATACTCACACACAGCTTGACTGCAAGCTCACACACAGCTTGAGTGCAAACTGACATACAGCTTGAGTGCAAACTCGCACACAGCTTGAGTGCAAACTCACACACAGCTGGAACACATACTCACACACAGCTTGAGTGCAAACTCACACAATACTTGAGTGCAAACTCACACAATACTTGAGTGTAAACTCATACACATCTTGAGTGAAAAATCACATGCAGCTTGAGTGGAAACTCACACACAGCTTGAGTGCAAACTCACATGCAGCTTGAGTGGAAACTCACACACAGATTGAGTGAAAAATCACATGGAGTCAACAATAAAATTTAAAATAAAAACTAGTTTTTAAAAATAAATTTATATTATAGAATTGTTAAAAAATTTCTTTCGGTTTTAAAGATTGAAATGAATCAGAACTATGTGTTAGGATACAAAACATAAATTTATTCAGCCATTATGTGGTGTCTATTAATGTATACATTGTTGTTACATCTGTCCGTCAACTACATTTTACCTTAAAAGTATTTTACTCGCAAATTTTACCCATGCTATGTTTTAAAGTAATTTGTATGTATAGTTGTTACTCCAACCCAAGTCTCATAATTTAGGCTTATTTGCACAAAAATATATTGCTACCTTAATTGAATAATACTTGCGATTTCCATTTTTAAATGAGTAGGGTAAGATGGAGAAAATGGATCCTATGGTAAAAATTTTTTTTAATTAAATATTGAATTATACAATGTTAAACTTACGTTCTGATCTCATTCTTTTTTTTTATTTATTTATTTATTTACTTGGATAATAAAGAACATTTTAGCAAAAATTACATTTCGGGGTGTTTTAATACAAATCCGAATGTCGATTTGTGTCAGTATACAAAAAAATATATAGTTTGGTACAAAAAAAATATGTATATAAGCAAGAAAAGCCAAATTATTTACGTATATTCTCCAGATTTGTATCTAACAGAATCTTTTACATTCCAATATGAAAATTAGAAAATATTCTAATTTATTTAGTTTTTTTTTTTAATGTTTTGCAAAGTGGGTTTGGGGATTATTAATATTAAAGATTAGGAAATTCGTCAAAATTTAACAATCTTTGGCAAAACTACAAATATTATACAAAAAATATGAATTTCGGAAATTATAAATGACAAGAACTAACTGCAATATATTTAACACTATTTATATATTACTATAACGAAGTTGCATACCTGTTTATTTTCTTTAAATAAACTGTCAACAAAAGCATATATATCGATGAAAAAATGGACAACTTTGCTTGTTTTATTACAAGGGAAACAGAATCTTTTAAATTGAATAAAAATAATCGTCTGCAAGATCAAATTAAAAGTAACTTAATACAGCATAGATCTGCGAATCAAAATAAATCAAATTATAATAGCAAGTATACATTTTCGAATATAATAAATTATAAAATATTCGATTTTTTTTCAAGATGGTGTATTACAACTTGCTTTTAAGAATAGAAAGCTACAAAAACACTACGTTATTAATCAAATACAGTGGCGGCGATTCGGGGGGGGCAAGGGGGGCAGGGGGGGGGCAAGGGGGGGGGGCGGTTGCCCCCGCACTTTTTCGGATGTTGCCCCCGCAATTTTTTGTATGTTGCCCCCGCAACTTTTTTATATTGGACTTTTTAAAACTAAATTACAAGTCAATTGTTTTACTGCATTATCTAACAAAGGAAAAATTTTGAGCCCCGACTTCCTCACACTACCATAGGAACATAAATAAGGGAGGGGGGGGGGGGGGAGTTTCAGGAGGTTCAAACCCCTCTCATTGACAGATTTAATGTGCACTAGTTTCCTCCAAACGTTTGGACGATGGGAGAACGGGCTTGCAACCTCCCGCTAAGGAACTTGGCGCTTTAAAGAGCACCAAATTGCGAGTTCGAATATTAAATCAAGTAGTATATTTTAATAAATTTTGCTTCTAAAGTACCATTAATTTTTAATATAAATCAAAACAAAACATACATTTGCATAGTCTAATCAAAGCGATTAACTTTTTTAACCATATAATTTCTATATACTTTATGAAAGAAATAGTTTATAATAATTTTACTTATTAAATAGTTTGGTTTTGAAATAGTTAATTTAGTCAGAAAATCTCCGATTATAACATTTTTAAAACACAATCCATAAAATTATATTTGTTTACTTTACTTATCAGTGAATGTTCTCAAAGATGATGGCAGAAAAGATTTAATAGTTTTTGTTTTAATTCTCAATGCTTCGATTTCGAAAACATTAAGAAAATAGTTTATTGTAACTACGTAATAAATCTACCCAAATCGGGCCTCTGGCTCTCAGCAGAATGACTCATTCCCAAGTTTTCTCAGTTTTGCATCATATAAACAGTAGGGAAAACGGCGCCGAATATGACTTATGACTCGTTTGTACAATCATTTTGGAGTCTACAGAGCAAACTGTATATGACTTATGACTACTGCAATAGATATTTATTTGTTTTTAAATTAGTCGTTGATTTTTTTTTATTTAATCAGGGCCATAGTTCAGTCTTTTTACACATCGTAGCCTTCGCTTAAAGGTCTAGTTAAATTGTCTTCGACTACAGCTAAAATAGCCGAGTGATATAAAGGTGTTTTGAACAGTTCATACCTTTTATACTCCTGAAAATTGGACTTTAGTTTTTGTGGCCCTTTTATATAGTATTTCTGAAAGTTATCGTGCTTCGTTTTGCCTTTTTAAGTCAGAATAACGAAAAAAGAAAGCTTTTAACTTGTTTCAAATCAGCTTTATGGTATGAAACTTCTTTTCTTAAATTTATGTTATTAAGTTTTTTTTACTGTGTATTTTAAGTTGGTATACTTCAAGTAACACAAAATAGTGAGTAAATACCATAGCATTTTTATAGCAATATAATAGCAAATTTTTTTTTAGTCCACCTTCCCCCCCCCCCCTTTTCATTCGGGGGACTTCTTGTTTCCCCTTTATCCTGCCCCCCCCCCCACTTTCAGCACCCAATCGCCGCCACTGATCAAATATACTGAGTTTTTATAAGTTGAAGGTTGTTACTCATTATATTTTATTCAAACTACTAATTTTATTTAAAATTGTGTTCTAAAAATGCGTTTTTATATGAAAAGTTATTACTAGTGACCCAAGTTACTACATCCGTACATCGTTGTAGGTTACCTTGAAAAAATAATTATGAAAAATATTTATAATCTACAGAATTAAATAAAAAATATTTTCTAATAAATAAGTTTCTAATAAATAAATGAACGGTTTTGTAAAACAATTCTAATTTTAAAATTTACTGAAAAAATTAAGTTTTAAGACCCAAATTCCTTACCCTATGCACTAGTGGCGGTACGTGGTCGAAAATGTTATTGCTTCTGAAATCATGGAGTCCCCCCCCCCCCCCACCGTATTTTCCACAACCATACATGTAAGGAAATTCTTTAATATTTATTACTCAATTCAAAGTTACCTTTCAATTTTTTACGAAAGGATAACATGCGAAAAAAATTAGGAAACCCTTACTTTATTTTTGTAATTTAAAGTAATCCTCTTTTGTTTTAAACTTGCGAATCGGTCAATTTAAATATTAACTTAAATAAAGAAACAACAGTGGGACCATAATAGTCCTGTGAACAACAGCACACAGTCAATTTATCGCGAAAACTATTCATGTTTGGAGAGATTCTTGGAAATTCTCGGTTCTCCCACCCATCCCCTCGATCAGTTTATCCCCAATCAGTTTATCGAATTCCAAATGCAGCCAAAGACAGAAAATTCATTTCGGGCTGTACCTTCCCAAAAATGTGCATTAGCATGGGGGAAGGGAAATATCCATACAACGTAGAGGTTGCCATGGCAACGATGCAGCCGATTTCGAACTTCGTTTTTTGGCTGCAGTTTTGATTGAATGAAGTTTTTTCGCCTCCAGAATTGTGCATTATAGTAACAGGCTTGCTATTAATGGGAGAATTTGTTTACTTTCTGTAGAAATTTCATTTTCAATTCTAATCTTCATTTAACCTTCTGACCGTTAAGAAAATTAACAAAATTGTAAAGTTGTTTTCTCTTTTAGAGAGTTTAAATAATATTTTAATAAATTTATATAATTAAAAAAAAAAAACTTGTTTATCCTTAAAAAAAATGTCTTTGAAATTATACCCCTATAAAAAAAAGCTTGAAAAATATTAGAAAATAAAGTATTATTAAGAATTTAAAAAGTGTTTGTATTGCCGGAAAAAAATAGAGGTACATGGAGACAAAAATACGTTTGTAGCTGTCAGAAGGTTAAAAAAATTAGTAAAATATCCAAATTTTAGTTTTGTTGTTGTTGCTTATCCTCCATAGTCTGATGGAATCAGACAAGATCCACGACACCAGCGACTCTCAGGAAGTCGAGCACAAGGAGAGGATCGCAGTAGATATCTTCCCTGGAGAGGCCCATGCATTCCATTATGTGCTCTACAGAAGCCTGATGGTCGAGGCACTTAGTGCAGGTGGTGAAGACCTTCCTGCCCTCAAAAAATGAGAGGCACTTGATGTGTCCGCTAGCAAACCTAGAAAGAGCAGACCGGTAGCCTCTGTCGCACGGGAGGTCAAGAGTCAGGCCTGGCTTTTTACCCATATACCAATGATGGGTAGGGGGCTTTCTCCACTCAGCCGAAGATTTAGATTTTCCCCCTGAACAAAGTTCTAGGAAAGTCAAGGTGGAAGAAGAGGGGGTGAAGAGCCTGTAACCCTCCTTGGCAAGTTTATCCGCCAATTCATTGCCGTGTAAGTCTACATGAGAAGGAATCCACTGAAAATGGATATCATGGTCCAAAGAAATCAATTTTAGTTTAAGCAAAATAGATGTACTGGTCTTGTCACCAGAAAGCAGCCAGTTATTAAGATGATGGAGTGAGCTACGGTTGTCTGATAAAATCCACAAGTCTCCGTAATCCGTTTTAGTTTTAAAATACACTAATAAAAGTAGGTGCAGCCCAGCTGTACCATAGACTCTATGGTACAGCTGGGCTGCACCTACTTTTATACTATACCTACATTTATACTACATTTACTCTATGGCATAGAGTAAGGATACAAATAGAGGAATACAAATGCTGATTTCCGTGTGTCCATCATTGAAACCACGTGATATGTGGAAATGCCAATTCATTCATGCGCCAATATTACTTGGCAGGCCTTGGCGACTTTCAGAACTAAACGAGATCGAAGTATTGGAATATGGTTTTGTGTTTAATTTTGTATTTAAATATCGTTTTTTTTTTTAACGAGTGACACAATTTAAGGGTGTTTAACAGATATATTAAGGAGATTTTTCTTACTTTGTAGTTTTGAAATAATTGCATTACGTTTTTATGTAAAAAAATTTACCATAAGCGAAGTTCTTTCAATTGTTATTTTGTATACTTCAATAAGAAAATATGAACAATAAAACCTGAGAAATATAAAGAGTTTCGCTTCTTCGAGTATTGAAATATTTTCGTTTCGTTAATGCAGAGGAAATATTTAGCGCATATTGTTTGAAAATAAGTAAATACGTACATATATGTTAAAAAGTTGAATACGGACAGAACGCCTTATCACCAAAAGAGAAGAAAGTGCGCCAAATTTGAAACTCCTGCAGATGTCTGAACGCCAAATGTGGCAGCGCTATGACCACGTGATGTGAGTTTTTCTTTTCAATGTTGGCACCGCGGCCTTACGAGAGTCTGGTATTGAAGGCGCTCTCTATTTAGTATTACAACTCTCTGTACCCCACGAGCCGCCACTGTACCTGGAGTGAGTAATAATTGTTTGCGAAATGTACGTATAAATTACAATTGCAAATGTATTTAAGTGGCTTACCCTCTTTATTTTGTCTTTCCCTACAGCTGGGCATATGCATGAATCTGAACAGCCGGTTGTTCCATCAAAAAAGCAAACGAAACGTAAGTTTTTATCGCATTTCTCCTAATAAAAACCTATTGAATGTATTGAAGTTTCTTTTTGTAATAAAATCATCTTTTTCCAACAAAAAACAGAAAGAAAATCGACTGTAAGGAAAATGCGCTAAAAAGTAAAAAATATTTTTTTAATTTTACAAACGAGTTGAAAATATTGAGTTATTTACATCAATTTTATATTTATTAAAACTTTTTTGAAATCGGTGACAATATTTAGGTGTGATTTTTTTTGTAAATTGGCACCAACTTCAAAAAATTCTAATAAGTATAAAATGTTTATAAAATAATTCAATTTTTTCAACTCGTTCGTAAAATTAAAAAGTAAAAATACTTTAAGTCAGTTTGCTTTAGTAATACTTTAAAGTCGATTTTCCTTTTTTTTTAAAGATTTATTTTTCCCTTTTTAGTTTTAAATTTAGTAAGGGGCTTCGTCCTCTTCTGTTATTCACCAAGAAATTCAAGTAACAACTTGTGCTCACATTTTGTCTGCACATCGTATATTGTGAAACAGTTCTTTTGCATGATGCTAGGTGAATGAAATATCATTGTTGTACAATTTTTATTCAACAATGAAAATATTTTGAAAACTGATATTTTTTGTTTTTACAGTTTTTGCCAAAATGGATTTTTCTCAATCCAATAAAAACAGAATTTTGAAATCGAACAATATTTTTTTTTCAAACGTTCCGCTAAATTGAGAATTTCGGATAGTTAAATGCCGGATAACCGACTATTTTTTTTTCGAAAGGTCCCCAAGCAAAACATCATCTATTCAACAACAAGAAATGTCCAAATATCTAAATTAAAACAGAAATCTTGCGCGAACATACATTAAAAAAAACATAACAGTCTAATTGATAACCTCTCTCTTTTGAGCGTTATTTGGGTGGTTTTAATTTTAAATTTCTGGTGGTTTTATTTTAAAGTATTGGTTGGCGCGCTGTTCAGTCAGTTAATAAAATGTAGTGAAGTAAGGGAAATGACTTCACCACATCCTGCATACTTATGAAATTTACCCTTTTAAAAACAGAAATATAAATAATCTCAACTCAAGAATATTAATTATTTTCAGTTAATTAGCGATAATACGTTGGCATATATTTTTAATTCAATATATAAATTATTACTAATTGACAAAACAATTCGATATTGAAATTTAGTAATCGATGTAGATAACGCAGTTAACCCTCGTTTTTACGAATCTCTAATTTACGAACACTCACGATTTTACGAACTAATGTCTGGTCCCGAATGTGGCCCCATAAGTATAATGATATTTATCAGTTCCCATTTACGAAAGTAGAGTTTTCAAAAATTCTCTTATTTGAGAACTCATTTTCATACTTCTCTTGAGTTTATCTTACATCAAACAAAGCTAAAAAAAAAAAAAAAACATTTTTTTTCTGGAATAACAAAGTTCCACATACAAACATTTCAATGCATTTGGAATATTTGTTGGGTACAACAGAAACGATTGCATTAAGACACTATTTTACAGGCGAGTGTTTTAGTCTCTGCTAGATTTATTACCAATTTTTTATTACCTTTGTGATCAAATTTGGATAACATGGCAAATCCTTTATGTGTAGATTTAGTTTTACTATCAGACAATGTAACTAAAATCTTAATCCAAAGAATTGTTGTTTAAAAAAAATTATATACTGAATGTAATATTTGGTACTTGTAACCTGTGTTACCATCTGCAAGTAACACAGGTTACAAAACGGTAACAGATGGTACAAAAGGCAACAGATGTTACAAAACGGTAATATATGTCACAAAACGGCAGCAGATGTTTCAAAACGGCAACAGTTCTTACAAAACAGTAACATATATTACTAAACGGTAATAGATGCTACAAAAAGGTAACACAGGTTACAAAACGGTAACAGATGTTTCAAAACGGTAAGAGATGCTACAAAAAGGTTGCATATGTTACAGAATGGCAACAGATGTTACAAACGGTAATAGATGTCACAAAACGGCAGCAGATATAACAAAACGGTAATAGATATTACAAAAAGGTAACAGATGTTACAAAACGTTAACAGTTCTAACAAAACGGTTACAGATGTTACAAAACGGGAACGGATGTTACAAAACGGTAACAGATGTTACAAAACGGGAACGGATGTTACAAAACGGTTACAAATGTTACACAACGGCAACAGATGTTACACAACGGTAATAGATGTCACAAAACGGCAGCAGATGTTTCAAAACGGCAACAGTTCTTACAAAACGGTAACATATGTTACTAAACGGTAATAGATGCTACAAAAAGGTAACATAGGTTACAAACCGGTAACAGATGTTTCAAAACGGTAACAGATGCTACAAAAAGGTAACATATGTTACAGAATGGCAACAGATGTTGCAAACGGTAATAACTGTCACAAAACGGCAGCAGATATTACAAAACGGTAATAGATGTTTCAAAACGGTAATAGATACTACAAAAAGGTAACAGATCTAACAAAACGGTTACAAATGTTACAAACGGGAACGGATGTTACAAAACGGTTACAGATGTTACAAAACGGGAACGGATGCTACAAAAAGGTAACAGATGTTACAAAACGGTAACAGAGGTTAAAAACAGTAAAAGATGTTACAAACTTTAATAGATTTCACAAAACGGCAGCTGATATTACAAAATGATATTAGATGTTTCAAAACGGTAATATATAGCTACAAAAAGGTAACAGATGTTAAAAAACGTTAACAGATCTCACAAAACTATTACAGATGTTACAAAACGGGAACGGATGTTACAAAACGGTTACAGATGTTACAAAACAGGAACGGGTGCTACAAAACGGTAACAGAGGTTAAAAACGGTAAAAGATGTTACAATACAGTGACAAAAGTAACTTAATCATAATAGCTTATGTCATTTTCGGCCTATTTTGCCACAATTACATAACAGTAAAGATTTTTTAAAAAAAAAACGTTTCAGTAAAAGTGAAAATCTGCAAGGAAATTTAGAATGACCCTCATGTATCATTATTATTGTCGCTTAAAGTTACTTTTTTTATGAAACGAACGTTGTTTTGAAAATGTTTTGTTTTCAGATACTCCTGGGCACTACACTCAACATAAAACACCAACTACAGTCCGCTACCACAAGGACACTCTTTCAAGTAAGTACATATGTTTGCTTTATTTTTAGTTAACTATCAATATTGCCCTGCAAAATATATTAATAAATAAATATCAAATATATATATATATATATATATATATATGGTATATATATATAAATATATATATATATATATATATATATATATATATGGTATATATATATATACCATATATATATAAATATATATATATATATATACATATATATATATATATATATATATATATATGTATATATATATATATATATATATATATATATATATATATATATATATATATATATATGTATATTGAAACATAAGCTGCAGTCCATGGGCCCCCGCACTACACTGTTAAAAATTTCAGTTCAACGATATACCATATCTTGGTGCAAAACAGGGGTCCGCAACAAATTACACCATATTACGGAAGAATGTAGGTTGAACCAAAAATCCTTTATCAGAAAAAAAAACAGAGGTTTCATCGACAATTGGTTTAACCTCTTTAACTGTACCCGAATTTTTTGCAGTCCCTACATCAACAAACCGAGGAATCCCTTCCGAGAAAGACAATGACGAACAAGGGTCTCTGTGGCCCAGTGAATAAAAGCGTTCAGCTTTGAACGCAAAACACGATTTAAAGTTGTCGTATACCTTTAAAGACCCACCTTCCATCCAGCAAAAAATCTCAAATAACTCATTCCTAAACATAGATACACCCAGTAAAAAAAGTCAGCAAGAAACCTTCATCAAAATTGTTAAATTTAAAGTTTTTTGAAGGTTTTATAAAGGATATTGAAACAAAAAACTGCAGTTTTTAATTTTCCTGCATAAAACCTTTAAAATATCTGCATTTTCCCTTCATGATTAAAAATTGAAGGGTTTTCGCAGGTTTTTATGAAGTTTTTTTTACAGTTTTTATGAAGGATATTGAAACAAAGACCTTTAATTTTATAGATCTTCAAAAAAAACTGCAGTTTTCCTGCATAAAACCTTCAATTTCAAAATTTTGATGAAGGTTTTATGCTGACTTTTTTTGCTGGGCAGTTCTAAAATTTTGGAAGTACAATGTTAAAAATAGATACTTAAAAATAAGTAAAATGTACTCATTATTGTTTACATTCGATTCTTATCATAGCTCCGAATACATAAGTTTCATTTTTGAAAAAGACATGTACTCAAAAATGAGTAAAAAGAGCAGTTGCTTGCCTACATATGCTGCCTTCATAAATCACTTTCATTAAATTTCAACAATTACAACCAGGATTTACCGGAAATCGAACCAAATCCGTCTACCTGATGTCGTCTGCACGGAAGTCCAGGGTCTTATTCGTTGTACAACCACAGCGATGCGAAGAAGATATAAACAGAAGTAACGTTAAAGGCGTGGGAAAAAAAGGGGAAGTAAGAAAATTGAGTCGTAATAACTCAGTTTAAATTTATGCAATCGACTTCAAATAATGCCAAAAACCATCTTCTGTACGAATATTTTAAGTGTGTCAGATCGCTTTGTTAAGATGGCTTGAACAGAAGCTGAGAGCAGCAATATTAAATCACACTGCTCATTTTTGCGAAAGTACGGTTACTTAAATTTGAATACGTCGTCGCTCATTTACAATGCAATTGTACTCAAAGAAAACTAGTAAATTCATATACTCATGTGTAAGTATATTTTTTTTTACAGTGTATTTTTACTAATTAATTTTAACCTATTGCAGCTGGCGTAGGACATCATACTTACCGTATACCACCTCAAACTCGTTTTTTTAAACCTTCCCGGCATAGTAAGTATTTTCAGTATTTTAATGTATTAATACATATTATGTATTAGACATTTCCATATTCTCTTAGAATTGCATCACACTTTTAACACAGCAATTTTCAAGCGAAACGCCAGGAGGTGGGATTTTTCAAACTATACTGAAACAGGGTGTCCATAAATCAGGGAAATGTCGTTGAATTTGTTATTTCTAGAAAAATAGGGGAATTATCGGGGATTTGGGTAATTAAAAAAAATCCAGGGAATTAACAACAAAAATATTTTTAAGTTGATTTTTATGAAACGTCGTTGATTGACTGCTATATTCAAATGCTTTCAAAATGCAATAAAAAAAAGCTTCTTGGATTATAAAATGTGTACTTAAAATGATTTTTTTTTTCAAGAACGTGGTATATTTGGAAAAATTAGAAAATTATCAGGAATTTGGGGAATTAAAAAAAATCAAAGAAATTAATAAAAAAAATATTTTTTAAGTTGATTTCTATGAAATATCGTTGATTGACTGCTATATTCAAATGCATTAAAAAAAGAAGAAAAGTCTTGTTGGAATATAAAATGTGTATTTAAAATTACATTTTTTTCTTTTAAGAACGTTATATATCTGAAAAAATCAGGAAGTTATCAGGAATTTGGGAAATTAAAAAAAAAACAGGGAAATTAACAAAAAAAAAATTTTTAAGTTGAGTTCTATGAAACATCTTTTATTGACTGCTATATTCAAATGCTTTCAAAACGCAATTAGAAAAGCTTGTTGAATTATGAAATGTGTACCTAAAATGACATTTTCCTTCAAGAACGTGGTATATCTGGAAAAACCAGGAAATTATCAGGGATTTGGGGAATAAAAAAAAATTAGGAAAATTAACAAAAAAATATATTTTTAAGTTGAGTTCTATAAAACATCTTTGATTGACTGCTATAATCAAATGCTTTCAAAATGCAATAAATAAAAGCTTATTGGATTATGAAGTATGACACTTAGTATGACATTTTTTTCTTTCAAGAACGTGATATATCTAAAAAAATCAAGGAATTATCAGGGATTTGGAAAATTAAAAAAAAATCATGGAAATTAACAAAACAAATATTTTTAATTTGAGTTTAATGAAACATCATTGATTGACTGCTATATTTAGATGCTTTCAAAATGCAATAAAAAATAGCTTATTGGATTATGAAATGTGCACTTAGAATGAGATTTTTTTTTCTTTCAACAACGTGGTATATCTGGAAAAATTATGAAATTATCAGGGATTTGGAAAATTAAAAAAAATCAGGGAAATTAACAAAACAAATATTTTTAAGTTGAGTTCTATGAAACATCTTTGATTGACTGCTATATTCAAATTCTTTCAAAATGCAATAAAAAAAGAGGAAAAAGCTTGTTGGAGTATAACATGAGTACTTGAAATTGCATTTTTTTCTTTCAATACCATAGAAATCGTATCGAAATGACGAGGTTTATAGAACTTGGTAAAACAATTTGCAGTCTATAACTAAACACATGCTCGTTTATAACTGAATACTTGCGCAATCAAGCAATTTTAATAGCGAATGTTCAAATATTTAATAATTGTTAAACTCCCAGATATATTCTAATTTTTGTTGAACACTACAAAAAAAATTATTTGCCAAACTAGGCCAAATCGTTTAAGTGTTGTCAGCAACTGCTCTAGGCTCTTTTATTTTTTGAGAGAATTAGAAAGTTATTTATTTTGAAAACTTGTAAAGCAATAATTAGTGCCGAATATTGTTTAAAATCATGTTCTTGTTATCATGCTTAAGTTGTATAAATCGGTATTGTTTATATCACACCGAAAAACTAGGCAGGGAATTATCAGGGAAATAAAAGGGAATTTCAAATCGTTTTCCCTCTGGACACCCTGTATGAGTCGTCCAATTGCAAATTTCATTAAATCTAAAATCCATATTTTTACGCCATTTTCTTCTTTGGACCAACCTCTAAGGGGGTCAGGCCCGTCGCACCGGGGTGAGAGTGGGTTTGGGGAAGCCTGACCCCCCCCCCTCCCCCTAATAATCTGGAAATCCTGAAAGTTCGGAATTTCAACTTCTAAAAACCTCGAGTTGAGAAAATTTATGCCTGAAGAAAATTAATATTATTGACAAATTAAAACTATAGGGAAGATTAGATATTTTCCAATTTGTAAGGTTACATTTAAATTAGACCTCAGAATGGACACTGCATTGGAATATGGGTGCAACAAATCAATACTTGTGAGAGAACTGTTTAATATTAGATAATATATATATATATATATATATATATATATATATATATATATATATATATATATATATATATATATATATATATATATATATATATATATATATATATATATATATATATATATATATATATATATATATATATATATATATATATATATATATATATATATATATATATATATATATATATATATATATATATATATATATATATATATATATATATATATATATATATATAAAAGATGAAAAATGTCTATATGTTGGAACTGGGGAATTTTCAGCACTGTTTAGTTGGGAATTTCCAATAGTTGAGTTGAGAATATTTAATCGTTAAGTTGGTAACCCCCCCCCCCAAATATATATATATATATATATATATATATATATATATATATATATATATATATATATATATATATATATATATATATATATATATATATATATATATATATATTAGGTAATATTAAACAGTTATCTCACAAGCATTGATTTGCTGCACCAATATTCCGATGCAGTGTCCGTTCTGAGGTCTAATTTAAATGTAACCTAACAAATTGGGAAATTTACAATCTTCCCTATAGTTTTAATTTGTCAATAATATTAATTTTCTTCAGGCCCGGTGCGACGGGCCTCACCCCCTTAGAGGTTTGTCCAAAGAAGAAAATGCCGTAAAAATATGGATTTTGGATTTAATGAAATTTGCAATTGGACGACTCATTAGAGTCCAGAGGGAAAACGATTTGAAATTCCCTGTTATTTCCCTGATAATTCCCTGTCTAGTTTTTGAGTGTGATATAAACAATACCGATTTATACAACTTAAGCATGATAACAAGAACATGATTTTAAACAGTGTTCGGCACTACATATTGCTTTACAAGTCTTCAAAATAAATAATTTTCTAATTCTCTTAAAAAATAAAAGAGCCTAGAGTAGTTGCTGACAACACTTAAGGGAGACCCGAGCCCCAAAATCCGGAAAAATTGCTAAATTTTTTTCTCTTCATAAAACGATGCTAAACAAACTTGAGAAGGTGTATACAAAATTTCAAAACAGTAAAAGAAACCGAACATATGTTTTTTTAGATGTTTATATGCCATTTATAATCCTTCTACATGCTGTTCGTCTGCAACAATCGTCATTTACTCAAAATATTTTTTTTTAATTTTGGTCACGTTTAAAATGCTAAGGCTTTGTAAATAATTAACTTAAAACTAAACTGTTAATAGTTTTTGAAGCTCTAATATTTGTTTTATAAACGTATGTATAGTTTTTTTAAATTAAGTTATAAATTATTTTTTTACAAATTATTAAACTTAAAAGTTTGAATATATTTTGGGTTTCTAACTTAAAATAAGTTTTTAAAAACAATTAAAACATAAATCTGCAAAAGTCTATACATACGATTGTAGTGTGTACTTTGATGTTATTTAATCAATTAAAAAAATTTAAAAACATTAAAAATTTAAAAAGGAGTAGTGTTTTTAAAAAACGTCTTTTTAAGCTTAAAAAAATTCCAAAAATATCAAAAATAATTTTTTTAAACATATTTTTGTTTTTGATTATTGTTTAGAAAAAGATGTTCTAATAATATAAAAAAATTGGTATTTCTGAATTCATTAATAAACAAATTAGGATTTGGGGCTCGGGTCTCCCTTAAACAATTTGGCCAATATATATATATATAAATATATATATATATACATTATATATATATTTATATATATATATATATATATATATATAAATATGTGTGTGTGTGTGCGTGCGTGCGTGCGTGCGTGCGTGTGTGTGTGTGTGTGTGCGTGTGTGTGTGTGTGTGTGTGTGTGTGTGTGTGTGTGTGTGTGTGTGTGTGTGTGTGTGTGTGTGTGTGTGTGTGTGTGTGTGTGTGTGTGTGTGTGTGTGTGTGTGTGTGTGTGTGTGTATACAAATCTATACCAACTTTAGGTAGGTACTTGTATTTTGCTAGGTTATTATGTAGAAGCGCATCATGTTAATTGGCTTCTGTGTTGACGTATGAAACAATTGTATATTATGTTTGTTTATTTCCCTGTTCGACAGTTTTTAAAAACCAACTTGAAATTCTAGAAAGGAAAATTATTTTTGTTATCCAAATTACAAAAGGGAACCCTGTTTCTGTTACGATGTTTTTATTATTATTTATATGTATTTTATATTGTGTATGTTATTTTATTTATCAGCTCGCGTATATACAAGGAATGGAGGTAGTGTTGGGACCACTAAAAACGTGTATACACCAACAAGTGAGTATATTCTAAATGCGATTTTCTAAATGTGATTGTGTTGTTATCATTAAACACTAATTATTATTGTTAAACACTTATTATTATTGTTAAACACTTATTATTATTGTTAAACACTTATTATTATTGTTATACACTTATTATTATTGTTAAACACTTATTATTATTGTTAAACACTTATTATTATTGTTAAACACTTATTATTATTGTTAAAAACTTATTATTATTGTTAAACACTTATTATTGTTTTTAAAAATAGATATTCAAAAACACGAAAAAATATACAAATTTTTTATTGCAGTCAATGCTTATCGTTTCTCCGGGATGCCTAAGTTTCAATTTTGAAAAAGACATGTACTTAAAAGAGAAAAAATAAATAAAAAGAGCAGATTCTACATAGGCTACCTTCATAAATCCTTTTTAAAAAATATCGACAATTACAACCAAGACTTATCGGGAATCGAACCCACATCTGCAGGCACCGATGTCTAGAGTTTTATTCATTAAGCTACCAAGGCGACGTAAAGAAATTATAAAATAAGTAATGTTAAAAAGGCGTACCAAAAGAATAGGAAGTAAAACGTACAAATATTTTAAGTGTGTTTGGTCGCTTTGTTAATGTAGCTTGAACAGAAGCTGAGATTAGCAATATTAAATCACACTACTCATTTTTTGAGAAAGTACGGTTACTTACATTTGAGTACGTCATCGCTCATTTACGATGCCATTATACTCACAGAAAAACGAGTAGGTTCAGGTACTCATTTTTAAGTACATTTTTTGACATTGTGCGGGCCACACCGGGTTAACTTGAAAATAAAAATTTACACGATAAAGAATTTATCGTTTATAATTTTTTTTTAATTGAATAAAAAAAATCCAATTGCCGTTTTTAATGGTTTTTAATATGTTAAGCCTAACGTTTGACTTGTAATGAGGCAACGGTTATTTCATTGTAAATTAAACACACAAAAAAACATACCAGCGCTTAAGCCATGTTACCACATAAGTCCAATTATGAATCAAATAAAACTATTGCTAAAAATTAATTCAAGTGGTAAGTACGAATCAAATTGAATTTTAAAATCGCATTATATTATAAGTAATGTCTATTCTTACAATTTTATAGCGTCTCTTAAGCCGTGTTACAAAGTAAGTCCTATTGAATTAACATTTGCCTAACTTGGTAACACGGCTTAAGTGACGCTATAAAGTTGTTAAAATAGACAGTGCTTATAAGTTTTTATAAGTTAAGCGATTTTAAAATTCAATTTGATTCGTACTTACCACTTGAATTAATTTGTAACACTAGTTTTATTTTATTCGTAATTCAACATGCTTTTGTCGAATCCCCATTTACAATTTGCTTTGCCCTCTGCGCATCGGTGCTAGGCGGTGAAAAAACTGTTCTATAATAGTTATGTTGCAGTTTTTATGATACGAATATGTTAATTCTAACGTTTGACTCGTAATGATGCAACGGTTATTTCATTGTAAATTAAACACACAAAAAACATACCATCGCTTAAGCCATGTTACCACGTAAGTCCAATTATGAATCAAATAAAACTAGTGTTACAAATTAATTCAAGTGGTACGTACGAATCAAATCGAATTTTTAAAATCGCATTGTATTATAAGTACTGTCTATTTTTACTATTTTATAGCATCGCTTAAGCCGTGTTACCAAGTAAGTCCTATTGAATTAGCATTGGAATTAATTGGTAAAACGGCTTAAGCGACGCTATAAAATTGTAAAAATAGACAATACTTATAATATAATACGATTTTAAAATGCGATTTGATTCGTACTTACCACTTGAATTAATTTGTAACACTAGTTTTATTTTATTCGTAATTCAACATGCTTTTGTCGAATCCGCATTTACAATTAAGGGGTTTGCTGTAAAAAGGAGGTAGCTCCAATTATTCAAGTTTGCAGAAAACCGTAAAAAACGTTTGAAAATTCAAAATTCTAAGTTGTGTGAAGATATTCTTTTTGGTCAATCTTCTTAATTGTTCCTACATATTATGACAGTATTTTCACTCAAAAATATATCTTCCAGATGACTTGGCACATGTTGGATTGTTGGAGCTACCTCTTTTTTGCAATCAAATAGATGCTCTGTCTACCTCAATGAAATATATTTCACAAAAACATACAAATTACTATAATAATATTTTATTTAAAGAAAACTTCAATTGAAATATAGCATATAATAACTTGGCTTTAAAAACAGAAAATGACATTTTTAATCATCACACTCTCCCTCTGTAACGTCCGGCTCATTTGCTGCTTTGTCTGGTCGTAAAACCACAAAACGTAAAAGAACCAAAAACTATGCTGTTTATAAGTGCTGAATAACCTTCTTGTAAGCAAAGCACGTCAGTCGTTTGGGGGAAAATGGCGGTAGCTCCAGGAGCTACCTCTATATTGCATCAAACTAATGATAGAGACAGCTCCATTTCTTGAGTAACGCGAGAACTAACGATTGGAGTTACATCTTTCTGGTACCAAACGAACAAATTTATTTACCACAATATAGTACATGTAACTCCAAATTCCCCTAGATTGGAGCTACATCCTTTTTGCAGCAAACCCTTCAATTTGCTTTGATCTCTGTACATCGGTGCTAGGCGGTGAAAAAAACGTTATTTAATAGTTATGTACTGTACCGTGTTTTGAAGACGATAATGTGCTGTTGAGTATTCCCATATGGTTTTCATTGTATATTAACTATATTTTTATATGAACGTTTATAAACGTTCCATTGAACGTATTTAGGAAAATATATATTGTGTTTACTGTCTTTACTAACATAAACGTGCGATGCTTATCACATGAACAATCTCCGCCCCGCCAACAACATACACACCCCACACGCACCTTAAACGACTTATTAAAAAAATATATTCATGAGATGGATGAAAGTATGATTCGTCTCTGGTCCTTGAAATTATCTTTCTTTTGACATCCCTTACTTCCTTACTTTTATTTCAGGAGGAGGTTATTGTGATAAGTGGAAAACAAAACCGCCTAGTAAGTCGAATTTCATTATTCATAAATATTTTATTCATAAATTCATAAAAATATTATATATTCATATTCATATTCATAAATATTTTACAAAAACAGAAATTGAAATATTCTATTTTATTTGAAAAACAAAATTTATTTTGTTCTATAGCATTTCCTTTAAAATTTAAAAATATGTTATGTTAATTTTTTTTTTTAATTTTAACTATTTTGTGTATTGTTATTTTTTTTATATATAAATTGAAATTTTTTTTTTAAAAAATATATAAAAAAAATTATAAAAAAAAAATATTCATAAATTCATAAAAATATTATATATTCATATTCATAAATAGTTTACAAAAAAAGAAATTGAAATATTCTATTTTATTTGGAAAACAAAATTTATTTTGTTCTATAACATTTCCTCTGAGATTTAAAAATATGTTATGTTAATTTTTTTTAAAAATTGCAGCTATTTTGTGTATTGTTATTTTTTTATATATAAATTGAAAATGTTGAAATAATTTGTACCCTTTATTTTCTATACTTTAAATGTAATATTTTTTATATACTTGTGTGCAAGATAATTAACACTTTAAATGGTAATTTTTATTAGATAATTTATTATGCTTCAAGCTAATGCAATAACTTACAAGAATATAATTTACAATATAAATGAATCAGTTGATTTTTTTTATTGTTTTTATAAATTCATTAAACTTTGTCTTTGATTTTTCACTAATACATCGTTTCTTATTTATAGAGAAATCAACTGTTACTTGTTACAAAGTTAAAAGTAAGTGGAATATGATATTACAAATATGATATTTACTACTTATAATTAACAGTAATTTTTTTTGTCTAATATAATATGTTACTTTTTTTGTCTAATATACTATTTTTAATATGTCTGCATAGTCCTAATATAAACTGTTGTTAGTAAAAGTCTTCAAGTCAATAACGCACATGAATAAGAATTAAAATTAAAACGCAGTTGCATATTGATATTATTAAGATACTTGATTGCCTGTTCGATAATTATCGCATGATCAACTACCCATATAAAAAGTTTAAAGATTCTACTCATAGATGGCAGCACTACCAACGGCTCGCTGAATAACAGCTTGGAAACTAATTATTTTAAAGTAATTTAAATATAAAAAAAAAATTAAAATAATTTAGAAAAATTTTTAGAAATTGTGTCCGCTAACTCAGCAATTGTCGGGCATGCAACTATCGGACAATATATCCTTTTCCTCGATACCGCGCTAGCAAATTTGTCAAATAATCGATAACTTGACGATTTTGTATGGATTGTGATACTACGAGTTTGATGGTTTTTCATCTTTACTTTAACGATTTCGAAATGTGGCAAATGCAATTAAAATAATCGCCGGGCAGTTGCTGAGTGATTTTTTAATCACTGAATTCATTATCATCGAGCGATAATTGCAGTGCAAATTATCGCTGGCTGGTGGCTAGCCTAAACATTAGGTCCCAGTCTAAGACAAGCCGCGCCCGAGCGATAATTTGCACTACAACTATCGCGCTGCGAGTGACTAAAAATTAACTCAGAAAGTGCCCGGCGATTATTTTAAATGCATTTGCCACATTTCACATTTCGAAATCGTCAAAGTAAAGATAAAAACTCGCTAAACTAGTATTATCACAGTCCATATAAAATCATCAAATTGTCGATTATTTGCCAAAGTTGCTAGCTGTGTTGTTTTTTTAATTACTAAAGTAAAATAAATGTGAGTTTTAAGGAGAAAAAAATATGTTATTATGAATAACTATTTATATGAAAATCAAATTCACGTAGTATACAAAATTTTAATGCTAAATTGTTGTATAATGTAGTTCAAAGTATCTGAGAAAAAAATTGGGGGAACAATTATAAATATTTAAAAAAGCATTGGCGCTAAACAATTAAGCAAAACTCTAAACAATTTTATTTAAAGTTTAAATTATGAAAATATACAAACAATTACGGTATTTTTGTGTGAAATATTATCTTGTGTAAATTTAAATAATATACATTAAATGTTTGATTCAAAAAACCCAAAGTAAAAATAAATAAAAAAGATGGTACAGTGTCTCCTTAAGTGATACAAAGTTTCCCATTTAAAAGAAAGGATATCATTAAACATTTTTTTAACATCTTAATTTCATATCCTAATTTACTCCAAATCTAAAATTTTAATTCTGGATTTTTTTATTGCACATTTTTTCAGATTATATTTATCCATTTTGCCCTCTAACATAATTTTAACTAAAAAGTTAAATAAGACATATTACTTAAATAATAATACAAATAAAAATGCTTTTTTAAAAATAATTATAAATACTACAATTCATATTTTTTTTTCTGTATAGAACCAAAGGAAATCTGCACATCTGAGTGGCTAAATAAATGGAGGTCAAGAATTAGGGATTGTGTAATGGATAGAATAAGGAGACGTGGCAATTGCCTTGATAAAAAACCAATAACGAAAGAATGTCTCAAAAAGTAAATGTTTATATTTCCTCTAATGTTTTTACTCAATGTTAAGTTCAATCTTGGTGTTATTTTTTCTTCAATATTTTGAAACTAAAATTTTTTTAATTGTGTCCTAATAAAAATCAGTAGACCTTTAATACCCGTCAGGTAACGCTACGACATGATGATGACATTTAGCCATTGATACGATGATGACATTTTCATCGATTTCATCGATACGATGATGACATTTTGCGATTCATCGACATCCAATAATAACGATATTTTCCCAATACTCGATATTTTCGATTAATAGGTATTTTCCAAATACTAGATATTTTTAATTAATCGATATTTCAGGTTTTACGATTTATTGATATTTTCGATTTATCGATATTTTCGATTTATTGATATTTTTGATCTATCGCTATGTTCGATTTATCAAAATGTTCGATTTAAAAATATGTTCGATTTATCGATATTTTCGATCTATCGCTATGTTCGATGTATCAAAATGTTCGATTTAAAAATATGTTCGATTTATCGATATTTTCGATTTATCGATATTTTCGATTTATCGATATTTTCGATTTATCGATATTTTCGATTTATCGATATGTTCGATTTATCGATATATCGATATTTTTTATTAATTTACAGTTTTGATTAATCGACATTTTTTATTAATCGACATTTTCGTTTAATCGATATTTCAAATATATCTGTATTTTTTATACATATTTAATGACTTATCGATATTTCCGATATGTCTTATATATTGATATTTTATGATTAGAATAAGTACAGTAGCATAAATAATCAAAACCCTTAAACTTAGATTTCTAAACTGGATTGTTTTCAAATCAAGGAATAATACAATTGTGTCCCCCATTTATATTAAAATAATATATACTTTGCCACTTTGGTTAAAGCATCACTACTCTTCCATTTGTTGATAAACAAATTCAATTCTTCTAGAATTGACTTTTGTCATCCCTAGTGTATTTCCGGATTTCAGTCCTTCTGTTTTTCCGAATGTACTTTCGACGACTAATCGTCAATTCGATTATTCGCCAAATCGGAAATTACAAAAACGAGATCGCAATGATTGTGTTTTACTTCCAGTATTTAGACATCGCCCAAAAAACTTTACAAAAGTAAAAAAAAACCGCTACTAATTGGCATTGGCCACTCTGCCAGCAAACTGGTCAGTCAATGCCATATATGTTTTTATATCACTAGACACAAATTCAGTTAAATTAGCATTTCGGTTTCTTGTTATGTTTGATTTTCTTATACAACATAACAGAAGCCATTTCAATTACAACAACCCAATATTTAAATCAACAACAATACTATTAATTTCCGCAATAATTCACTTCCAAAGAATTCGGCAATCATTTGGTAAAGAAATAACTTCCAAACCACCAAATTGGCATTGGCCACTCATTGATAAAATAAAATGGCCATTCAATGCCATTTATTTGTTGATATCACTGGAGATTACTTCGGTTAAATTAGCATTTCGGTTTCTTGTTATATTTGATTTTCCTATGCAACATAACAGCAGTCATTTCAATTGCAACAACAAAAATATTTCAATCAGCATTCGGTCATTTGGTAGAGAAATAACTTACGAACGACCAAATTAGCATTGGCCAGTCAATGCCATTTATTTGTTCATATCACTGGAGATTACTTCGTTTAAATAAGTATCTCGATTTCTTTCGGTTTCTTGTTGTATTTGCTTTTCCTATGCAACATAACAGCGGCCATTTCAATTGCAACAGCCAAAATATTTCAATCAGCATTAGTTAAGAGTTCGGTCATTTGGTAGAGAAAAAACTTCCGAACGACCAAATTGGTATTGGCCACTCATTGTCGAAATACTGGCCATCCAATTTCAATCTGTTGATTTCATTAGATATAACTTCGGTTAAATAAGTATCTGGATTTCAATCGATTTCTTGTTGTATTTGCTTTTCCTATGCAACATAACAGCGGACATTTCAATTGCAACAGCCAAATTATTTCAATCAGCATTAGTTAAGAGTTCGGTCATTTGGTAGAGAAAAAACTTCCGAACGACCAAATTGGTATTGGCCACTCATTGTCGAAATACTGGCCATCCAATTTCAATCTGTTGATTTCATTAGAGATAACTTCGGTTAAATAAGTATCTGGATTTCAATCGATTTCTTGTTGTATTTGCTTTTCCTATGCAACATAACAGCGGACATTTCAATTGCAACAGCCAAATTATTTCAATCAGCATTAGTTAAGAGTTCGGTCATTTGGTAGAGAAAAAACTTCCGAACGACCAAATTGGTATTGGCCACTCACTGCCGAAATACTGGCCATCCAATTTCAATCTATTGATTTCATTAGAGATAACTTCGGTTAAATAAGTATCTCGATGTCTTTCGATTTCTTGTTGTATTTCCCTTTCTTATGCAACATAACAGCAGCCATTTCAATTGCAACAGCCAAAATATTTCAATCAGCATTAGTTAAGAGTTCGGTCATTTGGTAGAGAAAAAACTTCCGAACGACCAAATTGGTATTGGCCACTCACTGCCGAAATACAGGCCATCTAATTTCAAACTTTTGATATCATTAGAGATAACTCCGGTTAAATAAGTATCTCGATTTCTTTCGATTTCTTGTTGTATTTGCTTTTCCTATGCAACATAACAGCGGTCATTTCAAGTGCAACAACCAAAATATTTCAATCAACATTAGTATAACATACTATTAACATTTTCAATAACTATACATTGTACTAGTTTTTTTTAATTCATTAATTTTATACTCTCTCTCTCTTTTATCAGACTGAGATCTACTCTAATGGTTTGTCTAAGAATTGTTGGAGACACCTTATGCAGAAAAAAGCTCAATTTGTTAGAAGTCATTATGGAAAAGGACATTATAGTTATAGGAAGTATCAGTGAAACAGGTGGCACTGACATAGCCACAGGTAGCATTACAAAGGTCACAGGTCGTCGCACTACAGGTAGTATATTTGACTAATGTAAAGTAAATCTGACAAAGGTAAATTTGGCAGAATCGTTCGAGGGGTCGTCCAAATATTGCACATGTAGACGAAGAGATTTTCTGTCCTGCATGAATTTATGTTTGATTCTTAAATTACGGTACCCCTTTTCATGATTATTTTAGTCGCGATCCTGAAAATTGACACCTAGGCCATGCTTTTATATCTGTAAGTATTTGGTCATAAACGGCATACCAACAGAACTTTTTAAGTCTTAGACTCCTAACGTCGATTTATGGCTCCGGGAAATTATGGTATCCGGCATCCGGCTACACAGGATAACAGCTGTTACCCCCTTCAAGCAGCCGATAACTGTGCTTACAGGCAAACCTTTAATCAGTCGATCATGGGACCTCACTTTCAAATGTTTTGCCTTGTAAACAGAAGTGTGTGTCAAACTACTGTGTTCAATCACGCAAAGGTAATTAATATGTTTTCCTCACTTAATTTGAGTTGTAGATTAAATTATATTTGTGGTAAAGATAGGTTGTATAAACTTCATAAATCCATGCAGGACAGAAAATCTCTTCCCTTACATGTGCGTTATGCAATATATGGACGACCCCTCGCACAATTCTGCCAAATTTGCCGGCTCCCATAATTGACTCTACTGATAAATATATATAAGAGTTACAGCAAAGTAAACTAATCAAAAGAAATTCATTTTTATTCATATGAAGCGGTCATAAACTTATTCAAAGTTGTGACTTGGCTATCAAAATGGAGTAAAACACTTTGGGCATATGTTTTCAATGAGGCTGATGTGTGCAATAAAATATAGTGCTCTTATAGAAATATATATTAGACGCGTGTGCAGAATTAATTATAAACTGTTCAAGGCTCACATTTTAAAAATAGAGTAAGGCTACATAAGGTTATTGCCTCAAATGGGAAACTAATATTAGATTTCTATACTGTTAAAAATAGGTACTTAAAAATTAGTAAAATGTACTCATTTTGAGTACATAGATGCGTATCATAGCTCCGAATACATAAGTTTCAATTTTGAGAAAGAAATGTACTAAAAAATGTGTACAATGAGTAAAAGTGAATAAAATTAGCAGTTGCTTGCCTACATAGGCTGCCTTCATAAATCACTTTCAATAATTACCGACAATTGCAACCAAGACTTACCGGGAATCAAACCAAATCCTCAAGCACTGGAATCCAGGGTGACGTGAAGTCGTTATAAACAGAAGAAATGTTCAAAAGGTGTTCCAAAAGAATGGAAAGAAAGATGATTGAGTTGTAATAAATCAGTTTCCATTTAAGCAATCGACATCAAATCATGTGGAAAACCATCTTCTGAACACCTATTTCAAGTGTGTGAGGTCGCTTTGTTAAGAAGGCTTGAACAGAAGTTGAGATTAGCAATATTAAATCACACTTCTCATTTTTGAGAATGTAAATAACTTAAATTCGAGTACATCATCGCTCATTTACGATGCAATTGTACAAAAAGAAAAACGAGTATGTTCAGGTACTCATTTTTAAATATATTTTTTACAGTGTAGGTACTCAATCCATATACCTATGATACAATGATGAGAGGATAAAAGTTGTAATATATAGCACTAACGTTGTGTATGTCTTTACTTCAACAAAGGTCGCAGCAATAGAAGCCCAAGCGTAACTAGCCCGTTTAAAAAAATAGTACACCTGGCATGGCAGGACCAGAATTAAAGAATTCTACACCCGCTGGAGATACAACCCATTGTAGTCCATATACCTATGTTCATATACTATTTCAGTCCATATACCTGTGATCATATTCCTTTCTCAGTCCATATACCTATGTTCATATTCCTATCTCAGTCCATATACCTATGATACAATGATGATAGAATAAAACTTGTATGACGTTGCACTAACGTTGTGTATGTCTTTTCTACAACAAAGGTCGTAGCAATAAAAGCCCAAACGTAGCAAGACCGTTTTAAAAAATAGTACACCCGGCATGACAGGACCAGAAGTAAAGAATACTACACCGCTGGAGATACAACCCATTGTAGTCCATATACCTATGTTCATATACCTAACTCAGTCCATATACCTGTGATCATATATCTATCTCAGTTAATATACCTATGCTCATATACCAACTCAGTCCATATACCTATGTGCATATACCTATCTCAGTCCATTTACCTATGTTCATATACCTATCTCTGTCCATATACCTATGTGCATATACCTATCTCAGTCCATATACCTATCTCTGTCCATATACCTGTGAACATATATATATATCAGTCCATATACCTATGTTCATATACCAACTCAGTCCATATACCTATGTGCATATAAATATCTCAGTCCATATACCTATGTGCATATAAATATCTCAGTCCATATACCTATGTTCATATACCTATCTCAGTCCATATACCTATGATACAATGATGATAGAATAAAACGTCGTACTAACATTGTATATGTCTTTTCTAAAACAAAGGTCGTGGCAGGAAGCCCAAACGTACCACGCCCATTTTAAAAAGTAGTACACTCGGCATGGGAGGACCAGAAATAAAAAGTACTACACCCGCTGGAGACACAACCCATTGCATAGACAGCGGAAATGGTGGTGAAATTGACATGTGCTACCCAGGGCTCTATCCAGTCCTGGTAGCTATCATGATACAAGGACAACTAAATGCAGCATTGGAGTTGTAAGTAAAACTCTATTTAATTGCAAAATAAATTGGAACAATTGGTTAATTGGAAAAGATTCTAATTTTTAGTACAATGAATCTATACATGTATAAGTTGGTGTGCATTTGATTTCAAATAAAAGTTTAGTGGTTTGCAGTAGTTAACTACACTGTTAAAAATTATTACGACCTTGCACAAAAATTTGGTACCCATTTAGCTGAAACCAACATTTGGTGCTTAGTTTCACCATTTTACAGTGCTACCTTGGACACCATTTAGTGGTGAAATTTTGGTGCGCATTTGATTTCAAATAAAAGTTTAGTGTTTGAATTACTTACCTACACTGTTAAAAATTATTACGACCTTGCACCAAAATTTGGTACCCATTTAGCTGAAACCAACATTTGGTGCTTAGTTTCACCATTTTACAGTGCTACCTTGGACACCATTTAGTGGTGAAATTTTGGTGCGCATTTGATTTCAAATAAAAGTTTAGTGGTTTGCAGTAGTTAACTACACTGTTAAAAATTATTACGACCTTGCACAAAAATTTGGTACCCATTTAGCTGAAACCAACATTTGGTGCTTAGTTTCACCATTTTACAGTGCTACCTTGGACACCATTTAGTGGTGAAATTTTGGTGCGCATTTGATTTCAAATAAAAGTTTAGTGTTTGAATTACTTACCTACACTGTTAAAAATTATTACGACCTTGCACCAAAATTTGGTACCCATTTAGCTGAAACCAACATTTGGTGCTTAGTTTCACCATTTTACAGTGCTACCTTGGACACCATTTAGTGGTGAAATTTTGGTGCGCATTTGATTTCAAATAAAAGTTTAGTGTTTGAATTACTTACCTACACTGTTAAAAATTATTACGACCTTGCCCCAAAATTTGGTACCCATTTAGCTGAAACCAACATTTGGTGCTTAGTTTCACCATTTTACAGTGCTACCTTGGACACCATTTAGTGGTGAAATTTTGGTGCGCATTTGATTTCAAATAAAAGTTTAGTGTTTGAATTACTTACCTACACTGTTAAAAATTATTACGACCTTGCCCCAAAATTTGGTACCCATTTAGCTGAAACCATCATGTGGTGCTTAGTATCACCATTTTACAGTGCTACCTTGTGTACCATTTAGTGGTGAAATTTTGCACCAAAACTCATAACGTTGCACGAATCTCAAAATTCAAGTTTTCTTAGTACGTAGTAGTATTTCTGTAGAGAAAGCTGGCAACCCTAGATCACAACTTTTTAACATTTCTTTGTCAAGTCCAACGATCGGGGCCGAACTGGGAATCATCTGATTTACAGCTGAACGCCTTTATCCACCGGGTCACGAAGGCTCTTGTTCGTTGTTGTCTGTTTTGAAGGGGATTCCTCCGTTTGTCGATGTAGCAACAGCGAAAATTTCGGTTGAAGCTAAAGAGGTTGAACCCATTATCGGTAAAATCTTCGCTTTTTCTCGATAAAGGATATTTGTTTTAACCTAGTTTCTACCATAATATCGGGTTATTTGCTGCAGACCTCTGTTTTGCACAAAGATATCGTACATGGTTGTACTGAAATTTTGAACAGCGTAGTATGGAAGGTTGATGTTGGAACAGAACCCTTCCATTGGTCTATAAAGAAAATGTATTGCCTTATATATCCACTTTTTTTATTAGAAAATTATGCTAAAAACTTATGTGCAAAATTTATTTCCGTGTTATTAGTTTTCAATTTATTTTATTCTGCTTCTGGTGGGGATAACAGTTAAAAAGCCGAGGATGCAGAGACACATCCTACATCATTACTGGTTAGGTTAGGAATGCTACGAAGTCGCGTGACTGCCCAAGAGAGGTTGCCATCGTGAGAGAAAGTTTCTATTCTCACGGATTCTAATGACCATATATGGGCATAAAACCGGGGTTTTGAAGACATAACTTAGAAGAATGAAATGTATAGCTGGTTAGGTTAAGAATGCTACGAAGTCGCGTGACTGCCCAAGAGAGGTTGCCATCGTGAGAGAAAGTTTCTATTCTCGCGGATTCTAATGACCATATATGGGCATAAAACCGGGGTTTTGAAGACATAACTTAGAAGAATGAAATGTATAGCTGGTTAGGTTAAAAATGCTACGAAGTCGCGTGACTACCCAAGAGAGGTTGTCATCGTGAGGGAAAGTTTCGATTCTCACGGATTCTAATGACCATATATGAGCATAAAACCGGGGTTTTGAAGACATAACTTAGAAGAATGGAATGTATAGCTGGTTAGGTTAAGAATGCTACGAAGTCGCGTGACTGCCCAAGAGAGGTTGCCATCGTGAGAGAAAGTTTCAATTCTCACGGATTCTAATGACCATATATGAGCATAAAACCGGGGTTTTGAAGACATAACTTAGAAGAATGGAATGTATAGCTGGTTAGGTTAAAAATGCTACGAAGTCGCGTGACTACCCAAGAGAGGTTGTCATCGTGAGGGAAAGTTTCGATTCTCACGGATTCTAATGACCATATATGAGCATAAA
This sequence comes from Troglohyphantes excavatus, assembly GCA_963932185.1. Taxonomy (NCBI): domain Eukaryota; kingdom Metazoa; phylum Arthropoda; class Arachnida; order Araneae; family Linyphiidae; genus Troglohyphantes; species Troglohyphantes excavatus. The sequence goes on from OZ010670.1 coordinate 61,191,557, forward strand.
ACCGGGGTTTTGAAGACATAACTTAGAAGAATGGAATGTATAGCTGGTTAGGTTAAGAATGCTACGAAGTCGCGTGACTGCCCAAGAGAGGTTGCCATCGTGAGAGAAAGTTTCGATTCTCACGGATTCTAATGACCATATATGAGCATAAAACCGGGGTTTTGAAGACATAACTTAGAAGAATGAAATGTATAGCTGGTTAGGTTAAGAATGCTACGAAGTCGCGTGACTGCCCAAGAGAGGTTGCCATCGTGAGAGAAAGTTTCTATTCTCACGGATTCTAATGACCATATATGGGCATAAAACCGGGGTTTTGAAGACATAACTTAGAAGAATGGAATGTATAGCTGGTTAGGTTAAGAATGCTACGAAGTCGCGTGACTGCCCAAGAGAGGTTGCCATCGTGAGAGAAAGTTTCGATTCTCACGGATTCTAATGACCATATATGGGCATAAAACCGGGGTTTTGAAGACATAACTTAGAAGAATGAAATGTATAGCTTGTTAGGTTAAAAATGCTACGAAGTCGCGTGACTACCCAAGAGAGGTTGTCATCGTGAGGGAAAGTTTCGATTCTCACGGATTCTAATGACCATATATGAGCATAAAACCGGGGTTTTGAAGACATAACTTAGAAGAATGGAATGTATAGCTGGTTAGGTTAAGAATGCTACGAAGTCGCGTGACTGCCCAAGAGAGGTTGCCATCGTGAGAGAAAGTTTCGATTCTCACGGATTCTAATGACCATATATGAGCATAAAACCGGGGTTTTGAAGACATAACTTAGAAGAATGGAATGTATAGCTGGTTAGGTTAAGAATGCTACGAAGTCGCGTGACTGCCCAAGAGAGGTTGCCATCGTGAGAGAAAGTTTCGATTCTCACGGATTCTAATGACCATATATGGGCATAAAAACGGGGTTTTGAAGACATAACTTAGAAGAATGGAATGTATAGCTGGTTAGGTTAAAAATGCTACGAAGTCGCGTGACTACCCAAGAGAGGTTGTCATCGTGAGGGAAAGTTTCGATTCTCACGGATTCTAATGACCATATATGAGCATAAAACCGGGGTTTTGAAGACATAACTTAGAAGAATGGAATGTATAGCTGGTTAGGTTAAGAATGCTACGAAGTCGCGTGACTGCCCAAGAGAGGTTGCCATCGTGAGAGAAAGTTTCGATTCTCACGGATTCTAATGACCATATATGGGCATAAAACCGGGGTTTTGAAGACATAACTTAGAAGAATGAAATGTATAGCTGGTTAGGTTAAAAATGCTACGAAGTCGCGTGACTACCCAAGAGAGGTTGCCATCGTGAGAGAAAGTTTCTATTCTCGCGGATTCTAATGAGCATAAAACCGGGGTTTTGAAGACATAACTTAGAAGAATGGAATGTATAGAATACGGAATTTGCGTATGGAATGTATAGAATACGGAATTTGCGTATGGAATGTATAGAATACGGAATTTGCGTATGGAATGTATAGAATACGGAATTTGCGTATGGAATGAATAGAAAAATGCGTATGTTTAACGTTGTATTTGTATTTTAATATTCATATATATTATTAAAGTATATTGATTTGTGAAGTATATTTATAACACTTCCAGACACAAAGCAAATTCAAAGTGCTTGAGTAAAGCCTTTAAGCACTGCAGTAAAGGGAGCCTAGAGAAAATGAAGAAAATGATAGAGAAGATGTTCGGAGTGTGCATTATTCCCGTTCCGAATAAGCCGTGTAAATCTGACAGCATGGGTAAGTTTAATCTACCCTTATTTACTTTCCCAATTCGTCAACTTGCACGAATTTGTACAGTAGAATTCCAATTTTCCGGATCAATTGGGACCAGATCCTAACCGGATAATCGGATATGCGTGTAATGGGATTATTCACAACAAAAAGATTATTTCTTAGTAAGAAAAAAGAATTTTGCTTTAGTATGTAATGCAATTTAATGACTATTAAAAATATATCATTCGGATAATCGAATATCCGGATAATAGGATAAATCACGAAAGAATATTATTTCTTAATAAAAAAAAAAATTGCTTTAGTATGTAATGCAATTTAATGACTATTAAAAATATATCATTTGGATAATCGAATATCCGGATAATTGGATAATTCACGAAAAAAAGATTATTTCTTACTAAGAAAAAAACTAATTTTACTATAGTATGTAATGCAGTGTAATAACTATTAAAAATATATAATTCGGATAATTGGCTATCCGGATAATAGGAAAATTCGCGAAAGAATATTATTTCTTAGTAAGAAAAAGGATTTTTGCCTTAGTATGTTATGCAATTTAATGACAATTAAAAACAATATCATTCGGATAATCGGATATCCGGAAAATTGGATAATTCACGAAAAAAATATTATTTCTTAGTAAGAAAAAATTAATTTTGCTTCAGTATGTAATGCAATTTAATGACTATTAAAAACAATATCATTCGGATAATCAAATATCCGGATAATTGGATAATTCGCGAAAAAACGATTATTTCTTAGTAAGAAAAAAAAACTAATTTTACCTTAGTATGTAATGCAGTGTAATAACTATTAAAATTATATTATTCGGATAATTGGGTATCCGTATAATAGGATAATTCACGAAAGAATATTATTTCTTAGTAAGAAAATTATTTTTGCCTTAGTATGTAATGCAATTTAATGACTATTAAAAACAATATCATTCGGATACCCGGATAATTGGATAATTCACGAAAAAAAGATTATTTCTTAGTAAGAAAAAATTAAGTTTGCTTCAGTATGTAATGCAATTTAATGACTATTAAAAAATATATTATTCGGAAAATCGAATATCCAGATAATTGAATAATTCATAATTGCCGATCCGCTTTGGTTAATCCGGATAGCTGGAGTTCGAATAATTTGGGTTCTACTGTACTAAGTTTTATTATGTGAGTCTTTATTTTTTTTATTTTTATTAATATTTGACTAAAGAATATTTTGAGGTTGAAGAGGTTGAAGAATAATATTAAGAGGTTTTGACAGAAAATCTACTATGTATAAACTTTAAAAAAATACATTTAAGTGATGTTTAAAATTGACAGTATGTCTATAAACTACCTCGTGTTTGTATAGTATATTAAAACTTGTATAACTTGAAAATAAATTCCTTTTAAAAATCATAAAACTATACTGTCATATTTGTTACCATTATGTGGTTCTATGCGTCTAGACAGGTTATAAATCTGTCTATATACATGAGTTATTAAAATTAATAATTTCATTTAGATAGAGTGTTAACACATGTGAACAGGGTTATAGTTTAACGGCTATATTCATGGGACAAATAGAGAATGTTGGCACTTTGAATATTATTTACTATTAACACCAATTTCGCATACTTTTTAAAGAGCGAGTTTTCTGCCAAATGTTGCCAAATTTTCTGCCAAACTTCCTTAAAATGTGTTCTCTAGTAATATCATTGAAATTCTTTAACTTGCTGGCAGCAATGCTAAGTGAAATAACATTCAACTCATTATTGGACATCTATTGAACTAGGACCCACTTTTGAAAATTATAGATCTATCCGACTACAATGTTAAAAATGTATTCTCGTATTAACGAAACTTTTGTCATTTTTGGCGAAACGTTTGTTATTTTTGGCGAAACTTTTGTCATTTTTGACGAAACTTTTGTCATTTTTGGCGAAACTTTTGTTATTTTTGGCGAAACTTTTGTCATTTTTGGCGAAACGTTTGTTATTTTTTGGCGAAACGTTTGTCATTTTTGACGAAACTTTTGTCATTTTTGATGAATTTTTTGTCATTTTTGACGAAAGTTTTGTCATTTTGACGAAACGTTTGTCATTTTGACGAAACGTTTGTCATTTTGACGAAACGTTTGTCATTTTGACGAAACGTTTGTCATTTTGACGAAACTTTTGTCATTTTTGACGAAACTTTTGTCATTTTTGACGATAAAGACCCCTGATATATGCTGCAATTAAATATTTCGTCAAACTGAGGAAATTCATTTTGTCATATTTTTAACAAACTTTATTTCGTCAACTATGAGAACGATTTTAAATAATATAATAATTCAATGCCAACGAGCGGACTCGAACCGCAGACCTCTCACTCCAGAATCCAAACTCCCTTTTTCTATCTACTCTGAGGGCTAAATGTTAACGTTATTAGCCGTTTCGAAGACGTTATTAACAGTTTCGCTGATAAAAGTGTATAAAGAAACCCTTATTTTAAATTGTCGAAATATTGTCAAGCGAGATTTTTATTGTACGAATCACAGTCTTAAATAGCTAAATTTACCTAAACTTTATTTTATATGAATAAAACGTGATTAATGTTTTAGAAAATAGAACCATTTTTGAACTAGTATCATAAAACTTTTAATGTTATGTGGAATAGCCAATTTATTTGTCTCTATATATTTGAATATACAATGGTTTTTGGGGTGCATAATATTCTAGTTTCAGCTCAAGTGCAATTTCATGATTGGTTTTGTAATTATTTCACTTTGAGTGTAGGGGGACCCTAAATTCACACTGTGCTTTGGGCCCCGAATAATGCTAGTCGGGCCCTATATTTTCTTCAAACTTGAAAATTCATGTACAGTAGAACAATAATTATATCGATCGAACAGAACCAGAACCCATATAGATAATAGTATATCCAGGTAATTGAATAATTCATAAAAAAAATTCTTTGTAAAAAAGCGAATTTCGCTTTGATATGTAATTTATGATATGTTATTTGGCAAGTATTATATGTCTTTTTTTTATAGTTTGCCGGTAACAAACTTATAAAATGTAGATTTTTTTCAAAGTTATCCGGATAATTGACGATCTTCAAAATGATCCGGATAACTAGAGTTCGGATAATTCGAGTTCTACTGTAGTTTGATTTGCATGAATCGCTATGTACTGAAATCTCTTTGAATAAAATATATAAAAATCATTTTTTTTACATGCCCATTTGAACAAATTGTGAAAATTTTGGAGAATACATGTCAGACTCTAACTGTTAGAGAATTCCACACGTTTAACTTAACAAAAATGGCTTAAAAATTAAGCGTTCCCTTCTTAAAAATAATACAAAAAGGCGTATATCAGAAAGCTTTAAAATGCATATTTTGAATTATCTGAAATATGCACAGAACTACTTATCTTAAAACTATATATTATATGCATAAACACATTTATATAATAATTATTTCAACTTCAATCTTTTTTTTATCATGTTTTTATATTTGACTGATTTTACGTCATTTTTCAAACTGATTAATTAACATATTTCTGTTCATATTCTTAAATAAAATATTAGTTTTATGTATTAACTGCAACTTAGACAATTAATTTTTTAATTGCTTAGAGTTGGATAATAACATGTTACTTTTTGTTTCATTGTAGGATTCAAGTCTTTAGGTATGTATGTGTTTTGATAGTTTAATTTACTTTTAATTTAACAGAAATTTCCATTTGATTATATTTAAAAGCATATGCATAACTGAGTTTTTCACACATATGAGTTTTCTCCTGATATTTGTATTGATTTTACCGTATTTTAATCAAGTTTGCGGCATTGCAATTGCAGTTATTTTGGATACATGACTGATACCAGTTGCACTACTGTAAATTTAAACTTTAAAAGTACTAATTTATATAAAATAAAAAAATCTTGTTTAATGAAATTTTGTTAAATCCGTTATTCATTAACTTTAATAAATAACTAGGTGTTAAAAGTTCCCTGAATACCATTTCTGGTTGCACCCAGATCGGGGAATTTTGTATTGTACTGCATCACATAATTTATAGTTACTGTTCATCCATTCAATGTTAATATTATTTGATACAAAAAGATCAACTGTGTTCTAAAAATCAATTTAGCAGCAAATACAAGATTTCATCAGTAACTTCCAAGTTTAAAAAATGTATACTGTTAAATTCGACTTATCCGTATTTTAATTATATTACTGAAAAGTTATAAGTTGAAGCTGAAAATTTAAATGATAATTCATCTTGGCATAAATATATTTTTTTGTCATGTATCAATTGCAAAATTATTTAAGGTAAAACTTTAAAAAAAAAAGCTATAATTGCAAAACAATGGTACCACTGACATGCCTACCATTATTTACTACTTTTCATGTTATCTTCATGCCTTTTGGGCCTTCTAGCTCAATTTCTAACATTACTGGTAGTTTGTTTTGGATATAATTGATGTTGAGCTTACCATAACTTTACCTACAAAAATGTTTAACTTAATGGCGTCAGACTGAGTTTATGGGAATATAGTTTTCAAAACAGCCAACAGATGGCGCCACCTCAATTTCGCGTGTGTTTACAATTTGGCTATGTTTTATAAAACTTTTTATTTTTTAATTTAAAAAGGCTTATAATCTACCTTATTTAAACTTACATCATCAAAATAATTATTCACCAATAAATTGAAGGGGTAAATTGTCAAAATAGCCTACAAAATCGCAAAATACAACTGATGTTGCCATTCTGTATAGAGAAAAACAGCGTTTTTCAATCACTGCGTAAGAGAATTAAATGATAAAAAATAATAATAAATTAACAGACACGGCATATAATACATAATACTTGAATATATATATACATAGATATTAATTGTTTAGAAAATTTTGTTTGTTTTCTTCTTTATTACAGATAGTCCGTATTGTGAGCAGTCTGAAATTCACGAGTTTACAGAAAATCTGGAATCCTGCCTCATGCAATCCTATGACCCAAAACATTTTAAACAACTGATGTTAGCCAAGTACGGGTCTTTCATTCTTTATATACCACTGAATTCCACTATGCACAAAATGCTTATCTTATAACAATGATTTAATTTTTAATTTCCTGGAGTTTCTATTTTTTAAATAAAGTAATATTTAAAAAAAAAAAAGGAAGACCCATTTTAAGAAAATTTGTTACAAACTAAAAAAATAATTTTTAATTTTACGAACAAGTTTTAAAAAAATGAATTATTTTATATCAACGTTATCCTTCTTAAAACTTATTTTTAATCGGCGTCAAACAAGGACGACTTGACTACCATGGCGACTTGAAGACGATGAGATGAAAAGTTAATTGAATTGTAATAACTCAGTTTCTATTTAAGCAATCGACATCAAATAATGCTAAAAACTAAAAAAAATAATGCTGAACGACTATTTTTAGTTTGAAAGGTTGCTTTGTTAAGATGGCTTGAACAGAAGCTGATATTAGCAATATTAAATCCCACTGCTTATTTTTTGTGAAAGTACGGTTACTTAAATTTGTGTACATCATTGATCATTTACGATGCAATTGTACTCAAAGATAAGCGAGTAGGTTCAAATACTCAATGTTAAGTTTCTTTTTTACAGTGCTTAAGTATGCAATTTTTTAAGTGTAACTGTACAACGTAGAGTTGCTAAACTAGAACCTTTAACAAAAAATTTTTAATATTATCATATGATTTATTAATATTATCATATGATTTATTAATATTATCATATGATTTATTAATATTATCATATAATTTATTAATATTATCATATAATTTATTATATCATATGATTTATTAATATTATCATGATGTATTAATATTATCGTATGATTTATTATTATTATCATATGATTTATTAATATGGTCATATGATTTATTAATATTATCATGTGGTTTAGTAATATCATATGATTTATTCATATGATTCATTAATATTATCATATGATTTATTAATATTATATCATATGATGATATCATATATTTTATTCATATGATTATATCATATATTTTATTCATATGATGATATCATATATTTTATTCATATGATTTATTAATATTATCATATAGTTTATTAATATTATCATATGATTAATTAATATTATCATACGATTTATTAATATTTTCATATGATGTATAAATATTATCGTATGATTTATTAATATTATCATATGATTTATAATTATTATCATATGATTTATTAATATTATCATATGATTTAAACATGTTCTTTTAACTTATATATATAGAGAATAGACACTCATGGACATTCTATCATATTTTCCCCATCCACAGCTTTTAGTTATTAGTGTATAATATGTTATTAATTTACGCAATTTAAACCCATTTTTTTAAAGTTCTTCTATTACAAATTTGGTTTTATTTTACGTTAACAAACAAATTTTAAACTAACAACAAAAAGTTGCGCAGGGGACGTGTGGAAACCCCTACAACTAACTATATAACTACAAGCATAGAAGTGTGTAATAATAAGCCACATCAAAAACGTAATAATTTTTTTTTAAATCTTCCGTATGTTGATTTTTATAACGCATTGTTCTTAAATTTAATTATATTCGATTTTCTTTGCAGAAAATTAACAGCTATTGATACATGCATCAGCAAGATAACACTGGATTGTGTATTCTCTAATTGGGAGACTTTCCTGGAAGTATTATCATTCATTTGTCATGTTGTTCGGGACACACCAAGTATGGGTTTCCTTTATTTTTGTTTGTAGTTGTACTTAAAAGTCTTTGCTAATGGTTCTTAACTTTTATGTAGCTGACAATTTGTCATCGCAAACTCTAAAAAAAAATTGGTGTTATTAAAGTTCTTTATTACGACTTAAAAAGTCCTTATTTTGTCAAAAATGTCATTACAGCCTTTTAAGTTTCGGGTCAGATTTACTGTACGGTCACCCTTGGCGTGATTTTTTCTACATTTGGCGATATTTTTTTTTAAATTTCAAACCCCCTCCGACCCGACAAGGAATTGCAGCAACCCTAAGGGACAACAGAATGTAGCCGCCATATTTAATTTTCGTTCGACCACGTTGCGTCTACGCTGTTTTCGATATATCGCACACGTGCAAAAGGTCGCCAAAATGGCGAAATTTGGCGAGATTTTGAAAAAGTCGCCAAGGGTGACCGTACAGCGAATTTTTACCTAAGTTTCCTAACGCTCTTATAAGCAGTCCCTAAGATGCCCAAATTAAACAGCTGCTATCCAACACAAAAATAAACTTCCAAGCGCGCTTTGGCGATGTTGGTTGGCACGCTTTGGCTGTTTTTCTTGGCGCGCTTTGTCAATGGGTTAAAAATATCTCCCTCTCATTTTCTCAAAATTAATCGATATAGTATTTTTTCCAACAAATTGAATGTAAGTGATTGTAAGAAATGTTGACATATAGACAATCTTCAACTTATTTTATCTAAATTGCAGAGACCCGTGCACTTTAGATGGTTCCGAGCATAACATATTTAATTTGTAAACAAATATTTTAATGATTAATATGCTGTCACAACTTTGGAGTTCCCGAAGTTCCTCGTAAAAGTTTGTGCTGATCAGAAGTTCAGAACCATTAGTAAATAACAAATTATTACATTCTTTAACACTTGAAATAAGTTTTTATTTTTAAATATTCCAGGGGAGAAACATTGCGTCCATTCTTTTACAATATCAAACTTTAAAGAATGCTCTCTGAACCTCATATCTGTCACCTCAGCTCTACATGATATAAAACATGGTATAGATCAAAAGTGAGTCTTTTTTTTCTCAGTTTATATATTTATAAAGCTTTACAGGGATCATGTAGTTTGCGGTGAACAAAAATGGGGAATTATTTGTGCTTATAACAAGCAGTGAAACTTCAATACTATTAATTCAATTGGAATAAAATATTGTATAAATAGACATATAGTAAACAATATTTTACAAGGTTTAATCACGATATATTCTACATTTATAATACTTTATATGAAAAAGTAATTTTATAACTGTAGGGTTTTTGGACAATAACTTCGCAGGGTACATTTTTCTGAAACAGTTTTCAATATACAATTATCAAAATTTATTTGTATGTGGGATACATTGTAATTTAACTACAGAACTAATTTTGATTTTGGACTAGAAAAAAATTACCAAGTTTTTTTAAAAAAATTAGAGAATTTTTGTTTACTTTTTTGAGTAATATTTTTAAAAATATTTTATTTTCATTCTAATAAAACATCTAAAATTTAGGTTTAACATTTAGTTTTTAGACTAACCAAACGGTACATAAAATTTCGTTTTGATTGGAAATATACTTACTGTTGCAAGTAATTGGATCCATAAGTTAAGTTTGAGTGTCTAATTTATTACTTCCACTTAAGGAAATATGGCAAATGTGAGCTCCAGGCACGTAGGTATAGATTTTTCATGGGAGGGCTTCAATTCCCCTTTCCCCCAAAAAATTCAAAACTCCCCCTCACACCCATTTTTTTTAAAAAAAACTATTAATTTTTATTTAAGTACACAGGAATAAATTGACAGATAAATATCGAAACAGCAACATCATTTAGCTTTCATGAAATCGTTACCAATATCAGTCATTACCTATTTTTAAAATTAGTAAATGTCACTCCTAAATAGGAAATAAATTAGAGAACAAATTTAAATTTAGAGATCCCTTGTTTAGAATAATATATGGTTTTAGAACATCTTGTTTATACGGCCCAGTTTGACCATATTTTCCCTTTGTAACCGAAATTTAAATACTAAATAACGAAACACGATGACGTCATTTTAGGCTTAGTTTGACATAAAAATGACATAAAAACATGCTTTTGACGCCTTTTAAAAACTATTTTTCGATGTAAGACACGGGAAGATACCAGGTTTTTCCACATGTTATTCAACAAGAAATATTATACGAGAAATAGAAATTTTTACAATTTTTACAGTAATTCGATTTTTAATTTTTTTTTTCTTCTTCTTGACTTTCAATGGGAGGGGTTTGAACCCCCTGAACCACCCCCTTACCTACGTGCCTGGTAAGCGCACGTGTTCTGCGCATGCGTTGGTGTGTTTCGAAAGCACTGCGCTGCAAGGCGAAAAAGGAGAAGCACTTGTAAGTTTGGTATAAGCGGTTGGGTGCTCCCTCTGCTGTATAATATGCTTCCACTAAGGAAATAAACGTTTTATTGTTTGTTGAAAAGATGCAATCTTTGTTGCATTTACCCGGACACTAATTTTAAGGGGGAAAATTTCCCACACTTACTCATTTGCCATGCAGGTACTCATTTTTAAGTACCTTTTTTTACACTGTATCCTATCCAACGAGTAAACTCTTATGTCTTTTTATATTGTGCAGCGTGATGAAAACAATCAAGGAATGCTTCTTGCACAGCCTCAGAGGTTGTTCTCCAGATGTTACTGAAGCGTTTTTAACTCTGTTGGAGACGCTAACTAACACTGCCTATCTGAGCGGTGGGGATCAATCGTCTGAGGAATCGTCTGCTGAGTTTGAAGACGAGCCCCCCGTTATGCGAGAAAGACGCCATGTTACCCTGAGTAGCATTAAAGTCACTAATGATGGCATGGTGATTTGTGAGAAGACCGAGCAAGGTAAGGAAGTTTTTATAATCTACATTATATAAGTTTTTAATGGATGTTGTTCATATATATTGGCAGTAGTACACTATTAAAAAACTAATTTCAACGTTGCACCATATATTGGTGCAAATCAGAGGTCTTCAGCAAATTGCACCATATTATGATGGAATCTAGGGTTGAACCAAAAATCTTTTATCGGAAAAAAGCCGATAATTGGTTCAAGTTCCTTAACTGTAACCGAAATTTTCGCTGTCGCTTCATCAACAGGCCGAGGAATCCCCTTCAAGAAAGACAACGACGAACAAGGGCCTCCGAGGCCCAATGGATAAAGGCGTTTAGCTATGAATCAGAGGATTCCTAGATCGAGCCTAATCGGTGGACTTGACAAAGAAATGTAAAAAAGTTGCGATCTAAGGTTGTCAGTTTCTCTACAAAAATACTATTACTGAAATACTAAGAAAACTCGAATTTTGAGTTTTATGCAACGTTATGAGTTTTGGTACAACGTTTCACCACTAAGCAACGTTTTACCGTGGTAGCACCGTAAATGGTGAAACTAAGCACAAAATGTTGGTTGCAGCTTTGGATACCAAATTTTGGTGCAAAATCGTAATTATTTTTAACAGTGTATGCAGAAAATGTGTATGGGAGGGGTTAAGGGTGTGGGTGTGGGGGGTGTCATTACACCTTCAATCATCTTTGTTACTATAAATTGAAAAAATATCCAATATATGTTATGTACCCACGTTTCTTTCGAATATATTGCGTGGTATCTCTTCTCTTTTTCTCTATAATGAGCTTACACATTACTATATTGTCTTCAACGTCGCATCATTTGTATTTTCGGAAGTGAATTTTGTATTTTCGGAAGTGAATTTTGTATTTTCGGAAATAAAATTGGGCAAATGTTTCTAACATAAGTAACACTGTCATTTTTGAGAATTCTGTGATCATCAAGGCTACTTTCGTTATAGTTGACAATCGCGTAGTCATTGAATCAGGACAATGCTCCGCACTCCTGATGCTGGACGTGGCCAAGGCCTTTGATAGTGTCTACCACCGGGGCCTAATTTTCAAACTTATAGTTCAAAAATTCCCAGCAGCAATTATTCACCTACTCATATCATATCTTCAAGACCGCACTTTCAGAACCAAAATTGGACAGGAGTTCTCAAATTTCAAAAACATCAAAGCAGGAGTCCCTCAGGGCTCTGTACTTGGACCCATCCTTTACATCCTATACACAGCAGACTTCCCCACTTTCCCGGAAGACCATAACATTCTTACGGCATTTTATGCAGACGACACTGCTATTGCGTCCACTTCAGTCAGACAAGATTTTGCACTTTCAAGACTTAAAGACAAACTTTTAGACATTGAAAGCTGGTGTTCTAAATGGAAAATAAAGATAAATCCAGAAAAATCTAACATCCTTCTTATTGGCAGAAAACTTATTGATAAGGAAAACTTTAAAATACAGCTCTTCAACAAAAACATCCCTTATGTCACGAAAGCAAAATATTTAGGAGTCATCATCAATAGTAAACTTAGCTGGACAGATCACTTTTCACATGTCAAAAATAAATGCAATATGTTCAGGCAAAGACTTAGGCCCCTTATCGGCAGATCTTCAACTATAAGCTCACACCTCAAAAAACTCATCTACACTAGCACTTTAAGACCAATTATCACATATGCATCTCCTGCCTTTGCCACTGCCTCCATTAATGAACTCAATATTCTGCAAAAAGTTCAAAATAAAATCCTGAGAGAAATAGTTAATCCACCATCTTACTACGTGCGCAACGCACTCATCCACAAAGACCTCAATATTCCCACTATTCACCAATATGTCTTGGAAGCCAACCTAAAATTTTACAGTAAATCAATTGAGGAAGATGATCAACTTAGAAAAATTTTCTCCTACCAAATTTTAGAAGAAGATGCAAGAATCCGTCCTTTTGCTGCTTTGGCTTGCTCTGAGGCTATAGCAGCATGGAGAAGACACAATTAGATAAATTATCATTCAGAGATTTCATAATCCTACAACCATTCAAAATTCTAGCTATCATCCTCATTCCCCAGTCTGAGCAACCTATTATAGGGCCCCACCTCGAGTGGGGAACACCAAGTAGGTCAGGCTGGAGTTTGATAGCATTGCCCTGCCCCTCCCCCCTTTTAGAAACAAATGGTTAAATCCAACCAGATTTCTCAAATTTTTTCCAAAACTTAACAGATGAAGATTGAAGAATGAAGAGTTTGGACTCTCCTTGAAGACTGACAGTTACTCTAAAGAACTTTAAATATCACAGATGAAGAATGAAGACATTCCATTCTACTCAAAGATTAGACTTAGATCAAGGATTTCAACGTGTTAATTGCCTCGGCTTTGCTGTTGTACAGTGCTTTTCAACACGCACACTGTTAGATAATTCCTTTCCAGAGTTCACTTTTAATTTTAATTTTTTTTTTTTTTTTTTTTTTTTTTTTTTTGAATTACGTTTCACTAGATTTGACGAATTTTATCTTATTTTAATCTAAAATTCGCTAATTTTAGACTTAGATTAATTTTAACTTTTGTTAGCTTGCTAAAAAATCTTGAAATTTATCTTCTTTTCTTTTCAACTGTATATCGGTGGAAGGGGTTCAACTCAAAATTGAATTTTGGCTACCGCTATACCTCTACAAATTTATACTCTTAATGATGAATTTACTTATTGAGGGTTTAAATCCGCTTTCATTTCGGTCGTGTTTTAGCTTTCTTTTCGTTCCTCTGGGCAAAGTTTTTTTTTTTTTTTTTTTTTTTTTTTTGGTATGTCTGGTTTTCTTGTTGTCCGGTCCGTTTCTTCCTGTGTCTTGTCCTGGCTTGATTGGTGGTTTTCCGAGTGAATGGTCGCTTTCGGGCGAATGAATGGCCTTCGTACAATCAACTTAGTTATAACTTTCGTTTCACATATTTCGACTTTATCTTAGATGGAGAGGTTTTTAGCCCTTGCTGTGCCCAGGTACCTCGAATTAAAATTATGTTCCTCGTTTTTCATTGAATCACGTGACTTTTGGTGACACAAGAATCCTCAAATATTGAACGAGAGTAATTTACTCAGATTCCTTTTCGACCCTATTCTTGGGTCATCAGCTTATGTTTGGTTCTTGTTATTGCCAAATTTACTCGTTTGGAGAAATATGTAATCGGAGCATATAGCAGGGGTGGGTTTCGTCAACAATGACAAATGTTTCGTCATATATGAGAATGCAGTTTTAACAGTGAAATTGCTAACCGTTTGGTTCTCCCGTTTGAGAAAAACCAATCTTCATTGGATTAAGAACATGCTATTGATGTCCATTTTGAAGAACAAAACAAAAAAAAAGTCATTATTTCTGTCTAAGATAAAACACTCAACTGCTAAAAATGTTTAAACAAATTCTGAAAATTTGCTAGATATTAAAAACAGAATGTACATTATACCGGTTACTTCAACTATCCCCATTATTAATAATAACTTATTTTTGCACGACTGTTTATTATACAAATACAAATATTGACGACCAACAACAGTCTCAAGGTCCACCAAGGTTGGTCCAGCTAGTATCTCCTAACTATTCCCCAATATGAATATCCAAATTCTTCTTAAAATCCTTTACTCATGTACAATTAACAATATGCACTGGCCAGTTGTTCCACTTGTCAATTTTCCTTTTATAGAAATCTTCGCTACAAAATACTAGAAAAGTCGTCCAGAATATCCGCAAAAAATTAACGGCGTGTATACGGGACTGGTGCACGATACATCTGGTCGGGGTCCAAAGTCCCGAAATGTACTGAAGGCGTTGGGTGTCAGTTCAGGTGTTTCCTCGTCATCTGACTATGGTTCTGAAACAACGAGGTGCATGTTGTATGAATGTGTGTGTGAATGTGTATATGTTCCCGGGTCTTTCCTTTGAGATAGACACCGAACTGCGTCGCCAATAGCCCGCTGTGCAGCTCTAGGGCGACGTTAATTAACCAACACCTATTATAGAAATAACGTTTTCTCGCTTCCCGGTTAAAATGCGAGTTGTTTAATTTAAATCCATGACCTCTCGTTCTATCACTCGTATTAATATTTATTAATATTGTTTAATATAACTTATTTTCTTTTAAACTTATTTAACATAGTCCGCCGGCGTCCTCTCGGTTGTGCTGGGTTGCCTTCGTGGTGGCAGAGTCACCATGTGTGACTAACACCTCGCCGTATGCCTTAGGGCTGGCCGGTCGTAGAAACTGGATGAACTCATTTACCTTAGTTTATTAATAATTATCATATTTTTTACTTTGCAGAAGGATCATCGGAGGAATTTAACCCAAACACCCCAGCCAAAGGTATTATTATTTTTTAACATTAAGTTTTGAAATAAATAATCAATGTACTTGAAAATTCATAAAAAAGCTTTTGTGTAAAATAATATTGAAACACTTCAATGTTTAAAGGAGTTTATCCAAGTAATTTTATTATTGTTTCAGATATATGTGAACCAGTACGTTCCTGTAAGTATGCATGTACTTTAACGAGTTTTATATTGATGTATTTATATAGTTATTGATTTTATTACTTTTTCACTTTCTTATATATATCTGTAAATCGTCAAATAAATGGCTTGAAAATATTGTTACTATCTGACACCCCATTTGTAATAACACACAAAAAAAATATTGCTTTCAACCAAAAAAAAGTTTATTTAAAAATAATTTTATTTCTAAATGATTTAATGTTCTAATTCTATAATAAATAATTATGTTTTTTAAATGTATACTTTTAAAAGTAGGTAAGCGCTTATGAATAAATGTGAACAAATTAACTTAAATTAGGCGATCAGATATCCGTAATATTTTCACGCAGTAAACCTATTGATCTACATTTTCCAAATTTTTAGAGATTTAAGATTTCAGTTTCTAATAGACAGCTTTAATCTTCAAACTAAAAATACAATATATATCCAATGAAGCTAAGGATATAATCACAATTTGGTTAGTTTTGTTATTGCATCTTGTGAACGACGATGTATGACAACAAGTGGTTACAAAAACAATATATTGATAGAGATTTTTAATGTATTTTAGACACATTTGAAATCTAATATATATTTAAAAGACGAGACCGAATATTGCCTGCTAAGTTATATAACCATTTTTTATTAGCAAGATGTAATTTAAGAGGGAGTAAACTGCAGATGTGCCAAAACTATAAAATATTAAGCAATTAATAAGTTTATTACGCTTTAAAAAACGATAAGTTATCATCGTGGCGCCATCTACATCACAATATTTAAACAACATTCAAATTACTTTGTTAAACAGGCTGAATTCAACTAAAAAGCAGTAACAGCATAACATTAATGTGAGTAAAGCGAGAATTAGTTTGCGCAACAAACTAAAGAAGATTGCGTTGCGTAGCAATCCTCCTAGAGTTGAAGAGCGTTAGCGAATTGGAGGCGGTGCCACCTCATATCAAATTAACCCTTTGGGTACATTTGACGAGTGAGACTCGTCATCTGCTTACTTGGGCGAAATTACGTTGGACGAGTCTCATTCGTCATCTGTATTTAAGAAGCAGGCTTTGATGTTTACCGCCCCCTCCGCCAGTGTGCGTTGATCGCAAACAGTTTGTTGTAGGGTCGGTCAAGAATGGGATCAATTGAACCTCACCAAATCCGTCCCATGGGCATAAAAATCTTCAAATAATTCAGTACTCAAAGGGTTAATGAAAAAATTAAAATAAATACATATTTTATTTTTATTTCTAATACCCTATTAAAGTATTAATCGTATCACTCAGAAAAACACTAAAACAAATCTTTATGCTGTGTTTGAACATCAACCATAAAGCTCAGAGATAAGAACAGATTCAAGAAACAATTTTGTAAATCAGGCAAATGCTTGCACATTTGACAGGGGTAATAAAAAGTAGTAAGATGAGAATAATTAAGTTTTTAATTGGGATTCATACGATTCCAATTTTTAGTCAAGTTACCTTAATTATCTTGAAAATATTTATATTAGTTTTTGGGAAATATTATAAGTTTAGTAAACATTCCTTTGCAGCTGATAATGATGATGATTCTCAGAGCACTACATATATCTTGCGAAAGAGTTGCCGCAGCTACGACATCAAGACATGGATCGACAAATTAAACAAATGTGTCGAAGAAATAAGTGATGACATTGCTCTGGAAGACCCAGACAGTCTGACAATAGACAGGTAAGAAAAAAGCCCTTTTAATTGTCTTGCTCAATGTTTAACACATTTTAAGTAATTTCAACTATTCGAATTTGAATCATTGATTGAATCATTTTAATGATATACTTTAATATACACTCAACCTGTTTTTGTGCGGTCTTTTTTTGTGTGATTTTTTGTGTGCGACTTTTTTATGCGACTTATTTTTGTGCGGTATATGAAAATTTCAATCAAATCGGAATATAATTGATTATATGGCTACCGATACATACACAAGCGTCTAGTGTAACAACAGTCGTCGCAAAAACTGATCACTGACCACATGGTAACTGAAAAAAAGTCAACTCTAAACGAGTGCGAGGTAGTATCTTCAAGTGACGAAAGCGATTTTGAACCAAGTTCGCGTATTGTCAGACTACGAAAGATAATGGTTATACGTTTTGAAAAGTTTGTATGTGTAAAATAAGTACATAAGTAATAAAATATTTAAAAATGTTCGCATGTGTATTTTCTAAATCAGATTCCAAAAGGTTTGGCGAGATTCCAAGTAGCTGTCAAGCCTCGTGTCTTGATTTCGTTTAAAAAAGCAATTCCTAGTTATTTCGCAAGGTTTTGAATTATTTTCTATGTGAGACTTTTTTTATGCGGTCCCTATCCACCACATAAAAAAAATTTAATTGTGTTGCGAAAACTATTTATTATAGCTACTCGTGAAGTTTTGTGCGAATTTTTTTATGCGGTCCCTATCCACCGCCAAAAACAGGTTTGAGTGTATATGAAAATTCACCCGTTACTTAATGTAACGATATCAATCTATATATGACTAACATTGTACTTAGGATACATATAAGTTATTTTTAAAAAAAACTGGTTTTAACTGAGCACAGCTGATACACTCATTTCTCCATTCATGTTTTAGAGAGAAAAGTTTTACAAACTCTCTAACTTTTATTATTGCTTGCTATTTGTGTTAAGCTTGCACTAGCATCTTTTCTTACTTTTCATTTCCATTTTACTTTCTTATCTCTTAGAATTAAACCAGATCACTTTCGTTGCCTAGTAAGTTTCATGTGAGCAGGTTTACTGCTCTGCATATAATTGGTAATAGCAATATATATTCCAAATACAATCCATCACTTGAATTTGATTCCATCCTATTGTAAGACACACTAGTTGAAAATACACACAGCACATAATGAAAATCATTACAAACCTAGCAATTTAAAATATCTGCGTTTATATTGATTTGAAATAAATTGTATAAATTGTGTGCACTTGAAATGGACCGAGTAATATGCCCGTAAAACTCCGAGTTTATGATGATTTGAAATGAATTGTATAAAATTTGTGCACTTGAAATGGACCGAGTAATGTGCCCGTAAAACTCCGAGTTTATGTTGATTTTAAATGAATTGTATTTATTGTGTGCACTTGAAATGGACCGAGTAATGTGTCCGTAAACCTTCGAGTTTATGTTGATTTAAAATGAATTGTATAAAATTTATGCACTTGAAATGGCCCGAGTAATGTGTCCGTAAAACTCCGAGTTTAATGTGATTTGAAATAAATTGTATAAATTTTGTGCACTTGAAATGGACCGAGTAATGTGTGCGTAAAACTCCGAGTTTATGTTGATTTGAAATGAATTGTATAAATTTTGGGCACTTGAAATGGGGAACTAGTTATTCCTTAAACATTTGTAGTGAACACATGCTAAAATAGATGTTTAAAAATCTTCAACATTGCATAATATATTTATTCTTGTATTACAAACGAAATTAATCATTAACATTTATAAATGTTGTATATTAGGGTCTTGAATGTGTTCAGAGACTGTCTAAAAGAACATGGACATTTGCAATGTCGCCCAAAAGTTCAAAAAACCTTCAGACTGTTTCTAACCTCAATTCTAAATACACTAAGAATGATGTCTAGTAAGTAGTTTTATCCATTTTTAAATCTAAACCTAATAAAAAAAATTATTTAGTATTTTATTCAGATAACATAAGAATTTTATTGATATTATCACTCGTACGTATTTTGTATCAAATGTATGCAAAACTGTGTACAGTTATTTGAAAGTGTACAATAATGAAATATTAGTGTAGGTCTTGGAAAAATTTATAATATAAAAAATATAAAAATAAAATAAAAAATATAAAAGTAACATTGACATTAGTCAGTGTCACTTTTATATTGATTATAAAATTTAAAAAAAGGCATGATTTCTAAAATTTGAAAAGAAAATTTACATTCAATGTTTTTACTAAATTCATGAAATTTGACTATTTTTGAACTTAAATGTATTACATTCACTGAAATTTTAATAATTTTACTGCAATTTAATATATTCTTTAATCTTTAATATTGGGTACAACTCAGTGACAATCTTGCGATTCATACCGATTCATTGGAGTTAACGCCGTAGGCCCCGGACACTTGAGATCTGACATAGACGTTAGGCGGCTAGAGAGAAACCAGGAGAGCTGGTCAAGAATTTAATATCTTAATTTATTCTCTCAATATATATTATACAATATTTAGTAATTATTGGTGTTTTAATAACTAATTTTATACATCATTAACATTTTTTGTCTGAAAGTATGAAGAAAACAGCTTAAAGACAATGTATACCTTGTATTTTCATGCACATTATTGCTAAAATATAACGAATTAATGCATAA
Organism: Troglohyphantes excavatus; assembly: GCA_963932185.1. Lineage (NCBI taxonomy): Eukaryota > Metazoa > Arthropoda > Arachnida > Araneae > Linyphiidae > Troglohyphantes > Troglohyphantes excavatus. Next base: position 61,211,822 of record OZ010670.1, read on the forward strand.
AAGTTTAGGTAAAAGTAACGAATAAGGGGGCCACTCCGCCAAATCAATTTTCGTAATCAAACTTGGCGTGGAAGATCCATGGTTACCATTACCAACGCCGAATTATACATGTCTTATTAACAAGTAGGAGGAGTCACTTGGTGCAAATTAAACCAATAAGAGACACACAATGAAACTTTTAACTGACGTCATTTCAGGGATGGTTTGTAGTTTGGCTCCTGGTAATTAATTGGCTACTAAAAGTTGTTCGAAAAGTTTTGATATTGATTTTAATAAGAAAATAAAATAAAAAACTAGTCAGGAAGCATCGAATTATGAAACCAACAACAAAATGGAGAGAAAAATTAACGAAATTAAAATTCGGTTTCGAATTAGCGTATATGTATTAAACTTATTATACAAATATTTTCATACTCGTGTGTGACGTCACAAGTAGGTGGAGCTACGTGCTGTAAATAAAATCAATGAGAGACACGGGATGCAATATTTGTGCATGCGTTGTAATACACATTACGCAAACATTGGGTATGGTTGCCAATTTGAACTGAAATCATATTTGGTGATTTATAATTGACAAATTGGTGGAGTGGCATCCTTATTTTTTACTTTAACGGATATTTATTTGATAATATACTTTCACTTAAAACATGTATCTCATTATTTTTCAGTAAAGTCCAGTGAAAAGTCTTGCCATGATGATCTGGCTATCGAAAATATTGCTACTTGTGTGAATCACCTTCATCTATACCTGGTCGTCAAGTATCATGTATCGGTGCTGAGAAAGTACTTATATTTTATTTTAAAAAATCAGTACATATTTAAAATAAATGTCTGTTTAATTTTTTTTTTCTACATTCCACTAATAAGTCACATAACTCTTTAAATATTGATTACAATTTTATTTCGGATTTTATGACACTAAATGTAATTTATTTTATTGCTGATGAAAATTCTCGCAATTCAAATATTTTATTAAATGTAATTGAATGTTTAATGACAAAATTTCCTGTAGAATTGTTTTTTTCTAGTCCTTTTTGTCAAATGCCAGGCATGATAATTTTCCACGTTTGCATGAAATTCCGCTTTTTTCCTGCTTTCCTAAAACTTTTCCTTTGTTTCCCAAAATTATTTTTTCATAACATTCTTTTATTTTGTTTTTATTCCCTAATTTTCATACATAAACGAAATTTTCTAATATCGTTTGTTTGAAATCTGACATTTATAACATTAATTACGATGGAGGGTTTTCAAACATTTAATTCCAATAGGTTTTTTTCAAACGTTTAATTGTTATAGAGGATTTTCAAACATTAAATTCAGATGGAAGATTTTCAAACACCTATTTCCATATAAAGGATTTTCAAACATTAAATTCGAATAGTTTTTTTTAAACATTTAATTCCAATAAAGGACTTTCAAACATTTAATTCCAATGAAGAGTTTAAAAGAGACCAGAACAAAATGAACCAGATATGCTTTTACACATGTTTCGCATATAGAGGACTGCTTTTTTTCCCCTTCTATGCGTTTCTCATGGTATTCATTCTTTGAAAGAAAATAAAAAATAAATTATTAAACTTTTTAAGCCGATTTATCGATTTCATGCAAAATTGTTCTTCTGTAAAAAATATCAATTAGTTTATATGCAAATGTTTGACAAAATGTTCTTAAAATTCTAGACTGTGAATATTAAACAGTATGTATTATATATAATTGTCAATGTTGCTTGAAAAATAAGGAAATAAATAATACTGTAATTCGGACATTATAGGTTATTGTCTAACTTTTTTATTAAACTTGTATATATTTTTAAAATTCAAAACATTTCTATGGATTTTCTAAACTATAAATGCGTAATAAAACCCTCTCTTACTAAACAAGTTATGCTACAATTGAATATAAATTAATAACAATTCTAATAATATTCTATTCTAACATAAAATACATTTACTTAGTTTGATTTTCCATAAATATTATTTTTTTTTATTATTATACAGTGAGGAAGCCAAGTCCTTAGAATGCCTGAAGAAGACTTGCAGGAACTGTGATTTTGAGTTTCTAGAAGGAGTTTTAATCACACTCGATGAATCCGTCAATAAAAATAAAGACGCAGTCGACGATTCCAATACTGAATATACGGTTTGTGAACCAGGTACAGTGATATGTTTGCGAGTCTGTCATTCGAATATAGTGATTAATTCTATTTAGAATTGCAAGTTTCACATTTGAAATTTTTTTCTGAAATAAAATATATATTTTTAATAAGTACTTCTATTAAAATATTCTGAGCAATTTTTTCGATTAATCGATATTTTCGAATAATCGATATTTTTGATTAATCGATATTTTTGATTAATCGATATTTCCGATTAATCGATATTTCCGATTAATCGATATTTCCGATTAATCGATATTTCCGATTAATCAATATTTCAAGTATATCGATATTTCAAGTATATTGATATTTCAAGTATATCGATATTTCCGATTAATGATTTCCGATTAATCGGAAATCGATATTTTACGTATATAATAATCGATATTTTAAGTATATCGATATTTTCCATACATAGTACATGTAGTTGATATATCGATATTTTCGATTAATCGATATTTCAAGTATATCGATATTTTCTATACATACATGTAGTTGATATATCGATATTTTTTTTATATCGAAATTTCCGATAATCGATATCTTATTATTTGAATAAGTGAAGTAACACAAAAGTGTTTTCCTTAGACTTATCTTTCGGAACTGGAAGGTCTGTTCGACTAATCGTCATCGACAATTGCAAAATCGTAATGATATTTTACTTCCGGAATTACGAAATATATCAAATAGTCGCTCAAGCCTAGCAGAAGTCGTGACTTTAACAAGTGTCACCAAAATTGAATCATTAGTTTCCGATGTATGAGTAATCAAACCCACACATCTCTACAGTTTAATAAATAGCATAGATAAATCAGACAAAAACTTAGATTAGATGTATAAAGATGTTTCCTTGTTATTTCAGATGACCCTGAATACAACAGAATAGCAGATCTGTGCCAGGGACTGGAACGAGAAGCGCCCCCTACACAATCAGTAAGAGCCAACTTCGTCAAAAGAGCCCTGGTAACTGAAAACGAAGACTCAATGGAAGACGATTACGATAAATCGGATTATGGGGACCCAGTAATCGATGAAAGTGAATACCAACCCACAGTTGGATATAAGCCATTGTTCAATGATTATGAAGGTATAGTTTTATGCATGTGCAGTAGATATATAGATAAAAAAAAGTTTTTATTGCACACTGTTAAAAATAGGTACTCAAAAATAAGTAAAATGTACTATTTTTTTATTATATTCGAAGATATTCATAGCCCCGAAAACATGCGTTTCGTTTTTGAAGAAGACATGTACTCAAAAATGAGTTCAATGGGTATAAATGAATGAAAAAACAGTAGCTTGCCTACATAGGCTGCCTTCATAAAACACTTTCAATAAATATCGACAATTACAACCAAGACTTGCCGGGAATCGAACCCAGATCTGTAGGCACTGCTGTCCTATTGGTCATCTATTGTACCATCAGGGCAACGTAAAGCAGTTATAATCAGAAGAAATGTTAAAAATAGTGTGCCAAAAGCACGGGAAAAAAGATAAAAGATTATAATAAGATTATTTTTTTTTTTAATTTCTGCCAAATTGAGAGGCCTCCGTGGCCGAGCGATTAAAGGCGTCAGCTGGGAATACGAAGGTCCCTGGTTCGATGCTAGGCGGTGGACTTGACAAAGAAAAGTAAAAAGTAGTGATCTTGTGATCAGAGGGTTGCCAGCTTCGCTACAAAATACTAGAAAAGTCGTCCAGAACATCCGCAAAAATTAACGGCGTGTATACGGGACTGGTGCACGATACATCTGATCGGGGTCCAAAGTATCGACGTCTATTGAAGGCGTTGGGTGCCAGTTCAGGTGCTTCCTCGTCATCTGACCATAATTCTAAAATAACGACGTGCGTGTATGAATGTGTACGTGTTCCCGGGTCTTTCCTTCGAGATAGACCCCGAACTGTCGCCAATTGCCAACTGTTTAGCTCTAGTGCGACGTTAATTAATTAACCAAACCAAACCATCTGCCAAATTGAATTTTTCTCTATCCAAGAAAAAAAGAATTTTTGAAACTGGACATTATTTGTTTTTTAACCAATCCGGTTAATTAAAAATTCCAAATAGTTAAATGTCATATATATATATATATATATATATATACATTCTCCAACAAAAAAATTGTCCAAATATCTGAATTAGAACAAAAATCTTGCGCGAATATACATAAAAAAATAACTGTCAAATTGATAACCGATCTCTTTTTGGCGATTTTCTGAAATTGGTTGGCGCGCTTTTAAGCCGTTAAAACTTAAGCTATATAGAATTTTCATTACTGCTACAAGTCATGACCGGTACACTGTTAAAAATTTCAGTTCAATAATATATCTTGGTGCAAAACAGAGGTCTGCAGCAAATTACACCATATTATAGTGGAATCCAAAAATCCTTTAATACTTAAAAAAGGATAATCCTCATCCTTTTTTTTTGGTGCTTAAATAAAAAATCCTTTATTGGAAAAAAACGGAGGTTTCACCGATAATTGGTTACAGCTCTTTAATTGAAATGGAAATTTTCGTTGTCGCTACATCAACAAGCCTACGAACAACGGCCTCCGCAGCGCAGTGGATAAAGGCGTTCAGCTGTGAATCAGAGGATTCCTAGTTCGATCCCGATCAGTAAACTTAACAAAGAAAAGTAAAAAAATTTGGTCCACTTAGCTGCAACCAAATGTTGTTTGTAGCTAAGTGTGGTACCATATGTATTATACTCTAACATTAAAACATATTTTTAATACCTTCTTATTTGGACTTGGGAGGACTAAAAAAATGAATGCATGACAAAAAGTTGTACCTGAGAAAAGTAATCTAATATAATTTTATATGGGATATTTATGATTGTGCTCCCAGGATTGGGTTAGCTAAATGTTCTAATTATAAATGCTGTATTATAGTGAATCCTGTAAACTTAACAAATTTAATCATCCAGATTTTTTTCAGTCGACAGCACTAAACAGGAATGTGACTACCATCAGTACATGAAGTATTTGGAAACGATATTTGAATGCCAACACATAAGAATGGAAACTCTGATTTATTTTAATGGAACAAATTGTGAACTTAATTGGACAGAAAAGTAAGATTCATTATGTTTAAACAGAAATCAGTAATACATTCTCAGTACATTGTTAAAAATATATATTTAAAAATAAGGAAAATGTACACATTTTTGATTACATTCGATGCTTATCATAGCTCTTAATACATAAGTGTAATTTTTGAGAAAGACCTGTACTCAAAAATGAGTAAAATTAATAAAAATAGCAGTTGCTTGACTACATAAATCACTTTTTAAATCATTTTAACAATTACAACCAGTACTTACTCAGAATCGATATTTGTGTATAATTTTTGATATAAATTTTTGTGAAGCACTAAAAGGGATTATCTACCTGTAAAATCATCTTCTTGCTAAATGAGGCCCTTGTATTACTAACCATATTGGTATTGTAAGACACAACAATAGCCTTCTCACTGCTCTTGAAATTTGCCATTAATTTATTATATATGTACTTAATTAATTTTGCCTTGGTCTACATGTATTAGAAAGTTCTTCAGACTCAATATTTTTGTACTATCTGTCACATGATAATGAAATGTAAATAATTTACTTTCTTTAACGGATCCATTCAGTATATTAGTCAAATTTAATTCGCACCTCATCATAAGCAGTACCCATGATATTAATTTTCTTAAATTTGTTTTCGCAACGGATATCTATAGTTTATGTAGGTAGAACTCTGTAATTATTGTACAATGCACATGGCATCAACTGAAAACACGTTTTTATGACAAGTTATTGGCATTTCTAGAATATCGCCTGGTAGTTTAAGAGAGAATGTTTTCGATACGAGTTCATGCTTGGTAGTTAGCATATGCATAGAGCCATCAGGATTGGAATTTGAAGGAGGGGAGATATGGAACTCATATGTACAAATAGCATTCTTGTGGTACTAAATGTGGACGAGGTTTCCGCATAAATCAGATTAGCCTATAAACCAGATCAAAAGTAGCCTATAAATCAGATTACGATCCAGTCTAAGATTAAGCATTTGTATTTCGACTTTAATTGGTTTTAAAGTACTGTCTGTATCTTTAAAAAAAAAGAAAATGTGTTTCGAGTCTGTAAAACTCAGTAATTGACTAATTGACATGGGCGTTTTTGTATAAAATGCTCAAATGCAAGTAGGTAAAATGCCAAGTGTATCACGAGCGATTGTGTCGTTTACAACCTTTTGTGAAAGAACTGAAGAGAAGGTTATCACATTGAAAGGCTATCTGTATTTTAAAATTAATAACCTTCAGTCGATAGAACCTCTGCGAATTCCGTTGCTTCAAGTATTTTTCTGGCGCCACCCGCCCCCCCCCCCTTCCCCCACTGAATCTCTCATGGTGCAGATATAGACCTTGTCTATCAGATTTATATTTTTTTATTTTTTATTTTCTGAGAAATGTTGTCCAATGCTGGAGTAATTGGGAAATACTCATCCATTTCTGTTGACGTCATAGATCCTAGGCGTTTGAAGTCATAGCTCTTTGAAAATAATATGTATGTACTTGTAATATATATTTCCATAATCTACATCAAACACCCTTTAATTTGATATGTTACAAGATTATGCAATAATGACTTTGACACAATGTCCTACAATGCGTTGATATGTTAGTTTAGTATAACTTTAGAGGCCCCCTCCCCTGTACATTGAAAAGATGAAATGTAAAATTGACAACAAGTAAAATTGTCATATTTGGGTTACACTTGACCCATATCAAATGAAAAAACAATTTCGGCTCAATTTCTAGAGTACGTTACAACAGCCACCCCACTAGATAAATGACATAGCAACGTGTAGAAGAAGGCTAGTCGAGTTGGCCAAAATTAGTTTCACCCATCCCGCCTTCTGGCTGTGTACCACATGGAAGGAGATGTCCTCCTTCGTTGCAGTATATGCTTTCGGTCTATCACTTCACGGGAAATCCTCGTTTGGGGATAAGTGACCTAACATCATGTAGAGGATCGATGGGCTTGTCAACTTGGTTGACTATTTATCCTCTCCCCCCCCCCTTATCTTTCGACTAATTGCAGTATACGGTTCCCTCCATGTATACGGTTTTGCCCTATAACACCATGTAGAAACATCTTATGGAGATAAATGGCATACCATCGTGATGAAGAATGTAAGCCGTGTTGACCAAGATTCACCTATTCCGCCTTTTGGCCTGTGTGCCACGTGATGGAAGGGAATGTATCCCTTGACTGTCATATGTGTCTTCGCCTTATAACTCCACGGGGAATCAGCATTTAGATGTAAATGACCTACCAGGAGGAAAAGTTTAACACGTCAACCAAGTTGGCTATTGATCCTTACTCCCATAATACCATTGTACCCGGGCCACAAAAATACTCGCAAATAAAACCTTGTGGTGGAAAGCTGCCTGTACCTCCTTTATTTTTAAATTGTATATTTTCTCTAAAATCCATGGGCATATTCTTATTAAATATTGTCTGTATTGTGCTTTGCAGAGCGTTTGAAGCACTGGTGAAATGTGTATTGGAAAACCGGGAAAGCCAATTGCCTTGTCACTTTAGTGATCAGGGTCAAATTAAAGAATACCTCATTGATTTGAGTGTGAAGCTGGATGCTAACAGAAAGCACAAATGGAAAGGATGTAAGTAGATTCATTATATTCGATATATGCCATAATTCAAACGGTTTAAAGCAGCTAGGTTTGGTATATGCATTATTTGCAAAAGTGAACCTCTAACTCAGTTTATTCTTAAAATGTATTGCTGAATGATTAATTTTATTATGACAATAAACTGTTACCTTAAATTTACTTAACTAACTTCCTTAATGATTAATTTAACTTACATTTAAAAAGCCGAACTGGCCAGAGCTGGTATTTTGCCCTTGGGGCTCAACCACTGAGGAAGCTGGTTTGTTTCCCGGCATGTATATAGCCATCTGATAATCCTCAGATCTGTTCCTTTCACACAACACAACCAAAGATAATCTGCTGTGTGGGGGGAAATTGTACACATCAATCCATCGTGAACCAATATCCTCCCCCATATACAAGTAGCATAAGATACCAGCTCAAGTACTGACATATGTTCAAAATTACGAGGCACTGTTCCAGCGTCTTTGCTTAAGAATATATCGTGAACTGTTACCTATAGCTCATTTTGCAGCTTCTAGTGAGCGTTAATTCAACCAACTTAAACTAAAAATATTACTTAATTGTTTGGTTTGTTTAATTAACGTCGCAGTACAGATGCACAGGTGGCTATTGGCAACGGTTCGGGGCCTATCTCGAAGATAAGACCCGGGAACGATGCCTCGTATTTTTGAACCATGGTCAAATGACTAGGACAACACCTGAGCTGGCACCCGACGCAACCTCAATAGGCGTCAGGACATTGGACCCGTCTCAGATTTATCGTGCACCAGTCCCGTATACACGCCAGTATAATTTGTTGGATGTTATGGACGACTTTCTAGTATTTTTGTAGCGAAGCTAGCAACCCTTCGATCGCAAGCTCACTACTTTTTTACTTTTCTTTGTTAAGTCCATCGCACGGATTCAAACCACCAATCCTCTGATTAGTAGATGAACGCCTTTATTCACTGGTTTGGTTAATTAACGTCATACTAGAACTGCACATTGGGCTATTGGCGACTGTTCGGGGTCTATCTCGAAGGGAAAACCCGGGAACACATACTAATTCACACACACATTCATCCATGCACCTCGTTATTTTAGAACCATGGTCAGATGACGAGGAAATACCTGAACTGGCACCCAACGCCTTCCATAGACGTCGGGACTTTGGACCCCGATCAGATTTATAGTACACCAGTCCCGTATACACGCTGTTAACTTTTGCGAATGTTCTGAACGACTTTCCCAGTATTTTGGAAGCGAAGCTAGCATACCTCCGATCACAAGATCACTACCTCTTTACTTTTCTTTGTAAAGTCCATCGCCTAGGACCGAACCAGGAATCTTCGAATTCCCAGCTGGGGCCTTTAACCGCTCAGCCACAGAAACCCCCTTTATTCACTGAGCAACTGGGGCTCTCTTACTTACTGAAATTGCTGTTATACATTGAGTTGCCAAATTATTATAACTATTTTCCCTACAACTCCACTACCCATACCCTGAAGCGTACGACGAATAGTTCAATTGGCGGATCGTTGATTTCAATCTGTTGTAATTTCCTGCACTGTTTCCCTTCGGTTGGTCATTTCATAGTGTATGTATGAGCATACTATATGTACAACAGGCACTTTGAGACACAGTGTTTTGGCTAATAGTCCAGACGTTATACATCTTTACTACAGCTGCTTTCGAACATTTCACACAGAGGCCTCCGTGGTCGAGCGGTTAAGGCATTCAGCTACTAATCCGAGGATTGGTGGTTCGAACCCGCACGATGGACTTGACAAAGACAAGTAGTGATCTTGTGATTGGAGGGTTGCCGGCATCGCTACAAAAATACTAGAAAATTCGTCCAGAACATCCGCAAAAATTAACAGCGTGCATACGGGACTGGTGCACTATAAATCTGATCGGGTCCCGACGTCTATTGAAGGCGTTGGGTGCCAATTCAGGTGTTGTCCTCGTCATCTGACCATGGTTCTAAAATAACTAGGTGCATGTATGAATGTAATTTACGTAATATATGAATGTGTATGTGTTCCCGGGTCTTTCCTTCGAAATAGACCCCGAACCGCCGCCAATAGTCCACTGTGCAGCTCTAGTGCGACCTTAATTAACCAAACCAAACCAAACCGAACATTTCACAAATGCGGCGATTTTGCTGATACTCACTCCATGACTCCCAGGTCCATGAAATCGCTATTTTCACCCGTATCTGTTGTAACAAAACGCTTCTATTAACGTTGTAAAAAAGCGTCTTTCCTGTATTAAATCTCTCTTGCCCTCTGGCGAAAAAAAGTGTGATGTCATAGATAATTTACGTAATATTTTAGCCACTCGGTGTATTACAATGCTAAAATTTACGTTTATATTTCAGGCCCAAACGTTGAATCGTGTTTTGAAAAAGAAGTCCCAGTGTTATCTAAGTGTTCGAATGATATATACGACCTTCTGTATTCTCCTGAGTATGAAACGGCCTCTGATAAAAGAAAGTAAGATTTTAAAAAATTATTATATTAAATTTATATAAAACTGTTGAATAATTATTTAGTTTTATAGCGGGTTAATTTAGCACCATACGCCCATACTCTATCAGTCAGACTTAGGTGATCCCTCAAATGGGAGTATCAGATATATGAAGTGACCCCCACAGCAGGCCCGTAGACAGGGTGGGGACCGACGGGACAAAACCCCCCCCGAAATTGTGTGATACTTTTTTTCAACACTCACTCCTCTTCCCCCTTCTTTTCCTTCATGTTCTTTTTTTCTTTCTTGAATCAAAGAAAACTATTTACTTCTAGTGCCTAATACCACCGATGGTGTAGAACTATAAAAATTAACTATGACGTCACAGCCAATCATTTTCTATTTTTCTACATCGGCTGGGAGTGTTCTGAACGGAAGTGAGCTGAACCACGGCCGTGGCTGAACTCTTGATTCTTTCGGCACTGAACTATAAATTGTATCTTCTGAAACGGTTATAACCAGTTCCTTCTATGGTCGTGGTTGAAACAATACTGTACCCCAACTAATTTTTTAAATGGATTTTTTTCTTCTCAAATCGTTATAGAAATGTTAAATATGTTCAAACATTTTATATTTTCTACATATAGAATCAATTTGCGTATCTCCAAAACTATAGTTTTTTTTCTGCTACTAATCCACTTTATTGGTTAAAATGTATTTCAAAAAATAGGCAATTAAAATGTGTTTTAATGTAATTTTTTTTTTTTTTTTTTTGCCAAAACACTACAATTCGGCATATTTAGCATGAACAGTTTATGAAATATATAGGTAGAAACTGCATCAAATAGGTTTGAAAATTGTTTAGATACGGTACGAAAATTATGAAGGAAAAGCTTGTCTTCGTGTTGTCGTAACAACGGAAATTAAACCGTCACCCATAACAGCCCCCGAAAAAAAATCCTGGCTACGGCCTTGCCCCACAGTACTTCTCTTTCAGTGAGTCAGGCGGAGGAACGAATGATTGAGATACCCGTGAAGTGTTATCACGTGGACAGTGGTTGAATTTGTGTTGGTTGGTTCGATGTGGTGTCAATTGTTTTTTCGAAGGTTGCGTTGATCTGAAGTCCGATGAATGTAGTCACTTTTTGGCTGTCACTTAGAATCGTTAATCGAGGACCTTCTGCATCATACGCCCATACTCTATCAGTCAGACTTAGGTGATCCCTCAAATGGGAGTATCAGATATATGAAGTGACCCCCACAGTACTTCTCTTTCAGTGAGTCAGACAGAAGAACGAATGATTGAGATACCCGTGAAGTGTTATCACGTGGACAGTGGTTGAATTTGTGTTGGTTGGTTTGATGTGGTGTCACAAGTGTTTGTTCGAAGGTTGCGTTGATCTGAAGTCCGGGACACATCAATATAGTCACTTTTTGGCTGTCACTTAGAATCGTTAATCGAGGACCTTCTGCATCATACGCCCATACTCTATCAGTCAGACTTAGGTGATCCCTCAAATGGGAGTATCAGATATATGAAGTGACCCCCACAGTACTTCTCTTTCAGTGAGTCAGACAGAAGAACGAATGATTGAGATACCCGTGAAGTGTTATCACGTGGACAGTGGTTGAATTTGTGTTGGTTGGTTTGATGTGGTGTCACAAGTGTTTGTTCGAAGGTTGCGTTGATCTGAAGTCCGATCAATGTAGTCACTTTTTGGCTGTCACTTAGAATCGTTAATCGAGGACCTTCTGCATCATACGCCCATACTCTATCAGTCAGACTTAGGTGATCCCTCAAATGGGAGTATCAGATATATGAAGTGACCCCCACAGTACTTCTCTTTCAGTGAGTCAGACAGAAGAACGAATGATTGAGATACCCGTGAAGTGTTATCACGTGGACAGTGGTTGAATTTGTGTTGGTTGGTTTGATGTGGTGTCACAAGTGTTTGTTCGAAGGTTGCGTTGATCTGAAGTCCGGGACACATCAATATAGTCACTTTTTGGCTGTCACTTAGAATCGTTAATCGAGGACCTTCTGCATCATACGCCCATACTCTATCAGTCAGACTTAGGTGATCCCTCAAATGGGAGTATCAGATATATGAAGTGACCCCCACAGTACTTCTCTTTCAGTGAGTCAGACAGAAGAACGAATGATTGAGATACCCGTGAAGTGTTATCACGTGGACAGTGGTTGAATTTGTGTTGGTTGGTTTGATGTGGTGTCACAAGTGTTTGTTCGAAGGTTGCGTTGATCTGAAGTCCGGGACTCATCAATATAGTCACTTTTTGGCTGTCACTTAGAATCGTTAATCGAGGACCTTCTGCATCATACGCCCATACTCTATCAGTCAGACTTAGGTGATCCCTCAAATGGGAGTATCAGATATATGAAGTGACCCCCACAGTACTTCTCTTTCAGTGAGTCAGACAGAAGAACGAATGATTGAGATACCCGTGAAGTGTTATCACGTGGACAGTGGTTGAATTTGTGTTGGTTGGTTTGATGTGGTGTCACAAGTGTTTGTTCGAAGGTTGCGTTGATCTGAAGTCCGGGACTCATCAATATAGTCACTTTTTGGCTGTCACTTAGAATCGTTATTCGAGGACCTTCTGCATCATACGCCCATACTCTATCAGTCAGACTTAGGTGATCCCTCAAATGGGAGTATCAGATATATGAAGTGACCCCCACAGTACTTCTCTTTCAGTGAGTCAGACAGAAGAACGAATGATTGAGATACCCGTGAAGTGTTATCACGTGGACAGTGGTTGAATTTGTGTTGGTTGGTTTGATGTGGTGTCACAAGTGTTTGTTCGAAGGTTGCGTTGATCTGAAGTCCGGGACACATCAATATAGTCACTTTTTGGCTGTCACTTAGAATCGTTAATCGAGGACCTTCTGCATCATACGCCCATACTCTATCAGTCAGACTTAGGTGATCCCTCAAATGGGAGTATCAGATATATGAAGTGACCCCCACAGTACTTCTCTTTTAGTGAGTCAGACGGATGAACGAATGATTGAGATACCCGTGAAGTGTTATCACGTGGACAGCGGTTGAATTTGTGTTGGTTGGTTCTATGTGGTGTCACAAGTGTTTGTTCGAAGGTTGCGTTGATCTGAAGTCCGGGACACATCAATATAGTCACTTTTTGGCTGTCACTTAGAATAGTTAATCGAGGACCTTCTGCATCATACGCCCATACTCTATCAGTCAGACTTAGGTGATCCCTCAAATGGGAGTATCAGATATATGAAGTGACCCCCACAGTACTTCTCTTTCAGTGAGTCAGACAGAAGAACGAATGATTGAGATACCCGTGAAGTGTTATCACGTGGACAGTGGTTGAATTTGTGTTGGTTGGTTTGATGTGGTGTCACAAGTGTTTGTTCGAAGGTTGCGTTGATCTGAAGTCCGGGACACATCAATATAGTCACTTTTTGGCTGTCACTTAGAATCGTTAATCGAGGACCTTCTGCATCATACGCCCATACTCTATCAGTCAGACTTAGGTGATCCCTCAAATGGGAGTATCAGATATATGAAGTGACCCCCACAGTACTTCTCTTTCAGTGAGTCAGACGGATGAACGAATGATTGAGATACCCGTGAAGTGTTATCACGTGGACAGTGGTTGAATTTGTGTTGGTTGGTTTGATGTGGTGTCACAAGTGTTTGTTCGAAGGTTGCGTTGATCTGAAGTCCGGGACTCATCAATATAGTCACTTTTTGGCTGTCACTTAGAATCGTTAATCGAGGACCTTCTGCATCATACGCCCATACTCTATCAGTCAGACTTAGGTGATCCCTCAAATGGGAGTATCAGATATATGAAGTGACCCCCACAGTACTTCTCTTTCAGTGAGTCAGACAGAAGAACGAATGATTGAGATACCCGTGAAGTGTTATCACGTGGACAGTGGTTGAATTTGTGTTGGTTGGTTTGATGTGGTGTCACAAGTGTTTGTTCGAAGGTTGCGTTGATCTGAAGTCCGGGACACATCAATATAGTCACTTTTTGTCTGTCACTTAGAATCGTTAATCGAGGACCTTCTGCATCATACGCCCATACTCTATCAGTCAGACTTAGGTGATCCCTCAAATGGGAGTATCAGATATATGAAGTGACCCCCACCGTACTTCTCTTTCAGTGAGTCAGACAGAAGAACGAATGATTGAGATACCCGTGAAGTGTTATCACGTGGACAGTGGTTGAATTTGTGTTGGTTGGTTTGATGTGGTGTCACAAGTGTTTGTTCGAAGGTTGCGTTGATCTGAAGTCCGGGACACATCAATATAGTCACTTTTTGGCTGTCACTTAGAATCGTTAATCGAGGACCTTCTGCATCATACGCCCATACTCTATCAGTCAGACTTAGGTGATCCCTCAAATGGGAGTATCAGATATATGAAGTGACCCCCACAGTACTTCTCTTTCAGTGAGTCAGACGGATGAACGAATGATTGAGATACCCGTGAAGTGTTATCACGTGGACAGCGGTTGAATTTGTGTTGGTTGGTTCGATGTGGTGTCACAAGTGTTTGTTCGAAGGTTGCGTTGATCTGAAGTCCGGGACACATCAATATAGTCACTTTTTGGCTGTCACTTAGAATCGTTAATCGAGGACCTTCTGCATCATACGCCCATACTCTATCAGTCAGACTTAGGTGATCCCTCAAATGGGAGTATCAGATATATGAAGTGACCCCCACAGTACTTCTCTTTCAGTGAGTCAGACGGATGAACGAATGATTGAGATACCCGTGAAGTGTTATCACGTGGACAGCGGTTGAATTTGTGTTGGTTGGTTTGATGTGGTGTCACAAGTGTTTGTTCGAAGGTTGCGTTGATCTGAAGTCCGGGACACATCAATATAGTCACTTTTTGGCTGTCACTTAGAATCGTTAATCGAGGACCTTCTGCATCATACGCCCATACTCTATCAGTCAGACTTAGGTGATCCCTCAAATGGGAGTATCAGATATATGAAGTGACCCCCACAGTACTTCTCTTTCAGTGAGTCAGACAAAAGAACGAATGATTGAGATACCCGTGAAGTGTTATCACGTGGACAGTGGTTGAATTTGTGTTGGTTGGTTTGATGTGGTGTCACAAGTGTTTGTTCGAAGGTTGCGTTGATCTGAAGTCCGGGACACATCAATATAGTCACTTTTTGTCTGTCACTTAGAATCGTTAATCGAGGACCTTCTGCATCATACGCCCATACTCTATCAGTCAGACTTAGGTGATCCCTCAAATGGGAGTATCAGATATATGAAGTGACCCCCACAGTACTTCTCTTTCAGTGAGTCAGACAGAAGAACGAATGATTGAGATACCCGTGAAGTGTTATCACGTGGACAGTGGTTGAATTTGTGTTGGTTGGTTTGATGTGGTGTCACAAGTGTTTGTTCGAAGGTTGCGTTGATCTGAAGTCCGGGACTCATCAATATAGTCACTTTTTGGCTGTCACTTAGAATCGTTAATCGAGGACCTTCTGCATCATACGCCCATACTCTATCAGTCAGACTTAGGTGATCCCTCAAATGGGAGTATCAGATATATGAAGTGACCCCCACAGTACTTCTCTTTCAGTGAGTCAGACAGAAGAACGAATGATTGAGATACCCGTGAAGTGTTATCACGTGGACAGTGGTTGAATTTGTGTTGGTTGGTTTGATGTGGTGTCACAAGTGTTTGTTCGAAGGTTGCGTTGATCTGAAGTCCGGGACTCATCAATATAGTCACTTTTTGGCTGTCACTTAGAATCGTTATTCGAGGACCTTCTGCATCATACGCCCATACTCTATCAGTCAGACTTAGGTGATCCCTCAAATGGGAGTATCAGATATATGAAGTGACCCCCACAGTACTTCTCTTTCAGTGAGTCAGACAGAAGAACGAATGATTGAGATACCCGTGAAGTGTTATCACGTGGACAGTGGTTGAATTTGTGTTGGTTGGTTTGATGTGGTGTCACAAGTGTTTGTTCGAAGGTTGCGTTGATCTGACGTCCGGGACACATCAATATAGTCACTTTTTGGCTGTCACTTAGAATCGTTAATCGAGGACCTTCTGCATCATACGCCCATACTCTATCAGTCAGACTTAGGTGATCCCTCAAATGGGAGTATCAGATATATGAAGTGACCCCCACAGTACTTCTCTTTTAGTGAGTCAGACGGATGAACGAATGATTGAGATACCCGTGAAGTGTTATCACGTGGACAGCGGTTGAATTTGTGTTGGTTGGTTCTATGTGGTGTCACAAGTGTTTGTTCGAAGGTTGCGTTGATCTGAAGTCCGGGACACATCAATATAGTCACTTTTTGGCTGTCACTTAGAATAGTTAATCGAGGACCTTCTGCATCATACGCCCATACTCTATCAGTCAGACTTAGGTGATCCCTCAAATGGGAGTATCAGATATATGAAGTGACCCCCACAGTACTTCTCTTTCAGTGAGTCAGACAGAAGAACGAATGATTGAGATACCCGTGAAGTGTTATCACGTGGACAGTGGTTGAATTTGTGTTGGTTGGTTTGATGTGGTGTCACAAGTGTTTGTTCGAAGGTTGCGTTGATCTGAAGTCCGGGACACATCAATATAGTCACTTTTTGGCTGTCACTTAGAATCGTTAATCGAGGACCTTCTGCATCATACGCCCATACTCTATCAGTCAGACTTAGGTGATCCCTCAAATGGGAGTATCAGATATATGAAGTGACCCCCACAGTACTTCTCTTTCAGTGAGTCAGACGGATGAACGAATGATTGAGATACCCGTGAAGTGTTATCACGTGGACAGTGGTTGAATTTGTGTTGGTTGGTTTGATGTGGTGTCACAAGTGTTTGTTCGAAGGTTGCGTTGATCTGAAGTCCGGGACTCATCAATATAGTCACTTTTTGGCTGTCACTTAGAATCGTTAATCGAGGACCTTCTGCATCATACGCCCATACTCTATCAGTCAGACTTAGGTGATCCCTCAAATGGGAGTATCAGATATATGAAGTGACCCCCACAGTACTTCTCTTTCAGTGAGTCAGACAGAAGAACGAATGATTGAGATACCCGTGAAGTGTTATCACGTGGACAGTGGTTGAATTTGTGTTGGTTGGTTTGATGTGGTGTCACAAGTGTTTGTTCGAAGGTTGCGTTGATCTGAAGTCCGGGACACATCAATATAGTCACTTTTTGTCTGTCACTTAGAATCGTTAATCGAGGACCTTCTGCATCATACGCCCATACTCTATCAGTCAGACTTAGGTGATCCCTCAAATGGGAGTATCAGATATATGAAGTGACCCCCACAGTACTTCTCTTTCAGTGAGTCAGACAGAAGAACGAATGATTGAGATACCCGTGAAGTGTTATCACGTGGACAGTGGTTGAATTTGTGTTGGTTGGTTTGATGTGGTGTCACAAGTGTTTGTTCGAAGGTTGCGTTGATCTGAAGTCCGGGACACATCAATATAGTCACTTTTTGGCTGTCACTTAGAATCGTTAATCGAGGACCTTCTGCATCATACGCCCATACTCTATCAGTCAGACTTAGGTGATCCCTCAAATGGGAGTATCAGATATATGAAGTGACCCCCACAGTACTTCTCTTTCAGTGAGTCAGACGGATGAACGAATGATTGAGATACCCGTGAAGTGTTATCACGTGGACAGCGGTTGAATTTGTGTTGGTTGGTTCGATGTGGTGTCACAAGTGTTTGTTCGAAGGTTGCGTTGATCTGAAGTCCGGGACACATCAATATAGTCACTTTTTGGCTGTCACTTAGAATCGTTAATCGAGGACCTTCTGCATCATACGCCCATACTCTATCAGTCAGACTTAGGTGATCCCTCAAATGGGAGTATCAGATATATGAAGTGACCCCCACAGTACTTCTCTTTCAGTGAGTCAGACGGATGAACGAATGATTGAGATACCCGTGAAGTGTTATCACGTGGACAGCGGTTGAATTTGTGTTGGTTGGTTTGATGTGGTGTCACAAGTGTTTGTTCGAAGGTTGCGTTGATCTGAAGTCCGGGACACATCAATATAGTCACTTTTTGTCTGTCACTTAGAATCGTTAATCGAGGACCTTCTGCATCATACGCCCATACTCTATCAGTCAGACTTAGGTGATCCCTCAAATGGGAGTATCAGATATATGAAGTGACCCCCACAGTACTTCTCTTTCAGTGAGTCAGACAGAAGAACGAATGATTGAGATACCCGTGAAGTGTTATCACGTGGACAGTGGTTGAATTTGTGTTGGTTGGTTTGATGTGGTGTCACAAGTGTTTGTTCGAAGGTTGCGTTGATCTGAAGTCCGGGACACATCAATATAGTCACTTTTTGGCTGTCACTTAGAATCGTTAATCGAGGACCTTCTGCATCATACGCCCATACTCTATCAGTCAGACTTAGGTGATCCCTCAAATGGGAGTATCAGATATATGAAGTGACCCCCACAGTACTTCTCTTTCAGTGAGTCAGACGGATGAACGAATGATTGAGATACCCGTGAAGTGTTATCACGTGGACAGCGGTTGAATTTGTGTTGGTTGGTTCGATGTGGTGTCACAAGTGTTTGTTCGAAGGTTGCGTTGATCTGAAGTCCGGGACACATCAATATAGTCACTTTTTGGCTGTCACTTAGAATCGTTAATCGAGGACCTTCTGCATCATACGCCCATACTCTATCAGTCAGACTTAGGTGATCCCTCAAATGGGAGTATCAGATATATGAAGTGACCCCCACAGTACTTCTCTTTCAGTGAGTCAGACGGATGAACGAATGATTGAGATACCCGTGAAGTGTTATCACGTGGACAGCGGTTGAATTTGTGTTGGTTGGTTTGATGTGGTGTCACAAGTGTTTGTTCGAAGGTTGCGTTGATCTGAAGTCCGGGACACATCAATATAGTCACTTTTTGGCTGTCACTTAGAATCGTTAATCGAGGACCTTCTGCATCATACGCCCATACTCTATCAGTCAGACTTAGGTGATCCCTCAAATGGGAGTATCAGATATATGAAGTGACCCCCACAGTACTTCTCTTTCAGTGAGTCAGACGGATGAACGAATGATTGAGATACCCGTGAAGTGTTATCACGTGGACAGCGGTTGAATTTGTGTTGGTTGGTTCGATGTGGTGTCACAAGTGTTTGTTCGAAGGTTGCGTTGATCTGAAGTCCGGGAGTCTTCAATGTAGTCACTTTTTGGCTGTCACTTAGAATCGTTAATCGAGGACCTTCTGCATCATACGCCCATACTCTATCAGTCAGACTTAGGTGATCCCTCAAATGGGAGTATCAGATATATGAAGTGACCCCCACAGTACTTCTCTTTCAGTGAGTCAGGCGGAGGAATGAATGATTGAGATACCCGTGAAGTGTTATCACGTGGACACTGGTTGAATATGTGTTGGTTGGTTCGATGTGGTGTCACAAGTGTTTGTTCGAAGGTTGCGTTGATCTGAAGTCCGGGACTCATCAATGTAGTCACTTTTTGCTGTCCCTTAGAATCGAACCAAGTACATTTTGCATGCTACGCCGATACTCTACTACCCAGCAAAAAAAGTCAGCATAAAACCTTCATCAAAATTTTGAAATTGAAGGTTTTATGCAGGAAAACTGCAGGTTTTTTGAAGATCTATAAAATTAAAGCTTTTTGTTTCAATGTCCTTCATAAAAACTGTAAAAAAAACCTTCATAAAAACCTGTAAAAAACCTTCAATTATTATTCATGAAGGGAAAATGCAGATATTTTGCAGGTTTTATGCAGGAAAATTAAAAACTTCAAAAAAACTGCAGTTTTTTGTTTCAATATCCTTTATAAAACCTTCAAAAAACCTTCAATTTGACAATTTTGATGAAGGTTTTTTGCTGGGTAGTCAGGCTAAGGCTTTATTGTTGTGTAAATTAGCATACAGGGTGAAAAAAATGGAGATGCATTCAGACATATTCAAGTTTATGTTTAGCAAAAAATATTTTTATAGATAAAACTAAAAGACAGAAATTTCATTATTATTATTATTATTATTTAGAAAACGAACGGTACTTTCCATGCTATTTGAGCTAGTGAAATTAATAATCTCATATTTACTAATCAAGACTGCAATCAGAGAAGAACTATTTTTTTCAGATTGGGTTAATTTAGCGAAGATTTGCTTATAGTGAAATCCCAAAAAGTAACACCAACAAATCTCAATTCGTTTTTCAGAACTTTACATACAATCAAGGAATTATAATTTCGAAGCTGATTTCTGTGAGTAAACAGCGATATTAGGAACAGCATTATGTCTAAAAATTAAAAGAAAAGTCAGGAATTATTTCAAACCAGGCTAAAACCTTTGAAACAAACCAAATATTAAATATTTTGTTTCTGAATTGCAATCCAAATTGTTCAATAAACTAAAAAATGTGATCTTGTGTTAGATGTGTTTCAATGTGCTTTGTTACTTTTCAGACTATCTACCAACATATTCAATTGCTTAAAATCCATATGGCCAGACTGTTCACCAAGCGTTTCATTGTTATCTCTGCCATCCATATACGTACCTCTTGGTATCAGCTTGGATGACGTCATTAAAGAAAGTAAGGTGCAAGATTGTTAAATGATCTTTTTATGTTTTTATCATTTGTATCTTTATATTTAAATATTTATATTCAAAATCACATGTCATCGGGTTAGTGATACAACTAGATAAGTGGTTCCCAAAAGGTGGTCCGTTGAACCTCGGGGGTCAACGGGTTGATGTTAGATGGTCCGCAGAGTCAAAAAGTAATAATGGTTCAAATGTATTGAACAGTCACCCTTAGTGAAATTTGAATACAATATCAGTGCATTAATCAATGGCGAGGTGTGACTTTTTGCAATGGTCATCGACCCGAATGGCAACTCCCCATACCCCGAGGTTCTAGCTTTGCGACCGTTCTTGCGATTTGAATTGATTGATTGTGTTAATTTTTTGGTATATTTTAAAAGATTTAGGAATAGAAACGTTAAATAAAATAAACAAACAATTGCATTCAAAAACTTTTTTTAATTGATGAAATATCATTAAAAAATTATTTAAAAAAAAATGTGGTTATCGGCGCATCTACTGATGCCTGTGCCCTTTGCCACTGACAGTAATTAACCTAACTGAATATTTAAATATATTCATGAGGAAAAAAGATGTACTGTAAAACTTAAGTAATTAAACTTCCGATTGTGTAGTAGCTATCTTTTCTTGGCTAAATTTGTCCCCATATTAGTAACATATGTGTGTAAATTCGAAATAAAGTATAAAACTAATTTCAGAATTATTTCATTCCCTTCAAGCAAAATTGAAAGGTATACATGCTCAAAACATAAGGGACTTCCACGAATACATATCATAATTTTTTTTTTATAATCCATTCAATATTAACTCTTTGCACTATGTCGCCTCTCAGGCGCCAACATAACGACCAGTTCTTTTGGTTCCCTGTTCTTTAAAATAAGCGAGAACGGCGTGACCTTGTGCTTAAAAAACATCGATTCATTTTTTCAAATTGTTATCTTGTAGATCCGAAACATATTACGATTTTCTCCCCTCTATGAGCATAAAAAATTGTGGGTAAAAGAACAGTAAGAGGAATAACTGCTCCGTGGAAAGAACGCAATGTCAACGAAGTGCGAAGGGTTAAAGTTTATTGCATTATGTTGTGTTCTTTGAACTGGTATTTCAGTGTATAAACTATAGTGCTAAAATGTGTATTTAAACTGTGGAATTATTTAATTTGTTCATATATTTAGTTTTTTATTGCAAATTTCTCGATAAGTTTATTTATAAAAAATATTTGATACATTAATAATACAAGTAAATAAATTAGTTTAACATAAAACGGAATTAATGATACCTTGTATAAATGTTTTACACTTGATCTTATTAAATTATTATAATATAATTTTTTAATTAATTCACAAACGTTATACATCTAAATATTTTAATATTATAGATTCATATTTTTTTTCAGCTCAAAATCAAGTATGTTTATCTTCTCAAACTAGTTCAACAGGTAATTATAGTTTTTAATTACTGAAAATTAAAATACAGTTCACTGCAATATTTTAACTAACGCAATCTCTATGTATATTAATGTACAGTATATCAATATGTATAAAGAAAAGTGTCTGTGGGTTTGATTTTTATACAAATCTACAGTTTTATTCCAAGCTTAAAAACAATTGACCTTCGAAACAAGGGGAAGGTCATATCTACATGAGATTTCTAAAAACCACCTCTCATCCCAACCCTTAAAGTATAATTGACTTCTTACTAAACCCACCAGATGGCGCCAAGGGGTAGCTTACGACCGTAATTATATTACGTCCAGCGATGTCCAGTGTTTTCAGCAAGTATCCAGTTTTTTATAAATATTCCATTTTGCAATACTTTTTAAACTAATATTTTTATTACAACATTTATTATATGGTTTAATATTGACAAAACGTTTACAGAATAGTTAAACGTTCAAACAGTGAAAACTATTTTACAATTACAAAAATAGCTTGACCCTCAGCAGATGGATACTTTTATATGTTGCAAAAGAAGTGCGAAGGTTACTAATAAAGTAAAGAATTAATATAAAATTATTGTATATGTAAAAATTCATATGTGCAACATCTCAGTTATAATATACTTAAAAATGAGTACTTGAATATCCTCGGTTTTTTTTAGTAAAATTGCATCGTAAATGAGCGACGACGTACTCAAATTTAAGTAACCGTACTTTCTCTAAAATGAGCAGTGGGATTCAATATTGGTAATCTCAGCTTCTGTTCAAGCCATCTTAACCTTCAAGCATGGATCCCTCATAGTAGAGAAATCATAAGGTTATAATCTCGCTAACATCAAAGTGAGGGCAACATGTATGGCCTCAGACACGTGGTTTATTACGTCATCCATTCATAATTTTTTTCTAGTTCATTCATAAAAATATACTGTACTTCATGAAGTAAAACATTTACTATTATTTCCAAATCACAAGTCAATCGCGAACGTTTTTTCATTCATAAATTTTGAAAGGAAGTCACATGTCTGGTGTCATCAAGTCTGAGATGTTTGCATCACGATGATGATGTCATATTCCCTCTACTGCAGTTCATTCATGCTCGTAGATCTTAACAAAGCGACCTGGCAAACTTAAAATAGTTGTTTAGAAAATGCAATGTAAAAAAAAAATTGCTTTAAAATGAGTACATGGATGTACTCGTTTTTCATTGAGTATAATTGTATCTTAAAACAGGGATGACGTACTCAAATTTAAATAATCGTACTTTCGTAAAAATGAGCAGTGTGATTTAATATTTCTAATATCAGCTTCTGTTCAAGCCATCTTAGCGATCAGACAAACTTAAAAAATTTGTTCAGAAGATGATTTTCCACATTATTTGATGTCGATTGCTTCAATGGAATCTGAGTTATTACAACTCAATTATCTTACTTCCCATTCTTTTGGCACACCTTTTTAACATGTCTTCTGTTTGTAACTTTGAACTAGCATTGAGCTGCGGTTCCGGTTGATATGGGTTCAATTCCCGGCAAGTCTTGGTTATAATTATTGATATTTATTGAAAGTGGCTTATGAAGGCAGCCTAGGTCAGCAAGCAGCTGCTCCTTTTATTCATTTTTAATTATTTTTGAGTATATGTCTTTCTCAAAAATGAAACATGTATTCGGACCTATGATAAGTATCGAATATACTCAAAAATGAGCACATTTTACTTATTTTTGAGTACCTATTTTTGACAGTGTAGTTAAAATTATTTTATTTGCTGTATCTATGCTTTTATATATGATATGTTTTTTTTATAAAACATTGCCACTTTTGTTCTTATTTGTTTTTTAGATGGAAAATATACATGTTCAAGTTACGAAATCGAGAGCGCTACACATAATATGTATGATTGCTTGGAAAGGATCACTGGAAGAATTAAAGAGATGATGCATAAGAAAAGCGATGAACTACCCTGGTATTGTTTCCTTTTTTTCTTTTAGTTTGTTTCATGTGAATAATTCAGCAATTTAAATTCGCATATTTAATTGAATCGCATCGGAAAAAAAATTTAAACGCATCGAATTCCATTTTTCGAACGAACTCAGAAGCCAATTTACTCAAAACCTACTTTTTTTATGTTTGGGTGCACATTACTTAAAAACCACTTTAAATGTATCCCTGAAACTTTTCTTATTAGGTTAGTAACACTTTTAAACACTTTAACAAAATGAATAAAATATACATTTTATTTATTGTGTTAAAGTGTTTAAAAGTGATACTAAACTAATAAGAAAAATAAATTAATAATAATTAATGCATGGTTTCTCTAAAAACTATTTCTGTCTGAAAAATTGATAAAAGTTTTGGCCATGTTTAAAAAAATTCATCACTTTGTGAATTTATAAAAAAATAAATCAGATTGATAAAGTAGACCCCTAAATTTAGCGAATTTAATATAAGCGCCTATAGGGGTGGGTGCTTAAAGGGTACCATTTTGTTACATATAAAAAAATTCTTATTTTCAGGGAAATTGTACCTTTTACAGTTTGTGTGACGATGCATCCGATTTTAGAATGCAGACTCGAGGACTTGGACGAATTCGTAGCATTCATGCAGGACTTCTTGAACAACATACAGCTTCGACTCCAAAAATTCGTCGAGTTGTTCGAAGGCGAGTTGAAGTTGAATTCTGTTAAGTCTGTTTTTTATTGAAGTCTTTTTGCGAAATATGGGATAATGAAACCGCTTAATCTTGGTTACAGAGGATGCAGATATCGAGCAGGGTGAAAAGTGCTTGCTTCAATTTCTAGCTCCGGAACTGGACAAATGCTTTTCTCTGATGTTTGGTTTTATGGAAAGCTTTCACAGAGGAAGTATAGAGTAAGTTTTGAAATATTTAAACTGTAATTACCTTGTTTAAATAAGTAATAATGTTAATTACACTATTAAAGTAAGTAATAAGTTATAATAACTGTAATTACACTATTAAAATAAGTAATAAGTTATAATAACTGTAATTACATTACAAAAAAAATTATAGAAAACATTAAACATTTTTATCTCAATATTTTTATCACGAATAGACAGAATTAAGATTATAAAAAACAATGAATTAAAATATCGCCAAATAAAAAATGTTGCCAAATAAATAAAAATATCGCCAAATTAATTTTAAAAGATTTCAAATTAATAAAAATGTCTCCAAATGAACTAAAATATGTATGTCAAGTATGCAAAATTAATATCATTTTGCTTACTTGACCTTCAAAACAAGAAGATTTTGAACATGATTTCTTACTAAAACCTCCAGAGTTCGCCACGGGGAAGAAATCGGCCAACTCTTTACGCAAAATTATGTATGTAAAGAAGTGTGTATGTGAGTTCTTTTAATGCAAATCTACAGTTTCATGCTGTGGCAATAGTTTCTTTTTATCGGGTAATGCTAGGCACTTCAGCTAGTTATATAAACTTCAACATATTTTAAAAGTAAACATTTTATTTTTTAAATATATGTCGATCCTACACAAAATTCCTGCGCATTCCTATGGTTGCGGCCACAAAATGGCAGAAGGTCGATCATAAACAAGCGGCGTAGGATGTAATCTGCGCATGCGCCTTTTAATCGCTCTGAACAGTATTAGCCGATTCAAGTCGACATAGACTCATAAAAATTTTAAAACGCGTAAAAATCTGGAGATATTAGGTAAAAAATTTGGAAAATTATTCTCGCTGCACTTTATTTTGTTAAAAAATGTAGTTTTTGAAGCTTTCAGAAGAATTTGTCGAAACTTCGGTATTTGACATGGAAACATCTCCGACCGATTTTGCCCAAGATTCGCCGATATAAACTGACAAATACTTTAAAACGAATAAAAATCTTGAGTTATCCCACAAAATTTGTCTATTTAATCTATCCATTTATTTGTTATAAAGTGCAAATTTACAACTTTGAAAGTTTTATAAGAATTTGTTGAATTCTCAGTATCGGCATGATAACATTGGGCGATATTGGCTAATGTCGCAAACGAACGGTCGATATACACCAATCCACAGCATGATTGGTCAACATTAGTCCAATATTAAGCAATATTGTTGTGCTACCCGGGAAGCTGTTAAATGTTTTCAATTGAAAGGGAGCATTCAATAGGTTTCAAAATCTGTACCATTTTATCCATTTTTGGCTTCATTTAAATTGTATGATGTGATTTGTATATTTAGTTATTATTATTAATCATAGGGCTTCAGAATACCCACCGCGATGTGTTGAAGAGATTTTTGGCGTATGTGGAGATGTCAATATATTTCATACTTTTATGAAAAAAAGCATGAATATTTCAGAGGAAGTTGAAAATGTTGGCAACGCAGAAGTAAATAGAGTGTGCATCAAGAATCAACAAGATGGTAAGAATTATTTTCTTCCTCATCCTCTAGGTATGTGAAGACTGCTAAAATAAGAACTGGAGAGACGACTAAGCGTGCGCGACCGCTTTACACCCTCTTGATTCAAGGTGGAAAAAGTACAGTCTTTTCGCATGGTGTTTGGAATAGATGAAGTGCAGATATTTTAATTTTAAAACCATATTTATGGCTTTTAAAAACACATTAAATTTTACATATTTACTGTTTTGACATTTTTTTTTCTTATTTATAAGAATAAGAAAAAAAATTAATTAATCAAAAATAGTAGATTTCCAATTATCCGAACTCCAGTTATCCGGATCGAACAAAGTGGATTGCCAATCATCTGGATTCGGAATCGGTTTGAGGATAAAAAAAGGAATCAGCAAAATCCACTTTTCAAAAGTTTCTTATCGGCAAATGATATTGTTTTTAATAGTCAATAAACTACATTACATACTAAAGGAAAATTCCTTTTTTAATTAGAATTAACTTTATCTCGTAAATTATCCAATTGTCCGGATATTCGATTATCGTAATAGGATATGGTCTCTATTGATCCGGATGATAACAGTTATACTGTATTGATGACCGACTCAACACGACTGACACGTTAGTCCGTTATAATGGTGCAAAAGCCAAAGTACAACTTTTTCAAACTGGTCTTTCGAACAGTATTCGTCCGTTATAATGGTGCAAAAACCAAAGTATAATTTTTGCAAACTGGTCTTTCGAACAGTATTCGTCCTTTATAATGGTGCAAAAGCCAAAGTACAATTTTTTCAAACTGGTCTTTCGAATAGTATTCGTCCGTTATAATGGTGCAAAAGCCAAAGTACAATTTTTTCAACCTGGTCTTCCTACAGTATTCATTTGCATGCCACTGTACAGTACATTTTCTCACAATATGAACAATCAATCCAGTTCTTATTTTAGCTCAGTGATAAAGACTGCTTAAGTATATAGTACAACTAACCTACGCACTTATTAGACCTCACTCAATCACTTTTCTGATGAAACTTTTTTCTGTGCGATCCATCGTTAGTAATCCCAGTCATATAAATATTAATGTTATGACTTATACAAATACTGACAACCAACAACAGGCTCAAGTCTCAAACAAGGTTGGTCCAGCTAGTATCTCCTAACTATCCCCCAATTACATCTAACTTCTTCTGAAAATCCTTTACTCCTGTGCATATAATTATAAATTCTCTTGATTGAAAAATACTGTTTTTCTGTACGCGGAATGGCAACATCAGCTGTATTTTACCGTTGATAGTAGCGTTAGCAGAGCAGGAGGCGGAGCAAAATGTTCTATTTGTCTATTACCCTTTTATAGAAATAGAGTTTTCTCCCTTCCTGATTAAAATGGAATTTGTTTAATTTAAACCCACGACCTCTCGTTCTATCACTCATAATAAAATCTAAACCCTCCATATTCTCTCGTTTAATAAATTTGAACACTTTACAGGAGGTTAAAAACTTTCCTATTGTGATTTTACATTTATAATAATCTGAGTGTGTTCTATGATTTAATCGCCTATGAGAAAATACCAATATTACGGTATTATTGTACTTGTAGGTGTCTGTTTATATTTAAATTACTCATTTCAGATCAGTTAAAAATTTTCATATCAATCCCTGCATTAGAAATTAATTAAAACGTCATTTTTTGTCAAATATGGTGGATGTTTTTAATAATTGCTTTGTAGTAAATTCATTGCATAATTTATATTTATTGCAGATTATGCACTACACCCATGCACCTTTAGAAGTTTTGCAAAGTCCCTTCCGGACCCACTGGAATGTGTCCAAGGGGAGCTTGAAAATAAAAATGACAACATATATCAGTAAGAATTATTTTAATAATTCTCATACTTAGTTACATTAAAGCAGCAGCAAACTAAAACAAAAATATTTAAAAATATTTTTTAGTTTTATTGAATGTTTATTGAACAAGCATTTTAAACAAAGCAACTATCCAATGTGAAAAGAACAATTTTAATTCACATTTCCTACTTTAGAAAAACATTTTTGTCCGTTTTGAAGACACATTTTTTTCAATTGCATTTTTTTAAATTTCTAAATAATCAATATATTTTGAATGTTGTTATACGAAGCGTCCAGAACTAAAGTAGATCAAATCCTAAAGTATAGCAAAGATTGTTTGTTGCGGATTAATACGTGTTAAGGGTGTGTATTTTCAGAGTCATAGTGAACCCAGTCCCTGCTATTGCTGTTTTTTAACAGATGGCATTATTATCCTCTAATTCACTTTAGGATTCAACTAGTGTTAATACACTTTTACATTTATTATCTCAAAACTATTACTTATGGAATTGATCCACTTTAGCTCTGAATATACACACACATTATATATATATATATATATATATATATATATATATATATATATATATATATATATATATATATATATATATATATATATATATATATATATATATATATATATATATATATATATATATATATAACGATACTCTGTACTACTTGAATATTTTTTTTTATACTTGGATATACACTCAAACCTGTTTTTGTGCGGTGGATAGGGACGGCATAAGAAAATATGCATAAAAAAATTCGCACAGAACTTCACGAGTAGCTATAAAAAATAGTTTTCGCAAAACAATTACATTTTTTTTATGCGGTGGGTAGGGACCGCATAAAAAAAGTCTCACATAGAAAATAACTCACAACCTTACGAAATAATTTGGAATTGCTTTTTTAAACGAAATCAAGACACGAGGCTTGATAGCTACTTGGAACCTCGCCAAACCTTTTGTAATCTGATTTAGAAAATAAACATACGAACATTTTTGAATATTTTATTTACATATGTAGTTATTTTACACATACAAAACTTTTCAAAACGTATAACCATTATCCTTCGTAGTCTGACAATACGCGAAATTGGTTCAAAATCGCTTTCGTCACTTGAAGATACTACCTCGCACTCGTTTAGAGTTGACTTTTTTTTACCATGTAGTCACCATGTAGTCAGTGATCAGTTTTGAGACGACTGTTGTTTCACTAGACGCTTGTATATGTCTCGGTAGCCAGATAATCAATTATGTTCCAATTTGATTGAAATTTTCATAAAAAATAATACCGCACAAAAAAAATCGCACAAAAAACGGTTTGAGTGTATTATATATATATTTGTTGTGCATGTGTAAGGAACTGACTTTATTTGTTTAGTCTTGTAGAGCTGTGCAAGAACTGCGTATTGGAAAACGCAGAAGAAATGTGTTTCTACGATCTGCCAGATCTTAAGAAAGTAGTGGATGCAACCCTTTCAACATTATCAGAATGCTTAAACTCATTTGATGTAAGAGGTAAGAAAAGCAGAACAGTTTCATGTTAAGTATAAAATACCCTTACTCAAAACTATTTGTTACAATGTTAATGATTATTGAAGTTGGGCTAAATGATATTTACTATTGCTCTATACCAAAGTATCATCGTTGTGCCATCTACATATCAAAATTTGAATTTAACGGGCTGAATGATCATGGACATTTAATAAAACTAAGAAGATCCGCCCCCTACTTTGCTAACGCTACTATCAATGGTAAAACATAACTGATGTTGCCATTCCGCATAGAGAAAAACAGCGTTTTTCAATCATGGTAATTATAATTATAGATGATGTACGAGAATTATATATAGATGATGATTTCTTCACAAAAAAAATATTACATATAAAGAACTTTTGTAAATGTTTGTAATCTCCAACTTATAAAGCAGTGTTAAATGTGTGTTCTCAAAACGTAAATATGGGGCTATTATTTAATATTAAATGTCCTAATTCTATGTAACTAAATATGCCTACAAATGCTTACCTACATAACAAATGCTTTCTAGTTTGATACCGGAGCTAAAATACAACTAAGTTGTTGGGTTGTTGGACCAACAACCTTGTTGGGCCTTGAGCCTGTTGTTTGGTCGTCAATATTTGTATTTGTATTTTTTGTTTTTCAGATCACTGCGTGAATGATCTTGCCATTGAAGTAAAGAATCCGTGCATTTCGGATTTCCATGCATATTCTTTCAATATACAGAACGGAACAGTTATAAAAGCGATTAACTTAGCCAAGTAATGAGTTTCTCTTTGTTCTAATATGGAACATGGGTATTACAAATTGTCAATGTTTTAAATATTTCTTACATTTATTTTAGAGAGTTTTACCACTGTATGGAAAGAACCGTGAAAGGTTGTCCAGCACATGCCTATAAGACGATTTTCAACTTGTACAGCAGAATATCGGGCCTGGAGAACTTTTCAAAATATAAAAAATGTAAGTTTTATTAATTTATCGATTTACTGTCAGATGAGCTTTTTATTGTTATAATAATGAAAAGTGAATTTAAATTTATGCATTTTTTTTAGCAAATATTTAGCCAGATACACCTACATCAATTGTTGAAAACAATATACTTTACAGGTAACTTTATTTCAAAATATGCATGGTGACAAATGCGTTATATATTTATTTTCTTGCTAAGTTCTAAAAACTTAAAATTCATTTCGTAGTTTTATAAAGTTTTTAAGGACTGCATGAATCTAATCACATTACTCCGATATCTTACTGTAAGCCTGAGATAATCTTGGCATACACATAAGTACAATATTGCATATAATAAACTTAAAATCGTCTAACTTTTACTATTGCCATGTCTAACTTTTAATAGGTGGTCCATTGGATGTCTAACTTTTAACTAAGTGGTCCGCGCCATGTCTAACTTTTAACTAGATGGTCCGCGCCATGTCTAACTTTTAACTAGGTGGTCCACTGGATGTCTAACTTTTAACTAAGTGGTCCGTGTCATGTCTAACTAGGTGGTCCGTGCCATGTCTAGCTTTTAACTAAGTGGTCCGTGTCATGTCTAACTTTTAACTAGGTGGTCCGTGCTATGTCTAACTTTTAACTAGGTGGTCCGTGTCATGTCTAACTTTTAACTAAGTGGTCCGCGTCATGTCTAACTTTTAACTAGATGGTCCGTGCTATGTCTAACTTTTAACTAGGTGGTCCGTGTCATGTCTAACTTTTAACTAAGTGGTCCGCGTCATGTTTAACTTTTAACTAGGTGGTCCGTGCTATGTCTAACTTTTAACTAGGTGGTCCGTGTCATGTCTAACTTTTAACTAAGTGGTCCGTGTCATGTCTAACTTTTAACTAAGTGGTCCGTGCTATGTCTAACTTTTAACTAGGTGGTCCGTGTCATGTCTAACTTTTAACTAAGTGGTCCGCGCCATGTCTAACTTTTAACTAGATGGTCCGCGCCATGTCTAACTTTTAACTAGGTGGTCCACTGGATGTCTAACTTTTAACTAAGTGGTCCGTGTCATGTCTAACTAGGTGGTCCGTGCCATGTCTAGCTTTTAACTAAGTGGTCCGTGTCATGTCTAACTTTTAACTAGGTGGTCCGTGCTATGTCTAACTTTTAACTAGGTGGTCCGTGTCATGTCTAACTTTTAACTAAGTGGTCCGCGTCATGTCTGTCTAACTTTCAACACGGTGATCCGCGGCTACCTAAAGATTGGGAATCATTGTTTTAAATGATTAAACTATATGCAACTCGTATAGTTAGAAATTATCTCTTACAATTAAATTTGTGAATATTTGCTTTGGTGTTAGTGGCTATGAGGATTCTATTCCTGATTATCACTTGTCCAAAGTTATCCCTTTGTTGAATTAAAAAAAAATATGTACAAAATAATATTGGAGTACAAATAGACAATATATTAATGTTCATTGATAGCTTTGTTGCTCCTTTATAATAGCATCACCACCACGCATTACTTTTAATAAGAACTCACTTGAACTTATAATTCTATTCACTTAAAGATCCATGACCACATATATTTTTTATATATATTTTTTACTTTATATATTTTTATTTATATGAATACTTTTATTTTTCAGGTCCGTCCCCCACCTTTAAATACTAAGTATTGTGTACTTTTTTACAAAAAAATAAAAATTTTAAACTGATTTGAAGTGTCCTTGATATTTAAAGACAATAAAAACATATCACATAAGCTTTTAAATATCAGAAAAATATATTAAAATATATTACTTTACACTTCAAAATAAACCAATCTTTGAAAAATATGTCAATTGTTACATTTCCTTATTTCATTCTATTTGTTTTTTTCATGATTTTTAATTATTATTCATTTTGTTAAAATACCATATTATGAAGGCTTGCTGAAAATCCCTTTAAATCATGTATGACTTTATTGAAATATTAAATGATTTTTAAACAGAGAGTTAATTGTGTTAATCCAAATGAAGAGTGCAGATTCTGAATAGGCCGTCCAAACTGGGGAAAAAACACAGCATGGCACTCCAAAGTAAATTTGAACATTTTGTTTTGCCATGTCTTTATGGTTCTGTTACGTTAAACACAGCCAAATGTGCGAAAATGAGCCAAGGTTGCTTTCCCATCTCAACATGTTTATCATGCACCTGATCTGACACTTAAATCTCCATCAAGTGCCAGATCAGGTGCATGATAAACATGTAAAAAAACATGTAACATGTAAAAAAACATGTAACATGTAAAAGACAAATATCATGTAAAAAACATGTAACATGAAAAAACATGTAAAAAACATGTACCATGTAAAAAACATATAACTTGTAAAAATCATGTAACATGTAAAAAATTTTAACATATTTGTACAATGTAAATAAACCTTAATACTTTTACGTTCTTTTAAAAAATACGTTTAACTTGTGATAATTAAAATGACGTTGTTTTAATTTTTTTTAGAAATTAATTATTATTTTTTTTAACATTTTTATTTTTCTTAGAGCCAGTTGAGGGTAAAACAAAGACAAGTTCCTTATTTTTATTATCATTCTCATAGATTTCAGAAAGCCATTGCAGTTTCAGATTCCTTGAAACGGTTCGATATATAACCATTTCGCCCCTCCCCAAATACAGGGTGAATGGGTTGCCACATATTCAGCCAGGGCCCACTAAATCTAAATCCGGCTCTGACCGCCCCCCCCCCCCCCCGCGGAATTTTTTCCTGGATCCGCCTATGGTGGGGACTGTGCCACTCCAAGAGGACTTCAAAGTCAGGGGACTTCAAAGCGCAAAGAAATAACGAAAACGCAGGGTGAAAAATTTTGATTCTGAAGCATTTTTAAAAAATACTTTATACATTTTCCGTAATTCTAAATCGGAAAGAAGCGAGAAGGAATGTCATAAAATGCTATAAAAAATGTCAAATCTAGAACTCCAACTACAAGAATTAAGAATGTTGAGTTGAGTAGTATACAGCTGACTTTGGAATTTCTGGAATTTTTATTGCGACTTGGTAATATTTTTTTCATGATGGAAGCTGTCGTTATGTTTAGGAAAAGTGGACTATCTTTTAACAGAATACTTTTTCACAATAACGTTTTCATAAAAATATTTTTTTTCAGAACACGAAATAAAATTGATTGTAGATCAAAAATTCTTCGAGTGCGGTTGTGTCGGAGCACGGTAAGAGAAAGTTGTACAAAACATCATTTCAGCATATTATAAAATTATAATACGTTTTCAGTGGAAAAATTATCAGCAGAAGAAAGATAAACAAGCTGTTCCTCCTGACAAGACGGACATCCATCCACACACCGTATCTGCTTTGTATCATTTCAATGTTTTTCAGCACAATAAGAAAAAGGTACTGAAAAAAGAGTACCTGAATATACTCGTATTTGTTCGAGTACAATTGCATCGTAAATGAGCGATGACGTACGAAAATTTAAGTAATCGTAATTTCGCAAAAATGAGCAGTGTGATTTAATATTGATAATCTCAGCTTCTGTTGAAGCCATCTTAACCTTCAAGCATGGATCCCTCATAGTAGAGAAATCATCATGGAGGTAAGAGTAACAGGAGAGAGCATTGGACGAATGCTTTGAAGCATTCGCTGTAACCGCGGCGCCATCTTTGCTACACCAAGAAATACTATTTCGACTAGTTTAGCGCGCTGAGTTTTATATTATTTTAACGATATTTTTGGTTATTTGGGCAGCATGGGGTTTTGTGTAGCTTTCAATTGTACAAATAGTATTTTTAAGAAGATCGCAAGATTAACTTTTTATAGGGAAGTCCGCTTTTATATTCTTAAAGCAAATTTTTTGTTTATTGCGATTGCAGGTGAAAACTATGAAGAATATTACGGATATAAACTGATTTCCTTAAGTTACAAAATCTGAATTTTGAAATTGATTGTTACAAATTTCTTATAATTTATACATTTTTTGGGGCTCTACGATTCACATTACTGCGACTTACTTCCGCACGACTGAAGTTCGTACTGCGAGGTAAATTTAGATACAGCAAGTTTTATTACTTAAGTATTTTTAATAAATGATAAAAACCACTTTACTAATTACTACTAATTAGCAAATTCCTGTATATTTATAAATTAGTACTAAATTACATGTTCTATATACAACAAAGCTTTAATTTAAGTTGGCAAAGGTCATGTTTTACTTTTGAAATGTTTACAAAAGTAAACAAACTTTACTCCATAATGTATGCAACTTAAAATAACGTTTATAAAAATATCAGGTTCAAAATCTGTTTTGTTGCGCAAACTATTTATGCGAGTTAACATTTAATTTTTTTTTTATGAAAGCATTAAAATAAAAAAAATGTCACAAGGTTCATAATTTAAATATACCTGGCTTTCCATATTTTCTGTTAAATATTTCTATGTTTTTAGTTTAAATTAGCAACACAGTGTATCATCAAAAAACATGAAATACGATTTTTTAGTAGAAGAACGATAATGTTTTAGTTTGTGTTTTTTTAAAACGAATGCAAAAAGATTAGAATTTATTTCATTAAAGGTTTTGTAATAATGAAGTTGAGTGTATTTTAAAATGCTTTCCTTGCATTGTTGTTGCTTATCCTAGACAATTCCGACAACATTATCATTTGTAAAATCTAAATATGAAGAAAAGCTCGTAATATTATTTCATTTTTGTTTCTATTTGTAATTGTTTGTAAAGAATACGATATGGTTTTTTCGCCAGATATATTAAAAATTGAAAAAAATTATAAATTTGTCATTATGCCAAAGCCTCTGATGTTATTAATTGAATTCGATTGCATAGATGTTGTTCACCTTGTATATTCCATCAATAATTCAAGGTTCACTTGGTTTATTATCGGAAAAACCTTTATGTAAAGAACGAATCTGTAAAACAGTTTTTCAAACGTATTATCAATTTAAAAGTTTTTTTTTTTTTTTACAATATTGTTAATTTTAGTTTTAATCAAACTAAAATATAAAAAATTACCATAATTAAATAGTTGAATATTGGTTTCATAAAGTTATAATTGTCTATTTTTTTTGTTTAAAGAAATGGGAACTATTATAGCATATATATAAACTATAGATTTTTTACTCTAAGAGAAGGTTTTTAAGAAACCTTTACTTTTAGTTAACGTTTACCGTAACGTTTTACAAAAGTTATTTTTTGATAGGCACCCAATTCCTTCAACAACAAAAAATATATATATTATTTTTAAAGTTTCTAGTTTGAACTCATACTTTTTATTCTTAAAAGTTTATGAAAATCTAGAGATTAAAAGAAAACAAAATTGTTTTTATGCTGAAATTTAAAATTTCTTATATAAAAAAGACCTAGTTATAAAATTGATGGTATATACTCATAATTGTAAGGCATCAAATTGAAGGAGATGAATGAAATAAGAAAAATGCCACGCACACTACGCGAGTTCTTCCCTTTTTTTGGTGTATCTAACATGGCCGCCGCGCCCTTACAGTTACTTCAAGCGCGACAATGCCGGGAGGTAAGACACGTTCCCTCCTGTTACTCCTACCTCCATGGAAATCATAAGGTTATAATCTCGCTAACATCAAAGTGAGGGCAACATGTATGGCCTCAGACACATGGTTTATTACGTCATCCATTCATAATTTTTCTCTAGTTTATTCATAAAAATATCCTGTACTTCATGAAGTAACACATTTACTATTATTTCCAAATCACAAGTCAATCGCGAACGTTTTTTCATTCATAAATTTTTAAAGGAAGTCACGTGCCTGGTGCCATCATGTCTGAGATGTTAGCATCACGATGATGACGTCATTTTCGCTCTACTACAGTCTATTCTTGCTAGAAGATCTTAACAAAGCAACCTGACACACTTAAAATAGTTGTTCAGCAGATGGTTTTTCACACGTCATTTGCTGTCGATTGCTTATTGTACTCATTTTTGAGTACAGGTCATTTTCAAAAATGAAACTTATGTATTTGGAGCAATGATAAGCATCAAATGTACTCAAAATTGGGTACATTTTACTTATTTTTGTGTGCCCATTTTTAGAAGTGTGCTATTTGCCGCTTAGTGATAGTGTAAAAATGGATCCCCAAAAAAATTATGCCTCTATGCCGATTCCTTCTTTTCAGAATATTCCTAAATTAAAATGTTCCTTCCATTACGTGGTTAAAACCGCGGTTGCAGCTAGTATAAAAATAAAAAAAAATTGTTTATATTACTTCTCATGTCAGTACTTCCTTCAATGTTTAAAATTACACATTGTGGTGGATCTCAGGAGAATCGAACCTAGATCTTCAGGGACCGCTGTCCAGAGCCTTATCCGTTAAGCTACCAGGCCGACGTGAAGAAGTTATAAACAAAAGTAATGTTAAAAATGTGTGCCAAAAAAATGGGAAGTAAGATAATTGATTTGTAATAACTCAGTTTTCATATAAGCAATCGACATTAAATAATGTGGAAAACCATCTTCTGAACAACTATTTTAAGTTTGTCAGGTCGCTGTGTTAAGATAGCTTGAACAAAAACTTCAGATGAGCAATATTAAATCACACTGTTAATTTTACAGTCGGATTACTTAAATCTGAGTACATCATCGCTCATTTCCGATGCAGTTGTACTCAGAGAAAAACGAGTATGTTCATGCACTCATTTTAAAGCACTTTTTTTCCAACTAATTCGTAAACAACCAACCCCCATTCAACAAACATCCTCATCGATCGGGTCGCTGGATATTTTTTGCCAATTGCCACTCTTGAGAACCAATCGTGGATCCGTCCCTGCAAGGTACTTACGCCAATTTATTTCGAAAATTTTTGGCATACACAAAATAGATTTAATATATTAACGCCTTGCAGCATAGATGCAATAAATATTTGGAAAAACACATGCACTTTTATTACATCTAAGCATTAAAACATCAATAGGCACCAACTCACATCTATTTTAATTTAAATGTAATTTTTATATTAAAATGTTAATGTAATTTTTACATTTAAATTATAATTTAATTTTTACATTTAAATTTTAATGTAATTTTTTTAATTTAAATTTTAAAGTATTTGTTAATTTAAATTTTAATATAATTTTAAATTTTAAAATAATTTTTTAATTTAAATTTTAAAATAATTTTTTAATTTAAATTTTAATGTAATTTTTAAATTTAAATGTTAATATAATTTTAAAATTTAAATTTTAAAGTATTTTTTTATTTAAATTTTAATGCCATTTTTAAATTTAAATTTAATTTTTTAATTTTAATGTAATTTTTTAATTTTAATGTAATTTTTTAATTTAAATTTAAATATAATTTTTTTATTTAAATTT
Source organism: Troglohyphantes excavatus (assembly GCA_963932185.1). Lineage (NCBI taxonomy): Eukaryota > Metazoa > Arthropoda > Arachnida > Araneae > Linyphiidae > Troglohyphantes > Troglohyphantes excavatus. The sequence continues at coordinate 61,250,214 of OZ010670.1, forward strand.
AAATATAATTTTTTTATTTAAACTTTATAGTAATTTTTAATTTAAATTTTATAGTAATTTTTTTAATTTTAATGTTATTTTTACATTTAAAATTTAATGTAATGTTTACACAGTTACATTTTAATTTAACTTCCACATTTAAATTTAACAGTAAACTAAATTAAGAACTGTATTGAAATCCGCTAAATTTTGACAAATCTAACATTTAATTCACTTTACCACAACTTCCAATAAACCCCGTTCGCTTCTAATTTTGTTTATACTATTTCAAACCGACAATGAACTGTTCCTTTCATTATTATTTTTTTTACTTTTGGTTCAGAACTCGGAACACTGGAAGAATAACACTTCTTTTCTCATTCTTATTCACTTCACTTCACTTCCAATTCCAAGAAGCTCATTTGTTTCGGAATTCCGTTTCCATCCGACGACGATCGTGTTGGAATGCCGTCCCCGCCTTTTCAAAAATAAATTAAATTCCTGACGTTACTCGGAGCTGCAGAATTGCTTACTACGTTCTCCAGTTTTCGTCGGTGTTTAGTTTCATTTGCAGTAAGTAATTAAATACTTTCGCAGTGGATTGTTACGAAAAGTTAATGCACAGAAAGTAATTGATCGTCTGACGTTATTCCGCTGAGTTGTTCAAAGCAGCAAAATGGCGGATTTTATTCGAGGAAAATAGTCGACTTTGTAACATTTAGTTCTAAATCAAATTAACATCGATGGCAATAGGACGTAATTTAATGTACGTTATGTTAATTAGATTTGAGAAAGTTTGTAATTTATAGAATTAAAATTCGAATAAAAGTAATTATAACCTTGTAAAAGTAGTTTGAATGAGTAGAAAATAACTTGTTCTTGAGCAACTTAGTATTTATTTACAATAAGTTTTGAGAATAAGGCCCGTTCTACACGAACAAGTAAAACGCGCATTAATAGTTCTCGGTGATTGGATAATTGATAACACGTGGTATGAATTATCGAATCACCGAGAGCGTGAGGCTCTCGGCGATTCGATAATTGGCGTTTTACTCGTTCGCGTAGAATGGGCCTAAAAGTCCAAGTGAACAAGAAACCGTTCAAGCAAGTATATTACACTGGTGGACAATTGCTAAGGACGGGTGTCAAAAGCAACGAATAGCAACCACAAAATGGAAGGCAGGAAAATGTAGAACTGATACAGTAAGACGTGTTGTGCGTAGGCAAATTTTGGATTGCCGAACTTGTTCGTCACGTGATAGCGCTGATAAGCGATATAAAGGATTTTACGCGTGTTGGCCGTTGTAGTTCAAAAGCAAAGTTAAATGAGAACGAATTAATTTGACAAATTTTCAATTTTTGGTATGTCTTCCCGACATCACTTAGATGATTTTACGCGTGGCCGTATTACTGACGAGATTGAAGAAGGGAGAAAATAACAGATGTTGCCACAGTGTTGTTTCAAGGCTTTGGAAATCTTTTGAATCAACTGGAAAGTGTAGCAAACGTCACAGGGGAGGTTGTGTTCGCAGTACGACGCCTGCAGGAAATAGGTACATAGTGCTATCGAAAAAAAAGGAACCGGCCCAACACAGCTCGGAGGGGTAGCAAGTAAGTTTCTTGCTGCTACTGGCAAGCGGATCTCCGAAAAACTGTAGCCAGACGTTTGCAAGAAGGAGGACTATACGACCGCCGCGGCGTCCTGTTGTGTGCATCCCATTGTTGAGACGTCACCGTACCGCCTTTTTCCAATGGTATCTCGTCATCATCACAATTGGAGGGAAGCGGACTGGGCTTGCATACTATTCTCAGATGAAAGTAGGTTCAGTCTCTCGTCTGATTGTCAACGACAACTGATCTGGCGTGAGAGTGGTACTGCATATTGTCCGGGAAACATACAGGAAAGGGACCGATATTCTATTGCTGGCATCAAGATCGATGGCCGTACGTCCCTCTATGTGCTTCTAACTAGGACTATAAATGACCAACGATACATTAATGATGTTCTGCTGCTTCATGTTCCGTAGTGCTGTCGGTGATAGATTTGTTTTCATGGACGACAACGCAACATGTCATCGAAAAATCGCTGCCCACGAGTGTCTAGAGAGCGAGGATATTCAACGCCTCGTATGGCCAGCACGTTCTCCAGATCTGAATCCCATTGAAAATGTGTGAGATGCTTTGAGGAAAAGTCTTGCCGGCCGACAGTGCCCTCCAATAAACAACGTCACCCTCATCCGTGCACTGACAGAGGAATGGGATACATTACCACAACAGCTGCTGGAAAATGATGTGCAAAGCATGACACGACGTGTGGAATATTGCATCGCCCTCCATGGTGGCCATATCCCGTATTGACATCTTACGCCGGAACGCCTGCGGACCGTAATTGCATTTTTTTTTTTTTACTTGTACATATTCAGCACAAAATCACAATTTTGTCACTTAAACACTTTTCAAAGCCTTCTGGATTTTAGAGCACAATAAATTATCTTTATTGTAATGTCCTAGCATTCTGACATTATTTTATATCACGGGGCATCCAACCACGTTTACTTTTTTATACGCTATATAGTCATTTGTGATCCGCCATTAGCAATTGTCCACCAGTGTATTAATGGTCCTTAAATTTTCGGAGGAATTATTTTATCTTTGTAAAGCGTCCTCTTAGAACAGGTGTTCTCAACCTGTTGTATGTGTACCCTGGGGGGTATGTGGTTGTCTGGTAGAGTGTACGCAAAAATGATATTAGTAATGACAGAAAAATCCTAAAGTAAAAATAATAAGTAAAATAAAAAAAAAGCCTGTAAATGCAATTAGTGTGAGCCGTTTGATTAATTTTCCAGTAACTTAAAGTTTGGTTTGGTTAATTAAAGTCGCATTAGACAGTGGGTTATTGGCGACGGTTTGGGACCTATCTCAAAGGAAAGACACGGGAACGATGCCTCGTATTTTGAACAATGGTCAGATGACTAGCATCTCAGCTGGTACCTGGCGCAATCTCAATAGGCGTCAGCACACTGGACCCCGATCAGATCCCGTATATACGCCGGTATAATTTGTTGGATGTTCTGGACAACTTTCTAGTATTTTTGTAGCAATGCTGGTAACCCACCGATCGCAAAATCGCTACTTTTTACTTTTTCTTTGTCAATTTCACCGCACGGGTTCTGATTAGCAATCCTCTGATTATACTAGCTGAATGCCTTTATCCACTGGGCAACTGGAGGCCCTCAGCTAACTTAAGAACATTACTACCTAACATAAACCTAACATAAACAAACTATTTTTTAGGTATAGGTGTAAGAGGACTGAATTCTAACTGTAACTGCTGGAAGGCTCAAAACTTGCTTCCTCTATGGGAGCGTTGAAGCCAATTGAAAGCAGCCATGCTTTGCCCCAACATATTTTTAAAAGTTATTTAATGGTGTTTTTTCATACAATAGCATTGTAGAAATATTAAATATATATAAATATTATATTTTCTTCTTATAGAATTAATTAGTATGTTGCCAAACAAATTGTTTTTGCTCTTGCTTTTTATCTACTTCGACTTTGACTTGCAAACGACTTCCTATTTTAATAGCAGATTGCATTTAAAAAGAGTTTAAAAATAAAATTAAAAAAAAAAACTTAGCTAAAAGCAATAAAAGTCGGCTTATTTTAGCATGAAAATTATACGAAATATTGCGGTATCAAGAAAAGTGGCACACATCATGGCGGCAATCCTCTGACCACATCGACTTCAAGTCACCAAAATGTCTTGCCCGATCCAGAAGTAACAGTTAGAGGTCAGTGTGTAAGAGTGAGAAGGGTACTGAAAGAAGGGGATGCTCATAAATAAAAAAATATGTTAAAGGATACGTGAGAAAAAAAAAGATTGAGAACTACTGGTCCTAGAAAAAACATTTCCCTAGTACATATTGTTCAGAAAACTCCAATTATCCAGATCCAGAATCCATCCGAATAATCGAATAACCGGATAATTAAAAAAAATTTAAAAAGGTTATTTCTCAGTAAAGAAACGAGTTTTGCTATACTAGGTAATGTAATTTTGATTATTAAAAACCATATCATTCACTGATAAGGAACTTTTAAAATGTGAATTTCGTTCTTTTTTTTCTCAAAGCGATCTGGATCTAATTGGCGATCGACTTTGTTTGACCTGAAAATCTAGAGTTTGGATAAGATAATTGGATTGGACTGTATATTAAAACAAATCTAAATCAATTTTTTATATATAAAATCAATGGATTTGTAAGTATGAACTATTAATTGTTATTGATAAATATCATATTTTCATCGGGTTCACGTCAATATGCCAAGTTTCAAAGCCATACAACGTTTGGAAAAGAGTTCAAATTGAATTGCAGGAATTGATAAATTAGAACAGATTTATTCTAGGAAATAAAAGATTTTTTTTTTTAAAAATTATATTGTTCTATGGGGGAAAATTCTGTAATGTAATAACTAAGTATCAGTGTATCTTAGTTAAAAAGTATGTTCTAATAGGCTTAACAAATGATTTCAGGAAACATAACTGGATACGCATTTTTTAGTTACTAGGCTAGGCTTTCTGTGCTTTACGTGTGTACTTGATCATGGTCTTCAGGTCCAGTACATAATATAAAATTACACAACTTACAATAAACATTAAACTTTTAAAAATATTTAGTAACTCTCTTGGCTTGTAGATGGCAGCACCAGATTTTAAACGAAAAGAATCCCAAAGCTTAATTCATTTCCCTTTAAGGGCGCATTGTAATATACAACAATGCGCAAGTAAAGGAAAATAAATAAAAACCATCGAAACTTCATTTTTAAGCTTTTTTTAACCAAAGTTATATGTATATTATATAAATTTATATAATATATAGGGTCGACATATTTACACGCTTTTTCGTATTATTTTTCTACATTTAGATATTGGAGTATTTTTTCTTATTTTTAATACTAATTCATTAGTTGAAGTTTAAGCAACATTGAAGAGCCTTTTAATATACTTTAAACTATTATATTTATTCAATTTAACAATATTTTTATGCGGTGATGTCACCACTGAACTCTAACTGTAACTGCTGGAAGGCTCAAACTTTGTTTAATCTATGGGCGCGTTGAAGCCAATTGAAAGCAGCCATGCTGTGTCCCCATATATTTTTTAATTAATTTAGTGGTGTTTTTTATTACCATAGCATTGTAGAAATATTAAATGTATATAAATATTATATTTTCTTCTTATAGAATTAATTTGTATATTGCCAAACAAATAGTTTTTGCTCTTGCTTTATTATCTACTTCGACTATGACTTGCAAATGACTTTCGATTTTAAAAGCAGATTGCATTTAAAATGGGTTTAAAAAGAAAATAGAAAAAAACTCAGCCAAAAGCAATACACTTTGGCTTATTTTAATATGAAAAAGATACGAAATATTGCGGTAGCAAAGAAAGTAGGACACATCATCGACTTCAAGTCAACAAAATGCCTTGCGCTATCCAGAAGTTATAGTTAGAGATCAGTGGATGTTACATGTGTAACACATGCGCCTGTGGTACATTTGCACATCACTTAATAAACAATGTGATATAAAAGGCTTATTATTAAGAAAAAAGTGCAAGTTTTTCAAAAGTACTTTAGTAGAAAAGAGATTACAGAAATGAGTATTGATGTGTCCTCATCGGTTTCAAATTACTCTCAAAAATTAAATATTCTTTGTTTTTGAAAACAAAGAATATTTAATCATTGATAAGCTGTAAAACATATTTTAATAAGTATAAATCCCTGACAATCCTTGTTTTAGGCTCCTTAGATTGCGTTACAAATTTTCAAACGATATAGCCCGAGAAATTAATGAATTGTCTTTAAGGCATCGATTTGTAAAAACGTTACACATGACACCGAAAGGGTCGCACATGGACCTGGGTTCACCGATCACCGACAAAAGCATCAATACCTTAAAGATTCTCCAAAACAGAAAATTCCCAATTTTTAATAAAGCTTCCAGTGGCCTAGTCAGCTAGTAATCAGAGGATCGCCGATTCGAATCCGTGCGATGGACTTGACAAAGAAAAGTAAAAAAGAAGTGATATTGACATCGGAGGACAACAAAATACTAGAAAGTCGTCCACAATAAAATTATACTGCCGTGTATACTAGACTCGTGCACGATAAATCTGACCGGGGTCCAATGTCCTGACGCCTATTGAGATTGCGTCGGGTGCCAGCTCAGGTGTTGTTCAAGTCATCTGACCGTGGTTCAAAAATACGAGGTATCGTTCCCGGGTCTTTCCTTTGTGATAGGCCCCGAACCGTCGTCAATATCCGAATGTGCAGCTCTAGTGCGAGGTTTTTAACCAAACCAAACCCAATTTTAATACACAAGTTTGGTTTGGTTAACGTCGCCCTAGAGCTTCACAGTGGGCTAGGGGTCTCTCTCGAAGGAAAGGGGTCCGGGAACACATACACATTCATACATGCACCTCATTATTTTAGAACCATGGTCAGATGACGAGGAAACATCTGAACTGGCACCCAACGCCTTCAATAGACGTCGGGACTTTGGACCCCGATCAGATGTATCGTGCACCTGTCCCGTATCAACACCGACTCAAAGACAAGGCCGTGCCTCACGTGACCTTTCCGGAGCTGACGTCATAACGAGTAGGCCATGGTAGCGGGTAGAAACTGAAGATTTCGCTTCGCTGATGTGGGTTTTTTTAAGCGCGAATTTCTTTGGTTTCTCAAAATGGGTGAAAATTCCGTGTGCTTTAGTCTGCGATTATTATTTATTATCTGAGTTATGGTTTACAAACAAGGTGTGTTCCCAATTGACAGGGAAATTACACGAAAACACCAAAAGTTCAGCTGTTTTCGTTTCCTACAAATCGGACGTTGCGCAGAAAATGGATTCGTGTAATTCACACATACACAAAGGGACGACTTTACTCCTACATATTACACCAGGGTATCTATGATTATGCTTATAATTTAATCTGCGTTCTTTAATGTAAATTGATAGCATGTAGATGTCAGGTTTAAATTGGATTAAAACATCACTGGTTTAAAAAAAACCAGGAAAGTATCTGTCATCGTTATTACTAATACAATTGTTATTAAACGACTGAACAGCGCGCCAACCAAAACTCCAAAATAAAACCGCCATAAACTTTAAATTAAAACCGCCAAATCATGTCGAGAGGTTATAGATTCGACGATTATGTATTTTTTTTTTAATTTATGTATGTTCGCGCGGGATTTCGGTTCTACTTCAGATATTTGCACAATTTTTTTGTTGTTGGATAAAGGCTGTTTCACTTGGGAGCAATTTGAAAAAAATATCGGGTTATCCGGCATTCAACTATCTCTGGAATTCTCAATTAACCGAACCGTTTGAAAAAAAATATTGTCCGATTTCAAAAATTCTTTCTTTGTTGGATAGAGAAAAATCAACTTAGGCAAAATCTGCAAAAATAATCGGTTATCCGGCTGCTATATATCCGGAAATGTCGATTTTCCGGAGGTTTTTATACAGTTAATCCGATTTCATAATATTTTCATTGTTTAACAGAAGTTGTTCAACAATGACATTTCATTTAACCAGAATTTATTGGCATTGATAGGGATTGTTTTACAATATACACGGTTGAGCAGAAGTTGCTACTTGAATTTCTCGGTGAATAATAAGAGGGGGCGAAGCCACCTGCTAAATTAAAAACCAAAAAGGGAAAAATAAAATAATCTTTTTAGAAAAAAGGAAAACCGACTTTAAGGAAAATGCGCTAAAAAGTAAAAAATAATTTTTAATTCTACGAATGAGTTGAAAAATTGAATTATTGAATATCAATTTTATACTTAGTACAACTTTTTGAAGTTGGTGCCAATTTACAAAAATTATACCCAAATTTTGGCGCCGATTTCAAAAAGTTGTACTAAGTATAAAATTAATATTCAATAATTCAATTTTTCGACTCATCGTAGAATTAAAAATTATTTTTTACTTTTTAACGCATTTTCTGTAAAGTCGGTTTTCCTTTTTTTATAAAGATTATTTTATTACTAATACAGACTGACAAACCTTGTGTTTCGGATTTTTACATAAATGTTGGTGAGTAAGAATTTAAAGGCATTGAAAATTTAATGCCTATTATTGTATACCTTTCCGGCTAATGTGCTCATTCGGCGATGAAAAAAATAAATTGTAAATATAGTTCAAAACAAATGATTATTGACAACACCTTAAAATGAAACTATAAATATAAATTAATTGAATCTCTGGATAGAGGTGGTTTAATCTACCCATCTGCAGATATTGTAAATGCTGTAAATTACAATTATATTGTTATGTAAAAATTGCTTTTAAAAGAAAATGAGACCAAATTTTTACAAATAACTGAAAAAAACTTAAAACTTTGGAATTAATAAATTGTAATGAATTTTTTTTTTTTTGATGATCAAGTGAAGCGGACCATAGTTCTGAGAGTGTTTTAAAACTAATATTAACTTCAGCTACAAAATCATTATTAAAAAACTATTGCAGGCAAAAAAATTATATTAAAAATTGAAATTGAAAAAAAGTCTAAAAAAATTGAGACATTGAAAAAAGGGATCAAAGTTGTGGAAAAGGTGCAAACATATAAAATTGCATAACTGTATATAAACGCTCAGTTCAATAAAGAATTTTTGTTAATTTGGTCTTTGATACTTTTATTTTCATGCTAATGTGAGTATTTTTTTGGGCATATATATTTAAAAATCTTTAATGAAATGAAAGGTAAGGTAAATAATGTTTAGGCAACATAACAGTTCATTTTCTAATGAAAAAATGCTATTCATCTGCTCGAATACCAAGCGCTTCAATCGAAGAAACACAGCGGGGAAGGAGAAATCCAGCCTACTCATGGTGACGTCACAAATCAGAGGCATGGCCTTGTATTTGAGTCGGTGTTGCCCGTATACACGCCGTTAATTTTTGCGGATGCTCTGGACGACTTTTCTAGATTTTTTTCTAGTTTAATACATAAGAAAATGGAGTGTTAGAAAGCATTATTCTTCTCGTTTCCACAGCAGAAAATTCGCAAATTTAATACACAAAGAAAAAAAAAGGTGTTAGAAAGCGATTGATTTTTTTTTTCGTTATACAATAAGATACTTGAAACTAAATTTAAAAAAAAAAAATGAAAAATTTCAATTAATAAATTAAAGTAGTGGTATAATATATTAAATGAATATTTATATTTTAATGTCATTTCAACATTTGGTTATTTCCGTCTTATATTCTCATGAAATTTGTATTTACACGATTAATTTTATTTGGTTTGGTTAATTAACGTCGCACTAGAGCTGCACAGTAGGCTATTGGTGACGGTTCAGGGTCTATCTCGAAGGAAAAATCCGGGAACGATGCCTCATATTTTTGAACCATGATCAGTTAACGAGGATAACACCTGGCACCCAACGCCTTCAATAGACGTCGGGACTTTGGACCCCGATCAGATTTATCGTGCATCATGGTATTCACGCCGATAATTTTTTTTGGATGTTCTGGATGACTTTTCTAGTATTTTGTAGCGAATCTGGCAACCCTCCGATCATAAGATCACTACTTTTTTACTTTTCCTTGTCAAGTCCGTCGCACAGGATCGAACCAGGAATCCTCTGGACGTCTTTATCCACTGGGCCACTGAGGCCCATGAACGTCCGTGGAGTGATTGTGTAAGTAACGAAAAAATAAGTTTCATGTATTAGAAACATACACAAAATTTTAATATTTTATCGGTGTCTTTTTCTGAACCATTATTATCGTTCTTTCCGTTTGAGGAATTGGTGTCTTGGAATCGACAGCTCAGAAGCTAAGATAAGACGTTGAGGTCTCGATTTCAAATGGAGTGGACCCTCATCGTTTCTTCAGTAACCTTCATATGTACCCTTTTAATTGTTCATATGTAACCTTCATATGTACCCTTTCAATTGTTCATATGTAACCTTCATATGTACCCTTTCAATTGTTCATATGTAACCTTTATATATACCCCCTTCAAATTTTCATATGTAACCTTCATATGTTCATATGTAACCTTCATATGTTCATATGTAACCTTCATATGTTCATATGTAACCTTCATATGTTCATATGTAACCTTCATATGTTCATATGTAACCTTCATATGTTCATATGTAACCTTCATATGTAACCTTCATATGTTCATATGTAACCTTCATATGTTCATATGTAACCTTCATATGTTCATATGTAACCTTCATATGTTCATATGTAACCTTCATATGTACCCCCTTCATATGTTCATATGTAACCTTCATATGTTCATATGTAACCTTCATATGTTCCCCTTTAAATGTTCATATGTAACCTTCATATGTACCCCTTCAATTGTTCATATGTAACCTTCATATGGACCCCCTTCATATATTCATATGTATCCTTCATATGTACCCCCTTCAATTGTTTATGTACCTCTTCAAATGTTCATATGTACCCCCTTTATATATTCATATGTAACCTTTATATGTACCCCTTCAATTGTACATATGTACCTCTTCAAATTTTCATATGTAACCTTCATATGCACCCCCTTCATATGTTCATATGTAACCTTCATATGTACCCCTTCAATTCTTCATATGTAACCTTCAAATGTTCATATGTAACCTTCATATGTACGCCTTCATATGTTCATATATAACCTTCATTGCGAATAAAAAACACTTTCTACTATATGCTGTTTAAATAACCTCCCATGTGATTTTATTTGCATTTCACTTTATGTATTGAATCAAAATAATGTTAAGTATCTCTCTATTTTAAAAAAAAGTAAGCCCTAGGGAGAAAAAGTAAGTACCCCGGGGAATTTTCAGTTCTTTCAATGTTATTCAGATCATATCTCAAAATGTAAAAGTCCTAAAATTACGAAATTAAGTGAATTTGTTAAGAAATGTTTGATAAATAAGAAGAATATATTTTTGTTTCAATACTGTTATTAGTTTATAAGTTATTTAATATTAAAGTCGTCGTTGATAAAATTTCGCTTACAACTAATTTTGTCCGTCGAGTTTCTGAAACACTATTAAGAGGAGAGATCCAATTTTTTTAGGGAGTGTAGAAATAGGTTTGAACTGGAAATCCAAGTAAGCATTTTTTTAAATTCGAATTAGTTTTGGATTTATAAATTTTTGAAACATTTAAACACGCTCCACTTTTTTAAGTTTTTTCACCCTCATTTTTGAAACGTGATTTCTAAATTGCTATAAGTCATTTAAAATTACATATTCTCTTATTCAAAAAAATATATTAATGTTCGTTAAAACTTCTTCTTTCTGATGTTATAAAGATTATATTTCTATCTTTACAATTAAATTAGATATGGTCAAATAAGATAGGTATAAAAAATAGCGAAGAAGGATAAAAATGTCGGATATTTCGAGCAAATTTAAATTTGCGACTTTTTGTCTCATGGTTCCGCTTGCATCTCAAAAAGTAAAAGTCCTAAAATTATGAAATTATGCCAGTTTATTAAGAAATGTTTGGGTAATAAGATGAATATTTTCTTTTTTCAATACGATCAGTATATTAGACGTTATTTTATGTTAAAATCATGATATTAGAAAATTTTGAAAACAATTCATACATTTTTGGATATTTGTCTTCCAATTTTCAACAAAAAAATAAATAAAAAATTAGGGATATAGATTAAACTATTGGCTACAAATGATCCAGAGCGTTTGTGAAATTTCGATTTAGTTTTGTAGTTATAAATTTTTAAATAATTGACGAAATGTCTGAAATAATCGTCAATTATACGGGTAAAATTTTAAGTGATAAATTAAAACTGCTCTAAATAGTTAAAAAGTATACTTTTTTCCCGTTAAAAAATATAGTTATGTTCGTAAAATCTTTCTTTCTTGAATGGTATCAATACTGAAATTCTATCTTAAAAAATAAATTAGATGTAACTATTTATGTGAAGTACTATAAATATTATTAAAAGATACTCCGGAAGGAAATGCCGACATTGGCAAAATGCCAACGTGTATTTGGCTGCCAACGGCGAATTATTATTAGCGCCAATTCTCAATTATCTTACTTAATATAAATATAAGTTGGCGATTAAGGCTATGTATTCTTGGCGCGTTTATGCTGTTGTTTGTTTACACATGTTTCGCTTTTCAATGAGCACAATTGCGTTGAAGCAGTTCTACAGTTGAGTTTTTCCAGTTATGGGGGGGGGGGGGGGGGGATTGGGGGGAAGCATACACCCCCCCCCCCCCCCCTCTGTAAACTTGAAACCTTAAAAGTTGGGAATTTCGAGTTTTAAAAATCTCTGAGTTGGGAAAATTTATGCCTCAGGCAAATTAATATTATTAGCAAAGGAAAGCGACGGACTACTAGAAATTGCCCAACTTTTATTAAGATGAAACTTAAATTAGACCTCAAAACGGACCACTGCATTGGAACATGCGTGCGACAAATCAATACTTTCGAAAGAACTGTTTAATATTACCTATAAAAAAGCTGAAAATGTCTTATAAGTTGGAACTGGGAATTTTTTTAGCACTGTTGTGTTGTGCAATTTCGAATAGGTAGGTGTGGTCTGGTTTAATAACGTCACACTAGAGCTGCACATTGAACTACTGGCGTTGGTTCGAGCAAAGCGCCCTTGATTTGTTATTGGTACGTATTTACTTACTACATCAAGGACGCTTTGGTTCGAGGCCTTTCTCAAAGAAAGACCCGGGAACGATGCCTCATATTGTTAACAGTGGTCAGATAACGAGGACAACACTTCAGCTGGTACCCGATGTCCTTAGGTTGGGAATTTTGAATCGTTCAAGTTCGGAATTTCGGATCGTTAAGTTGGGAAATTTCTTGTCTCAACATACTAAAAATAAATTTGTGTGACGGCACTGCCAGTAATAATTTATATAACTAAAAAAAGTATTGTTGTTAGGACACATTGTCATTGCCTATAGTGAAGCCGGTATTGGTTTGCGAAGCAAACTAAAGAGGATTGCGTAGCAATCCTCCGGGGGTTGGTGGAGCGTTAGCGGAGCAGGGGGTGGAGCCCCCTAGTAAATTAAATAAAAGCTAAACAGTTTTTTTTAATAAGAGCTGTTGAATGCAGCAACAGCGCACCTCATTCCAGACATTTTGGTGGTTCAAACATAAGAGGCAGTGTTCTCGGGTCTTTCCTTCGAGATAGACCCCGAACCTTCACCAATAGCCAGTGTGCAATTCTAGGGCGACGTTAATTAAACAAACTACCGGGCATTTTTGGTTGAATTTTGTTTTTAGAAAATTCTATAGTAGTTTTCTAAAAATAAGCAGAAATTTTACCAAATAATCTCACACAATGGAAAATTTTCATCGGACAAAAAAAATATATATGCATTAAATGCTTCAAATAGAACTTCAACATAAAGTTTGTTTGTTTTGTTTAACATTGTGTTTCTCATCTGATACCCTATATAGCTTATTTTAATTATTATTTGTTTTACGTAAAAAAAAATTTACTTTCATTAAAATTATTTTAGAAAAATAATTTTAAATTGATAACAACTACCACTTTTTTGTTTAAAAACATTTATTTAAATAAAAATATCTAATTTTTTACGAATTTAATCTTGATTTTTCTTTAGATTCAAGCAAGGAGTTCATTTCTTGACTTCGCTTGTTTAAAAAGGAAAGAAATAATATTTTTTTTAATCTATCATATCATTACCACATCATATGTGTATTCGCCATAATAAACAACAGGTGTTTACCAACACATCGGAGTAATGTAATTTGTTTTATAAGCTCCTTTAATTTGTATAAACGACGATTTACACTAAATTCAATTATTTTATTGTGTTGTAAAAAATATGTTCGTTGTTGATCAGACTATCACAAAAATATGTAATTTCACATCACTGCTGAGCATATTTATTATATTGTTCGAAGTAAATTATGCTTAATTGTACTGCTTGTGGTACTTTTTAAAAATTTTCATTGAAACCATTTTTGAATGCATATTCTTTGAAATCCATTTTAACCAATAATAAAGTAGATAAGCACAAAAAAGAAAAACTATATTTTTGTCGATACACAAATTGACTCTATATGCATAAAATAAAGTATTTAAACATATCTAAACTTTCATATGAAATTATATCTAGAATAAGAAATTTAAATTAATAACTACCACTTTCTTGTTTAAAAACATTTATTTGAATAAAAATATTTAATTTTTTTACTAAATTCAATTCTTTTATTGTATTGCATTGTTCATTGTTCAAATTGTCAAAGATAAAATATGCTCAATTGTAGAGTTTTTGGATATATTTTTAAAATATGCCATTAAAACCATTTTTGAATGCCTATTGTTTGAAATCCATTTTAACTAATAATTAGTGGATAAGCACCAAAATGAAAATCTGTTTTTGGTGATACACAAATTGACTCTATATGTAGAAAATAAAATATTTAAATACATCTAATATATATGTTACCGTTAAAGTATGAAATCCGTTACTTCATAGAATACCTAGTTATTCCATGAAATAACTGATCGTGTCCGTTAAAGTGTAAAACTCTCTTGTATTTCATGGTTTAACTAGTTATTTCATAGAATAACGATCTGCAGCCCGTTAAAGTGTAAAATAAATGAAATTAATGTCGGATAAATCTCATTCTGAAGCCTCTGTGGGGCTTACCGTCCGTATCCCAGTGCCTGAAGTTGACAGAGGAAAAGGTGATGCCAAATCTATTTTAGCTATCATTTTTGTTTTAGAAATAATGTTCTTTGTAATTCCAAGTGTCATTTTAGTAATCCTTGTTGTAACAAATGATTTCATGGTACGTTTCCATAAATACCATTTATACGCTGCATAAATTAGATAAATCGCTTCTTTTTCATATTAATTGTCTATCATTAGTTTAATTTCATTTTAGATAAATTGTTTATTTTACACTTTAACTGTCTCTCATTAGTTAATTTATAGAATACCTAGTTATTTCATAGAATAACTAGTTAAAGTGTCAAATTAATAACATATTACACACTTTAACGGACACGATCAGTTATTTCATGGAATAACTAGGTATTCTATGAAATAACTGCATTATATACTTTAACGGTAACATATACATCAAATTATTTTTTTAAAAATAATGTAAATTAATAATTACCACTGCATCACTGCTGAGTATATTTTTTTACAACATTAGTGTGACTCACAATATATTAATTCGTAGAAAGAGTAATTCAAAGAATAAATATAAATTCAATATTATAATTTCAGATAAAGAGCTAAAGGACCTTCAGCTAGGCACCTAGCTATCGGTAAAAATTATGCTAAACTGTAATTCAATTTACAGTAGTATAAAAGTCAATTAAGACATTCAAAAATTTATTTATAATTAGCTTTATTTCGATAACTTTTATTTTTGTCTTAAATAATCATCGTTTTGATGTCACCATGACTATGAAATGTCTATGACTATGCCTCACCATGACTATGAAAGGTTTACCAAAATTCGAATTTACATTCGAACAGCCCAACGAATGCAAAGGTTATGATTGGATGACCGAGACTGCTGCCATTTTCGTTTTTAGAAACTATCAATCCCGATCGATGAGAAAATGGCTACTACAGCAGAATGGGCGAAAAGGGCTCTCATATAACCAAAGTGGATCATTAAGATAAAAAAAGGGCATCCGAAAAGTGATCCATTAAACAGATTAAACTGCCTCCATGGTGGGTTTTCGGGGCCATGCTTTCCCCGCGAAGCCCTTTTCCTTTTATGGGAAAAGATTCATTACGTTCGGTGGCAATAGCGCGTTTAATAGTTTTTTATCGTCTGCAACTCGGAATGCTAAGTGGGCACGTTCTGTGGGGTGTTGACTGCGTGGAGGTTTTTGAAAGGGGGCTCGGGTGGGTGAACGAAGCCCAATGTGGTTATGGTAGAAAAGAAATCGGAAAATAGACAAATGTGGTTTCTTTTGGGAATACTGAAAAGGAGTGGTATGGGGAAAAAATGGAAAGAGCGAAAGTATCTTCAGTGATTTTATATATTTATTGTCAATAGCAGGTTGGGGGGGGGGGGGGGGGGCTTTTGTGTCTTATTTATCTGAAGGCACGTTCACCCAAAAAATAATAAAAGTACGCTTTTATGATAAAAAAATATATACACAAGAAAGGGACGAAAGGTCTTGGACAGGTTAATGACTGAAATCTAGAAATCTACGAGACTTTTCATAAAGTAAGATTTAACCTTTCACTGCATGGTGAATCTCAGTAGACCCATATCAGAGAGTTATCAAAAAAGATTGTCAATCAGGGCTCGATTAAGACATAGAAGCAAAAAAAGACAGCCATTATTTGGGGCTCCATTGATTTCAAATATACCTTAGGGAACATATCAAATCACGTTTTTACATGCACTAAAATCATTTGTTTTACGAATTAAAAAATTAACTATTTTCCCTGAGTTTTTCTTTTAATCAATTATGCAAATGGTTTTAATTCTATGGTCCATTATATTGAGGTATTTAACCTTCCAGCATGGATCCTTCATAGTAGAGAAAACATAATGTTATAACCTCGCTAACATCAAAGTGAGGCCAACATGTATGTCCTCAGACACGTGTTAATTACGTCAATAAATTTTCACTGTTACGCATTTCCCAATTCATCAGCCAATCGCGAGTATTCTTTCATTCATAATTTTGAAAAGAAGTCACGTGTCTGAGGCCATTCGTTCTGAGATGTTGGTTTCACGATTATTACGTCATATTCGCTCTACTACACTCTATTCATGCTCGAAGTAAGGTGTTTCCTCGTCATCTGACCATGGTTCTAAAATAACGAGGTGCAGGTATTAATGAATGTGTGTATGAATGTGTGAATGTGTATGTGTTCCCGTGTCTTACCTTCGAGAAAAACTCCGAACCATCGCCAATAGCCCACTGTGCAGCTCTAGTGCGACGTTAATTAACCAAACAAAATCATTCTCGAAGTATTTAACCAAGACTTGATTTATTGAATATAGGTTATTGCAAACTATCTTTTAGATTTATACATTATAATAAAATATCATCTGTTTCAAAAGTGCAATTTTTAAAAATTATGTTGTGTTATAATGTTGTTATGTTTATGTTAAAATTTTGGAAATGTTTAATAAAAACCTTTTGGTATGTTACCAACGGTGTGAATTTTTTTAAATACAATAATTACTTTATAATGAAATAGCTTAATTTTTGTACTCCTGGGGGTCCGCTTGTCGATGTTAGTGGGTCCGCGTGTCGATGTTAGTGGGTCCGCGGGTCAATGTTAGTGGGTTCGCGGGTCGATGTTAGTGGGTTCGCGGGTCGATGTTAGTTTGCTCGCGGGTCGATGTTAGTGGGTTCGCGGGTCGATGTTAGTGGGTCCGCTGGTCGATGTTAATGGGTTCGCGGGTCGATGTTAGTGGGTCCGCGGAGTCACAAATAAAAATTATAAAAAATTCATAAAATGTACGATAAGCTTAACTAGTTAATAGTTTTTGAATCTTAAATATTTGTTTTAGGTAGGGAAAGGTTTTTTAAACAAATTTATATAATACTTTTTACGAACGAATGAACATAAAAATTTTATATTTCAAGCGAAATTTAGGTAACGAATATAAAACACTTTTTTTACAAACAACTAAAACATAAATTTGTAGAAACAAATGTTTCCCTCGTCTGTAGTATATTCTTTGACGCTGTTTGAACAACTAAAAGAAATTTAAAATATAGAAAATAAAAGGATGACCATTGGTTTTTTAAAACGTCATTTTTAGGCTTATAAATGTCCAAGTAAAAGAGACTAAAACAAGTTCTTTAATACTAAAAATTGATTTTCAGTAACTTGTTCTCATACTTTACCGATTTTTTTTCTGTAAAACGGTGATATTTTGGCAGTACAAAGGGTAACAGGCTTCTAATTAAAGCAAAAGAAGCTATAACGATTATACTAATATCGTAAAAGTTGGCAGCTCTTCACTGTTAAAAATAGGTATTCAAAAATAAGTAAAATGTACTCATTTTTGAATTCATTCGATGGTTATCATGGCTCCGAATACATAAGTTCCTATTTTGAAATATATATGTAATAAAAAATAAGAAGCTGCTAGCCTACATTGGCTACCTTCATAAATCACTTTCAATGAATATCAACAATTACAACCAATACTTACCGGGAATCGAACCCATATCCTACGGCACCACAGTCTAGTGCGTTATTCGTTAAGCTACCAGGCCGACGTGAATAAGTTATAAACAGAAGTAATGTTATAAATGTGTGCCAAAAAGATGGGAAGTAAGATAATTGAATTGTAATAACACAGTTTCCATTTAAGCAATCGACATCCAATAATATGGAAAATCATCTTCTGAACAACTATTTTAAGTTTGTTAGGTCGCTTTGTAAAGATAGTTTGAACAGAAGCTGATATTAGCAATATTAAATTACACAGCTCATTTTTGCGAAAGTACGGTTGTTTAAATTTGCGTGCGTCGTCGCTCATTTACGATGCAATTGTACTTTTAAAAAAACGAGGTACTCATTGTTAACCCTATGCACTCCAAGAACACCTTGCGTTTTCCGTTCTTTCCACGGAACAGTTATTCATCCTTATGTTCTTTTCCCTAGAATTTGTTATACTTATAGAAAAAATAAACATAATCTGTTTTGGATCTACAAAAGAACAAGTTGAAAAAAATATCAATGTTTTTTAAACACAAGATTATGCTGCTCTCGTTTATTTTTAAGAACGGGGAACCAAAAGAACGAGTCGTTATGTTGTCGCCTGAGCGGCGCCAACGGAGTGCAAAGGGTTACGTACCTTTTATTTTACAGTGTTCTTAAGTAATTTAGTATATATATATTTTAAATTACGCCAAAGCAGAGCATTTTGGCAACTAAAAAAAATTGTTTGGCGCCGATGATGCCTATCTGCCATCTAGCAATTTTGAGCCATGTTTCTATTGTATGTCAGGTCCGTATCTGCCTAAAAAAATACAACTTGATCATCTCGGAATGTTTGGCAATATATTTTTCATGACATTCTTGAACCATGCAAGAAGAGTCGACGATGGTCAATATCTTGTATCGTAAGTTTCCTTGACTCTATAAGGCAACTGTGATACTATACCGCTCACTCTTTTTTTCAGTAATGATACGAAAATCGAATCGAGTATCGCGAAGTCGATATCTGTGATTGCATCGGAACCAGTTGGAAAGAACAACGGAAACCAATTCGCAAGGGGAAAATTCCCCCTTGATGGAATGTGCCAAGTCAATCTCCGTTCGGTCAGCGGACAGATGGAATTTCCTGTCTCGGAATTGAATCCAATTGACTAAAAGCGAGTGACTTTTATTGTTTCTACTGTCCATCACGGAAATGTGTAGTGAGATTTCCTTACATACGCCGAGGGCCACTCTTAGCAGACACAGGGCCCGGTGCGAGCTTAGTATCGGGCCCTTTTAAACATCCACAGAAATTTATGTTTAGTTTTCAGATTTTTTTTGAAAAGCAAATAAGATTTTTTTATTTACTACATATATTTAATGAGAACGGAATTTGTATCTATATAAGCCTAATTCTCTGTCGAACGAGACCAAATTTATGGTAGTCGTGAAATTTGTCACTGAATGGACCCCTATGTGGTGCTATGCACTTTTTGGTTGTCACCACTTCCGCCTAAGTGGGAGTATCGGGTATATGAAGTGACCCTCCCCCCCCCCCTCACACCCACCCACACATACATACATATGGGGCTGATTATTTTACCACGTAACTTGATGTTGTAGACGAAGGGCTAAATATATAAAGCTATTAGAATTGCTTTAAGTAAAATCTCCACGTCTCTCCATTTTAGTTAGAAATATGTATTGTTTTAGTTCAAGAGTTTACACGCATAAGCGCCAATTTTCTATATAACGAACTATAAGAAAGTAATGATTTGTCACGGAGTTAATGAATGGGTAATCCTAAAAGCAAAAATTGTGTTTCTGTCTTGATATCCAATGCCTTAAAAAATGTTCCAAGTCAAAAGGATACCCACTTAAAAAATTTTATATAAAAACACATTTAAAAACACATTAGTAAAATTTTTATTTTTAGAATAACTTTCACTTTTTGTATTAGAAACCATTGTATTTTAAAACAAAAATAATTAGAACGTCATTAAAATAATGGCTTATAGTAACAAAAAGTCTCGACAACTCTGTTCATTGTTGCACAGGCTTTTAAGAAAATAAATTCAGAGCTTCATTAGTTTGGGATAACGCAATTCAAAACTGATAACAGCAAAGTTACAAATGGGTTGTATTGACTAATCTGCTTATTTAAATAATGTAAACCACGTGACGTGACAGTGGACATTTGTCCAGACTCGCACTCTGAAAGACCTTTAATGAAGACCTCTCCTATGAATTCAAATTTTAAGAATTAAAGTAATTATAATTCACTACAAGTACAAATCCTTTTCTTCTCAACAAGTCACCCATTGCAATCCAAAGAAGAAATCCTTAATCAACAATGGAACTTGCAACAATTCAAAATAATCAATGCAGGCGAGTTATTTGACCTCGGATTTAAATAGTTATCAATCACTGCAAGCTTTTTTATCAACAAGTTTAACATCTCTGATCGAAACCAAATCCATAATCAACAGCGGAACATATGACTACAAGTTATTATAATTTATGTTGATATTGGAATTTAAATTTGGCGAATTAAACAGTGGTCATCACTCAAAACAGGCTTTTAATAACAAGTTCAACATCTCAAATCGAAACAGTTGCAGTGGAAATCAAATCCATAATCAACAGGGGAACAAATAACAGCATTATTTTGGTTGCACAATTCAAAATAATTGGTATTAATATTGGAATTCAAATTTGGCGAATTAAAGAGTGGTGATCAATCACGGCAAGCTTTTCTCAACAAGTTCCCCTCGTAAAACCGAAACTCTTGCAGAAGAAGAAATTAATAACTAACAATGGAACTTGCTACAATTAAAAATAAGCAGTGCTGGCAAAATATTTGAATTCGAATTTAAATAGTAATCAGTCACTGCTTGATGCAAGCTTTTTTATCAACAAGTTCAACATCTCTAACGGAAACAGTTGCAGTGGAAATCGTATCCATAATCAACAGCGGAACTTATAACAACATTACTTTGACTGTAATTCAAAATAATTGGTGCTGATATTGGAATTCAAATTTGGCGAATTAAAGAGTGGCCATCAATCACTGCAAGATTTTATCAACAAGTTCAACATATCCATTCGAAACAGTTGCAGTGGAAATCAAATCCATAATCAACAGGAGAGCTTATGACTACAATTCAAAATAATTGGTGCTAATATTGGAATTCTAACTTGTCGAAATTAAGAGTGGTCATCAATCAGGGCAGGCTTTGATCAACAAGTTCAAAGTCTCTAACAGAAACTGATGCAGTGGAAATCAAATCCAAAATCAACAGCGGAACTTATAACAACATTACTTTGATTGCAATTCAAAATAATTTGTGCTGATATTGGAATTCAAATTTGGCGAATTAAAGAGTGGTCATCAATCACTGCAGGCTTTTATCAACAAGTTCAACATCTCCATTCGAAACAGTTGCAGTAGAAATCAAATCCATAATCAACAGGGGAACTTATGACTTCAATTTTTGACTACAATTCAAAATAATTTATGTTGTTGATATTAGAATTTTAATATGGCGAATTAAAGAGTGGCCATAAATCACAGCAAGCTTTTATCAACAAGTTCCAACTCGCAAGACCGAAACTGTTGCAGAAGAAGAAATCCATAACCAACAATGGAACTTATAAAAACATTCTTTTTTCCCCTCGCCAGTGGATGTGACATCAGTCAGTTACAACTCATCTCCACTCGGCATTTGAATGGGGGGGGGGGGGGGGGGATAGAATAGGAAATAGCGCACTTCCAAGTCTTCCACGGACCAATGCAATCTCGATAAAAGATCTTTTGTTGCGCCGTGGAACAGTGTCGGGTTCGGCAACAAAGGATGAAGTATTTCTTATGACATTTCGTCTTCAGCCACCCCCGGAGATGTCGGATTTGTTCGAAAGGGAATTATTTTATCGTGTGTGTGGGGGGGGGGGATGTTTCTTTTGGCATTGATGGGTGCTTGTGTTGTGTTGGGAATGTTTCTTTTGTGCGATTGCGATTTGTTTGTGTTTCCGCCAGATTTATATCCTTTTAGTGACAAGAAAAGTGGTTGTTTATAGAATTGTAACTGAACTGTTTCTGTTGGAATCCCAGTTAATTAAATTGTCGGTCTTCTTTAGAATAAAATAATCTTTTTTTTCTTCTTTTTTTTTTAAAAAGAAAACCGACTTTAAGAAAAATGGGCTAAAAAGTTTACAAAAAGGAAGAAAAAAAAATATGAACAAGTTGAAAAAATTCAATTATTTAATATCAATTTTATACTTAGTACAATTTTTTTTTTAATCTTTTCACAAAAGGGCGAAACTTTACAAGAAAAAAGAAAACCCAAATTGATTACATGCGTCAAAATTGTGATACTTTAAAGGAATTTATTGTATAAAAGTAGTGTTTGCATGTAAAAAAAAATATTTTGTTGATAGTTATATTTTTTTTTTACTATGTAACTTTACCCTTGGATATCTATGTACAACACATCATGGATATGAAGCGTTTTTAGTATTTAATTGTCATATAGGGCCTTTTTTAGAGTTTAGCGTCAATATAAATGTCATTATATCTCAAGATTATATTTAATTAATTAGTTTTAAAGGTGTATTTTTTAAGACAAATCGAAGAAGCTGCAAAAATTTATTTAAGAAAATGGGGATTAAGGCTTTTTATCTTATGATGGCAGAATAGACACTGGTTTGTATCACATGGATCGAGAACCTAATGGAAGACTAACGTTGGTTTTAGATAATTTGGTTCTTATATTAATATTGCCCCGATCCAGAACCAGCTTTTCTTGCTCGATCGGTAGTGCACGCGACTTTGGACCAAGTGATCGCTGGTTCAAGGTTTTATTCATTTGAAATCCTTCTAACATTGGACAAAATAAAAAATATTATTTTAAAAAAACGACGTTCTAAATGTTCTTAGTTTGACGTAATATTTAATCGGGACATTCCGCAGACAACAGTTTTATCAAAAAAGGTTCAAATTTCTGCAAGAATGATAAATTTTTTTCTTTAAAAAAAATGATGTAATTTTCTTTAAAAATTATTAAATTAATCTTAAAATGATGAAATTTTCTTTAAAATGATTTAAATGTTCTTTATAAATGATGAAATTTTCTTTACAAATTATTAAATTTTCCTCAAAAGTAATGACATTTTTTTTCAAAACTGATGAAATTTTCATCAAAAATGATGATGAAATTTTCTTTAAAAATGATGATGAAATTTTCTTCAAAAATGATGAATTTTTCTTTAAAAATGATTAAATTTTCTTCAAAACTGAAAAAAAATTTACTAAAAATAATGATAAAATTTTCTTTAAAACTAATGAAATTTTCTTCAAAAATGATGAAATTTTCTTTAAAACTAATGACATTTTCTTCAAAAATGATGAAAAAAATTCCTTTAAAACTAATGAATTTTTTTTTTAACTGGTGAACAGTTCTTCAAAAATGGAAAATTTTTCTTTAAAAATGATGATGAAATTTTCTTTAAAACTAATGAAATTTCTTCAAAAAGGATGAAAGAAATTTTCTTTAAAACTAATGAAATTTTCTTCAAAAATTATGAAAAAAATTTCAAAACTGATAAAATGTTCTTCAAAAATTATGAAATGTTCGTTAAAAATTATAAAATTTCCAACAATGTGCCCATTTCTAACTTACGATCAATTAATCCACGACTACCCGTCTAAAATACATTGGGTCATATTGCAACTACCAAACAACTTTCTCGGTTTAGTTGTCCCATGACAAACCTTAGAACATTCGTTTCTAATAAAAAAAATATTAGAAAACTATTTCCATCAATATAAACCCCTGATGATTGATATAAACAACAACAAAAATTGTGCTTTTGGGTAATATCCCATGATAAATTCATCAGCACGTTCTTTCAAACATCACTTTCTTAAAATTTATTAGCTCGCATGACCCACTGGTTTGGGGAAGTGGATTCATCATTTGAATGATGGTCCTTCTTCTAAAACGTGCTTTCATCACTCCTGCAAGAGATTCATCCCCACGGGGATCGAACAAGTCGCCTGTTGCTCCCGCCGCATCTGCCCTCCTCCCGCTTGATGAATCGTCTGAATCTCTCTCTTCATTTCTCTTCACTCCCCGTGGTCTGAGAGATAGGAGGGTGATCCGACTGTTCCGTTTTCTCTCCCCCCGTTCCCCTTCTACAGGTCACGCCCCTGTCCCTCGGTCAATTGAATGAGAAAGATTCATGAGTGATGGGGTAACCAAGTTTGGCAATAAATCGCCAATTTCGGGATTTTTTCATATATATATATTTTTTAAAGTAAAGGTTTTGGGTCAAATCCTGCTTGTGCGTATTTCAGTTATACTGAAATTAAATTGCATTTTTTATACTATAGTAGAGGCGAAGGCTTCTGCGGAGCCACGACCTTCGTAAACCCTAAATACTCAACAAATATATATATATATATATAATTTTGCTTACGTATATTTATTCTCAAGCTCTCGTTATATGAGACAAAATAATTGCAAGAGTAAAGTAACTTTGTATAATCTTTACAGATATTTATATATATATATTTTATTAAATATCAAACTTAATCAACTAATTAATAATTTAGTTTGATTAATACTTGCATAAGTCAAGTTTAAGGCTGTTTTATAACATGAGAGTTTGAGAAATAATGAATAATTTTAAACGAAAAAACTTCTTGGCCCCAATCTGAAACTAAATTTTTGTATTGCGTCACTGGCAGCCATTAACGCATAATATTTTTTTATATAAAATTATTTTCTTGGTACTTTTAATAAGTGTATTTAAATTTTAATATTTATACGATACTTATCTTACTTTTTTATTATGACAAGTTCGAAATTTCGTATTCATTCATCACATACATAAGTACTAGACCTTCTCCGAATATTTTACGCTGCCTGTACATGATGAATAATACATGGTAATTGTTTGGCGATGAACATGTTTTAATTGTATAACGTTTATCTGTATTAGCATAATAAACTATTATGCTTGCTCAAATACTTCGCTTACCTTTATACACAAGTCGCTTAATTTAGTAGCAAAAAACAAAGTAGTTAATTACTA
Organism: Troglohyphantes excavatus; assembly: GCA_963932185.1. Lineage (NCBI taxonomy): Eukaryota > Metazoa > Arthropoda > Arachnida > Araneae > Linyphiidae > Troglohyphantes > Troglohyphantes excavatus. The sequence goes on from OZ010670.1 coordinate 61,275,491, forward strand.
GACACATTCTTGTATTTCAGCCACCTTGTGTGGTATTGCCCTGTAGTTTTATAAAATATATATATATTTAAATCAAGTATCGAACAATGAAAATCGTTATTTGAACTTGGCGACGTATTTTCTTTGGTGATTTCGAATTCCCCGATGTGTTGGCAGCCCTGCTTCATGAGCTCACTTCACTTCCGATCGCTCTTCCTCTACTGCCAGATACGTTTCCGAAAGCAGACGATAAAAAAAATCGGAGATAGTGTTGCCATTCATGGGCGTGAAAATGTTATTCATGAGGTTTTAGCAGTGAATGGGAGACTCGGAGGGATATTTATGGCGGCCGCTACGGGTCGAGGGGAAGTAGATTTTTCTTCCGATCAGTTTAAAAGCAAATTATGAATCAGTTGAATTCGATTTTTGTTCATTGGTGCAAAAAAAAATGACAGTTTTCAAGCTTGATGAAAACTGTTATATAATCACAGATTTCCAACCACTGAGAAGGCCTTCGTGGCCGAGTGGATTGGAGCGTCAGATGGGAATCCAAGGGGTCCCAGGTTCGAGCCTTTGCGCGGACTAGACTAAAGAATTGTAAAAAAGTAGTGATATTGCGATCGGAGGGTTGCCAACTTCGCTACCAAAATACCAGAATGTCGTCCAGAACATCCACAAAAATTAACGACGTGTATACGGGACTGGTGCACGATATATCTGATCGGGGTCCAAACTCCCGACGTCTTTTGAAGGCGTTGGGTGCCAGCTCAGGTGTTGTCCTCGTCATCTGACCATGGTTCAAAAATACAAGGCATCGTTCCCGGGTCTTTCCTTCGAGATAGGAGCCCCAGTTGCTCAGTTGGTAAGGCGTTCAGCTACTAATCAGAGGATTGGTGGTTTGAATCCGTGAAATGGATTTGACATAGAAAAGTAAAAAAGTAGTGATCTTGCGATCGGAGGGTTGCCAGCTTCGCTACAAAAATACTAGAAAGTCGTCCAGAATATCCAACAAATTATACTGGCGTGTATACGGGACTGGTGCAAGATAAATGTGATCGGGGTCCAAAGTCCTGACGCCTATTGAGGTTGCGTCCGGTGCCAGCTCAGGTGTTGGCCTCGTCATCTGACCATGGTTCAAAAATACGAGGCATCGTTCCCGGGTCTTTCCTTTGAGGTAGGCCCCGAACCGTCGCCAATAGCCCACTGTGAAGCTCTAATGCGACGTACCAACCACTGAGCTAGAATATAATATAACTATAGGCACTGGAGAGAAGACAAAGCGTTGCTGACCACTTTACTCCTTTTTGAACAAAAAAAAAGTAGTCCATTCTCATAGGTTTGAGTAGATTTAAAAACGGATTTCTGGCTTTCAAAAACAGATTAAATGTTGCATAATTAATGTTTTTCTATACTTGTAAGAAAAAAAGATAAAAGGCACCGAAAAAAACAGTTTTAAACATGTATGTGACGTCACGGGAGACGTCATAGCAAAGGACGAATGTTTTTTCAACCTTTCTTCCGAATTGTATGCATCCAGACATTGTCGCTCAATGGGAGTACTCGCTCCAGTGCTTATAGTTATATTATATTCTAGGTCAGTATTTCCAACTTATAATAGAGTAATAAACACCAGTGGTGTAAAAAAAGTCTACCCGCACTCAAACATAAAATATTTTAAGGGCCCCTTGCACAAATTATTATAACAACAATAAAATATTCTAGGCTCCAGCCACTGAGCTAGAATATAATATAACTAAAAGCACTGGAGAAATGACTAAGCGCGGGCGACCAATTTAATCCTTTTTGTGCGAAGGTAGAAAAAATAGTTCTTTCGCAGAGATTTGCGTAGATTTAAAAACGTATTTCTCGCTTTCAAAAATACATTAAATGTTACATATTTAATGTTTTTTCCATACTTACAAGAAAGAGAAGATAAAATGCCATGAAAAACACTTTTTTAAACATTTCTGTGACGTCACGTAAGACACCCGCATACCCAAGGAGGAATATTTTCTTCCGAATTGTATGCAACCGCGCGGCAAGGCGAAATACATTGTCGCTCAGTGGGAGTCCTCGCACCAGTGCTTATAGTTATATAAAATTCTAGTTCAGTGTTTCGAACTTATATTTGAGTAATAAAATCCAGTGGCGTAAAAAATCCTTCCCTACCCCCACATAAAATATTTTCAGGCTCCCTCTCACAAATCATTATGACAACAATAAAATATCGTAGGCTCCAACCACTGAGCTGGAATATAATATAACTATAAACAATGGAACAAAAACTAAGCGTGGCCGACTGAAGACTGATAAGCGTTTGATTCGATTCCAAACACGCCCATGATACTCCTGGCCAGAGTAGGTGGAAAATAGCCATAAGTTTAAATCCCCTAGAAGAACTCTAAAATGACACTTAGAAACAAAGTAATACTTTATAAACTATGATCAGACCAGTTCTGCTGCATGTCTGTCCGGCTTGGGCTGAAGTTCGAAGAACACACAGACAGAAGCTTCAAATATTTCAAAACAAAGCTCTTAGAAGAATTACTAATGCACCAAGATATCTCAGAAACACCATTCTACATAACGACCTTGAAATGGACGTACTATCGCAACAGCAATATTGACTATTTCACACAATTACTACATGGCAATAGACAACTCTGACTCTTATACCCCACCTTAAGGGAATCACACAGTTAGCCAGAAACACAAAAGACCCCGTACGATTCATCACGACCCCACATGGTAAGATCCTTATAGACTTGCTTGTCAAATTGACATGTCAAACTCGACAGCTGCTCCTTTGCAAGTAGCCTGGTCATGTTATTGTCTTCCATATTGTGTATTTTTGCATCTTGTAATAATAAAATATGTAACGCCAAGCATTTGTTGTCTCAACTTATTTCTTACACACACCCAACTACTGATATTATTTTACAGATTTATTAAAACTAACTCGCGTTTAGCCTTAGGGCCCCCGCCCCCCACCATTTTAATTTAGTAACTTCTTAGTTTAAACTCAAAACCCGATAAAGTTCTCCTATTTACTAGGCTTAATTAGATGAAGGTGTAAGGACCTCCGGTCGACACAGCGTAAGGTTAATTCCCATTTCCGGGGGAAAATAGCCTCTTTTCCCCTGTGAAGCTCATGGACGTTATATCACGTCCAGGGATCTCAAGTCTTTCCATCAATGCATCCAGTTTTTAAACTCATACAAATCCTCTATTTTACAATATTTTTTTTAATCAAGTTTTTTCAGGTATAACTTAAAAGCGACTTTTTCACCATGCAATTATAATAAAAATATATATAAGTGCACCACGCTTAAGCTAAAATATTTCAAATCCAAACCGTGAAAAATCAACTTAATAATTGCTAAAATAGCGTTTTCGGGATAATACAGTTGTAAAATAATTTGTTACTTGGGAATTATTTTATATTTTTGGATATTCTAATGTTAAATTTAAATTGATATGTTGGTATTAATTAAAACTTAATAGGATTTTAAATCATAAAATCAATGTGCAGACTGTTTTGTAAAACAAGTGTTTATTCAGAGCTTTTACACTCAAATATGAAATTATTCTCTCTCACTCTCCCCGCCCCCCTCCGATATACAATACAGTTTTAATTTTTTTAAACTACAGTTATTATTTGTTTTTACTTTCTGTAAACCTGTATGAATATGTTACTTTTTTCTGAAATTGCTATATGCATTTTATATTACTTCTTGCTTCCAGAGTACAAATAGTAACTGTCTGTTAACAAATCTGTCAATAACTGAACAAAAAACAATAACATAACGAAACATTCACACATTCACGCATATGTGCCTGTGTGCTCATACAATATTTGTCTATAACAGTATTTTTTTTGTCTATTACAGTAATTTTAGGCATATTAGGTGATGGAAAGTGTTCTAACATGTAAAAGTTTGGATATAAAAAATGTACTTAACTCTAAAATAATTAACTATTTTACGCGCCAATATAGCAGATGCAAATTATAAATAATTTCCTTCTGTTATTAATAGTCAAATATTTCTACCACTTTTTATTTAAGATTATTTTAAATTTAATTTTGTAAAATCTGTACATAATAGCATAACCTTCACCTTTGAAAAACTAACTAGCGCTTCGAAGTTGCGATGGATTCCTATGAGGCGGGCGAATCAATTTAAATCATGGGTGTTTGCGCAGTTGAGGCTCAGCCACGGAGTCCGCGATGTTTGAAAGATAAAATGTCAACAAACAAATGTGCCCTCGTTTTAGATGTATCAGAAGGTGGTCTTGGAAGTTAATATTCATATATGTAATGTTTGTATATAAAAAAAATTATCGATTTATGTTACAATGTTATTTTGATTTAGTGTCGAATGCAAGAATTTTGAAACTTTTACTTATATATGCCCATTAAAAGGTAATCGGGGTAATTTTGTCCAAATTAACAAAGGAAATGACAAATATTTTAAATGCGTTGTTAATGGATGTTTTTAATAAAGATTTAACAAAGGGAATTTAAACTTGTATTTTTTTTTCATGTTTCACTGATAAAATAAATTTATATTTATAAATAAAATTTTATATTTTGTGTATTTGATGCCTACTTTATTTTTTTTAACACTTTGCATAAACACTTGCAATCAATTTATCTCACAATATCAAGAGATCTTTTCTAATAGATTAATTCAACCTTATAATATTATTTCAATAATTTACCAATTTGGCCTTGACAAAAAACTTAAAATACATGTATTTCTTTAAAAAAAATTTCAATGCTAAAAATTGTTTTGGAATAAGTATAATTTGCATAATGTTAAAGACAAACTTTACATTAGTATAATTTCTAGAACAAGTCTTAAGTTAGAAGGAGTATAATTTTCCGACATTAAAAAAAGCCTGAGAAATAACAAAATATGGCGTAGAAATCTAATTTACATTTAATTTGAAAGCCGATAAGTCTAAAACGCGTGTGAATTAGGCGAAACAGTAAAATAAAACATGAAATGCCATCAATAAAATATCGTTGAAATCAATTGAAAACCGATACATCTAAAACGAGTGTACATTTGTTTGTTTACATTTTATCTTTCAAGCATCGCGGCTATTCTACCAGTTGAGCCTCAACTGCGCAAACACCCATGGTTTAAATGGATTCGCCCGCCTCATAGGAATCCATCGCAACTTCGAAGCGCTAGTAAAAACACTAGCTGGTGAACAAATTCGGCAGTAATTTAAAAAAAAGTTTTTACTATCCGATCTTAAAGGTAATAAATGTTTTAAAATCCAAGTTTTTAAACCCAGTTTTTTTACACTTGTGATATTAAAAAAATAATTTTTAAAAATTGAGATGTTTGGGACATCAAATTTAGTACCCTCTACCTGAATATGGTACTCAAACTACCACGATTTATTCTGACATGCCCTCTCTAAGGTGGACGAAGACCCCCCCCCCCCCCCCCCCCCCCCCCCCCCCCCCGACTGACATTATTATGGTGACGTGCGATAGAGAATTGAGCTTATATGGATAAAAAAAAATTTAAAAAATTCAAAATACTACAGACTTTTTATGTAACGAAGTCCTCGAATAAATATTCCACTTAAATATTCGAGCATGAATGCACTGTAGTCGAGCGAATATGACGTCATAATCGTGAAACCCACATCTCGGCCTCAGACACGTGACTTGGCTGATGAATTGGGAAATGTGTAACAGTGAAAATTTATGAATGGAATGACGTAATTAACCACTTGTCTGAGGCCGTACATGTTGGCCTAACTTTGATGTTAGCGAGATTATAACATTATGTTTTCTCTACTATGAAAGATCCATGCTCGAAGATTCAAATGATATGTAGACGCATAAAATATTTGTATTTAATACAAAAAATCCAATTGGCTTTTCAAAAATCTGAAACGTATTCATAAATGTGTGTGTGTTAAAAAGGGCCGGTTACTAAGTTCGCAAAGGGCCCGCGTCTGCTAAGGGCGGCCCTGTCTCCAGAAGCCAAAAAAGGTGCCTTTTCACTTGAGTGTGACGTTACCCATCATGAACTCAGCTGTCATGACCTAAATACTTTTAAAACTTTTATTTCAATTTATTTTTTGGTATGGATTAATAAATGTAAGAAAAGGTATGCCAAAAGAATGGGAAGTAAGTTCATTGAGTTGTAATAACACAGTTCCTATTTAAGCAATCGACATCAAATGATGTGAAAAACTTCTTCTGAATAACTATTTTAAGTTTGTCGGGTCGCTTTGTTAAGATCGCTAGAACAGAAGCTGATATTAGCAACATTAAATCACACTGCCCTTTTTGAGAAAATACGGTTGCTTAAATTTGAGTACGTCATCCTTCATTTACGATGCAATTGTACTCGGAGAAAAACGAGTATGTTCAGGTCCTCATTTTTAAGTACCTTTTTTTTACAGTGCATAATCAAATAATATTGTGTTAAATAAAATAAAATCATTCCACCGAACTAGGAAATAAAAAATCCTAAAAACCTAAAAACTTACACGAGTGGAAAACGAAACTTAATTCCCAAAATAAATTCAAATGAATATATACTTATTGATTTTTAAAACCCACTTTTTCCTGGTAATCCTTTACAAAAGGGAGAAGTCCCCCCCCCCCCCCTCCACAAAAACAAGTTCCTCTTAAAAGGTTAAATAAAAAACATTATGTATACCTTAAGCTGGAAATGAATTTTAAAAAAAAGGCGAAAACTTGAGTTGCATAGGAGATTAAAGCAAATTCCATTTATTTTGCAACGATGCAGTTAAAGGGATAATCCTTAGAGTCAGCGAGGAAAGTACTCAGGGAGGGAAATATAACATGGAGATAGTGGGTTTCGTCGATTTTATCTGTTGTCGAAATATTTTCAGCGTCTGCACACCGTAAAAAAATGTACTTAAAATGAGTACATGGACGTACTTGTTTTCTCAAATTTAAGTAATCGTACTTTTGCAAAAATGAGCAGTGTGGTTTTATATTGCTAATCTCAGCTTCCGTTCAAGCTATCTTTAACAAAGCGACCTGCCCAACATAAAATATTTGTTCACAAGATGGTTTTTCACATTATTTGATATCGACTGCTTAAATGGAAACTCAGTTATTACAATTCAATTGTCTTACTTCCCATTTTTTAGTACACTTTTTTAACATTACTTCTGTTTATAACACTTTCTCGTCGCTTTGATAGCCGAACGGATAAGACTGCGGAAAGCGTTGCTGCAGACATAGGTTCGATTCCCGCTAAGTCTAAGTTCTAATTGTCGTTATTTATTTAAAGCGATTTATGAAGGCAGTCTATGTTGGCATGCTATTGCTGTTTTTATTTTTTTTTTACTTATTTTTGAGTACATGTCTTTCTCAAAATGAAACTTACGTATTCGGAGCTATGTAAGCATCGAATGAAATCAAAAATGAGTACATTTTACTTATTTTTGAATCCCTATTTTTAACAGTGTAAAGAGATATTGTAGCTGTACATTTAATTACTTAAAATTCGGTTTTAAGGAAAATTCTTCAGAAGTCAATGGGAAAGGACGAAATCTTTCCTGGGAATTTACTTTCCATGCCCCCATTCAAATTTCTGTTTTGACCAGTGACGTAGGTGTAACGTCACACGCCCAAGGTGTACACAGTTTATTAAAAGTTTTATAATGCGTACTTTCATATATTTCCAAATGCTCAAAAAAGTTTCCAAGTCAACGCGGAAGATGATTTTTTAAAGATTACAGTTGCTGCCAAACAATGCTTTTTAGAAATAAAACGCTATTAAAAAACTATTTTTTCAATTTTCTTTGCATTTTTTTGTGTGATAAGTTAACGTTTTTTGAAATACGATTCGTTGTTGGTCAGGGAAATTACCTTTCTTTTGAAACCTCACTTGTTAGAATTTGTTGGGAGTGTAAGTTAGAGCCGTAACAGAAATCATCTATACTGCAGAAAGAATAAATAGGATGACAATATGATGATGCTTTTGAAGTTAGTTCATTTGACTTAGGTTCCAGTCAATGTAATCCAGCAAAAAAATTCAGCATAAAAATTTTTCAAAATTGTGAAATTGAAGATGTGCAGGAAAATTAAAAACATCTGAAAAATTGCTGTTTTTTTTAATCAATATCTTTCACAAAACCTGCACAAAAAAAAAATCAAAATTTTCTTAAGTGTTTATTCTGAGTTTTTTTCTGGGAATATACATACATTGTTTCAATCGAATTTTTTATCTGAAAACACTGTTCAAACAATGCGCCCGCCCCATAAACGATAATACATTGTTAAAATATGACACATGACTGATATTATTAACAATCTTCAAAAACTCATTATTGCGATAATAGTTTTTCGTAACAATATGTTGATTAATTGAACAATTAGATTTAACAACTTGTTGTAAATTCGTACACTTCGACGCCATTTTGAAAGCAGTGAACTCTCCGTAAAAAACTCTTGAAGAATTGAATTCTTTGAGTGGATTAAAATGTCTGCAAGAGGTAAGGAATCTCACTTCTTTACTTGGGTGAGTGAAAGAGAGTAGATATAAACTTCATAGTTACAAAATAATCTAGTGGGTCGATTTTTCTATTTGGAACTGTCATGTAACATATACCACATTAGTAGATAGACGATAAATAAAACTTTACACGATAAATAAAACTTATATCAGAATTGAAAGGTTCTCTTACTTCTCATTGTGAAATTAAACTGTTTTCACTTTAATTAATTTTTTTGTAAATTTAGATATTTAACTGTAATTAAACGATAATTCCCGTGATTTCAATTCAAACGTATCGTTCCTTCTCGGATATCGGCCAAATATGACAAATCTGGTACATACAATTCCAAAAATTTGTTCTTTACGACATCTGGTTAATTACTTTGTGGCCAATCAGAGACAAAGATTTTTGAGATTCGCTTTAGATTCCACTTAGGTTGTCCTCGAGTGTAATACTCTTATTGCCAAACTGATGCAGGGGACGGGAATTGCAGTTGAAAGGGGGCAACTTTAACATTTGTGAATTAAAAGCTGGTTAAACCAAATTCAAGGAAAATCATACAAAAGTATTCCGTCGGAAAAATATTTACTACCAAAGGTTACTTAGACAAAAAAAAAATTCCTGCATCTTAGAACCTTTTTAGTATTTTTAATATTTTATTGATCCATGCCTAGAAAAATACATAAGATCAGTTTAGAATGAAGTTATAATGTCCAATCCACAGATTTAGCAGTCGTAGCAAAAGCTGCAGGGCGACGAACCAAGCTATTCACTTCTAAATGTGGAATGGTTTAAACAAGAAGCGATCGGGGTACCTTTGTTTGGAGTTCATCGCCAAGCAGCTTTCACTAAGCTGACGAAAACTATAATTTCTTTTAAATTCATATCCAAAGTTTCGAAGTATTTCCGCTAAGAGTAATTTTAATTCCATTTTCTAACAGAACACGATACTTATGCATTTCATTTTTCAGTTTTGGCGCATGTTTCTCTCTCCACGTTATTTAGAGGATTTAATTTTTTCTTTTGCGTGGTGTAAAGCGTATTGATACAGAGTGTCCGAAAACTACATTTACACTAAAATCATTCCAAACATCAGATAGAGATAATGCAGGTTGTTTTTTCATCTAATAAAAAAATTCACAATGGTGAACTATTTTACAGTGTTAGTGTATCCCCAAGACTTCCAACCAGGTTCTGTCAGAGAAATATTGGAGAATCGATAGTCTCCTATGGCTTTTAGTTCGTCATTGAAGAATAGTTATGCAACGTTTTGCATCCATCCCCATAATAATCTCTAATATATATTCCAACTGACATATACTTATTTTATTTAGTAAATAAAAACTAGCATATGAGGAGTAACATATGAGGAGTAACATATGAGGAGTACCCAAGCAAAAGTACGTTGTTAAAAATAGGCACTTAAAAATAAGTCAAATGTACTAATTTTTGATTACATTCGATTCTTATCATAGCTCCGAACACACAAGTTTCATTTTTGAGAAAGACATGTACTCAAAAAGGAGTACAATGAGCAGTTCTGGCCTACATAGGCTGCCTTCATAAATCACTTTCAATAAATTTCAACAATTACAACCAGAACTTACCGGGAATCGAACTCAATCAGTCTACCTGATGTCGGCCGCTCCGAAGTCCAGGGTCCGTTGTACTACGAGAACTACGTAAAGAAATGATGAGTAGCAGTAATGTTAAAAAGGCGTGGTAAAAGAATGGAAAGTAAGATAATTGAGTATCAAATGATGATCACATCAAATGATGTGGAAAACCATCTTCTGAACACCTATTTTAAGTTTGCCAGGCCGATGGTCCAAACAGAACCTGATATTAGCAATATTAAACCATACGAAAAGTAGGATTACTTAAATTTAAGCACGTCATCGCTCATTTACGATGCAATTGTACACAAAGAAATACGAGAACGTTTATGTACTCATTTTTAAGCACATTTTTTACAGTGTAATCATGTCAGTCAAATCGCAAATAACAGGACAACCGCAAAAACATTTGGTAGATGTAAGCCACTATCGACCTCCAGATTGTCAAATATTAAAGCAGAAGAAATATTCTTAGAAATAGGAAGGTTTTTTTTTTTTAAATTCAATGCTGTTATCTTTTTTTAACCGACTGAACAGCGCGCTAACCAAAACTCCAAAATAAAACCGCCAGAAATTTTAAATAAAAACCGCCAAGTCGAGGGGTTGTAGATTCGACTGTTATGTATTTTTTTTTATGTTTGTGCGCGCAGGATTTCGGTTCTAATTCAAATATTTGCACAATTTTTTTTTTTTGAAAAATACTTTTTAATATGTTGCCACGCGCAACCTCAAATTTGTTCTTTTTCAAATGATTTTTCAAAAATTATTAACGCAAGTTTGTCGACATTTTTAGAAAAAAACTTGCCAAAAAGAATAAAACATATTTTTTAACCATTTATTACAAATTTGGAAAAAGTGAACGTCTTTAAAAATTTTTTATTGGTATCTATTGTCACCTTCATACAACTTCGCTGGCATGCAATGAAATATTTTCTAATATTCGAACGAAACTTCGTACAGATTTGAAAATGGCCACGTTAAAATTGCGATTTTTCACTCCCAGTATTCTGCGAATGTCGAATCGCTACGATTTTTAGTTACGTAGCCGTTTTCATGTTTAGATTTCCACTATTTATTTAGAAAGTTGGCGAGGAATTTGCTTTGGCGAAATACCTCTTCCCTACCTTTAAAGAAAAGTTTGCTGTAGAATGGAAAGATACAGCTGTTTCTGATTAACAAATTAACATAAAATGAAATGGAAGGTATTTTTCTTAACCACTATTTTAAGTTTGTCAAGTTTGATCAAGATCTATTTAACAGAAGTTGATATTAGCGCGAAATAAATTATATTTTACGTTTATGGAAAATTAACATACGAAACACATATTAACAAACAATTTTTTTTCAGATATCGAAAATAAATACAGTTTGTGTTATCCGAGCGGAACACACTGCATTACCCATGTAAAATATACTGTAGGTTGGGACGAAAAATTAAAACTTTAATGTGAAGATCTCTTGGTAAATTATAAACTACATTTACACTCGAAAACAATTGTTGAGTATGACGTTACGCATATTAGTCAAGAGAGCGTTTTATTAGACACAGCCTACATAATATATTATTTAACTTAGTTATGTTATTGTTTCAAACTATTTATAAAATGCGACAACTTTCCTTTAGAACATAGCAGTGTGTACTCAGAGTTGGAAATTGACCGGCCCTTTCAAACTTGTCTAAGTTATCAAAGAAACATCCAAATGCAGCATGACGGAAGAGCAGCAGGAATTAGGGGGCACTTCGAACTAAAGTAGGTTCTGCTGGCACAGCCAGCAGATGTAACAGTTTTAGATTTTTAAAAAAAATTATATTTTTTTTTTATAATTAATTTAATTTTTATAAAGAAATGGAAATAATTATTTAAAGTAAAAAAACTAAAATAATTCAAATTAAAATGTGTTTAATAATTAAATATTAAAAAAAAAAACATATTGTTGAAATATTACTTTTATTATTTACATTCTGCAAACACTCATTGTTCCTAAATGATTTCTCGTAACAATGAGTTAAGTAATTGAACAATTAGATTTAACAACTTGTTGTAAATTCATACAATTCGACGCCATTTTGACGAACTCTTCGTAAAAAACTCTTGATGAATAGTTCTTCCAGTAGATTAAAATATCTGCAGGAGCAAAATGGTCTCATATTTTTACTTGGGTAAGTGAAAGATAGTTTATATCAGCGTCACTGTTATAAAATAATCTATTGAATTGCTATTTCTATTTGGAACGGTCATTTAACATATGCGACATTAGTTTTCCTAAGTAAGAATATAAGTGTGAATATACTAGTTGATTAAAACAGAAATGACCGTCTGTTTTAATCTATGTTGCATATATTAAATGACCGTTCCAAATAGAGTAGATGATTAAATCATTGTGAAAACTTATTCCGTAAACCTATACTACCATTGTTCTTTTTGGGGTAAGGCTATCCTGATCCTAAGCTTTGATGATCCTTCAGCCGAAACTTATATATCGAATAGCAAGATGAATAAATCATACAATAGATGTGGAATTTTCTTACCTATCATTGTGAAATTAAACTGTTTTCACTTTAAATTTTTTGTAACTTTTGGTATTTAAATGTAATTAAACGAAAATAATCTCGCTTTCAATTAAAACCTGTTGTTTCTTCTCGCAAGTCGGCCATAAAGCGATAAAGACGACACATATCCAAATATGACGAATCTGTTACATACTATTCCAAAAATGTGTTCTTTAAGACAGCTTATGAATTATTTTATGTACAATCCCAGACAAAGATTTTTGCGATTCGCTTTAGACTCCATTAAGGTTGTTCACGAGCGTAATAATCTTATTAATAAACTGATGCGGAGGACGGGAATTTGCAGCTGAAAGGAAAATGTTTAAAACTGCGAATTAAAACTTCGTTAAAAGAAATTCAAGGAAAAGCACAGAATAGAAATCCGAAGGGTTGTTACAAAGGTTACTTATGCTACAATTTTTCATTTTCCTCCATCTTTCACCTTTTGAAACTTTAAAAATTTTATAGATGAATATCTTGAAAAATACACGAGGTCAGTTTTGAATGAAGTTAGAGTGTTCAAACCGCAGATTTAGCTGTCGTAGCAAAAGCTGCTGGGCGACGAAACAAGCGATTCACTTCTAAATGTGGAATGGTTTAAACACGAAGCGATCGGAGTACCTTTGCTAGGAATTCATGGCCAAGCAGCTTTCGCTAAACCAACGAAAACTACATTTTTAAATGCAACATCTCCAACATTCACACAGCTGTGTACAATGCCCACTTATATTGCAAGCTGCCAAATTATCGATTCTTGCAATTTGGGTTATGTGAATCAATATCCTCTCCATAAACAATCAACAAATTACCCTTCTAAAATGAACTTCAATAGCTGGAAAAGAAATGTTCCACAGGAATTTAAAATGAGGATTTGCAATATGCATTTCTGAATTTCTGTACCTGGAATTGCAAGCTTCAAAGCATTCAGAATATTACAGCAAGTGAAGAAGCAAAAGATGTTTAAAATATACTTTATTATACAAATTTTATTGCAACGTAACTGACACATGTTTGAATGTATATTTCAAAGTTCTAATTTTTCACCAACTCGGTAGCTTCCCAACTAAATGGGGTTTATTACAACTCTGTAGGTGGAAATAAAAAAAATAAAAAAAAAACTGATGATGAACCCGGTTTTTATCGCCAAAAACAAGTCAGCATAGTAAATTTCGCCAAGAGTCACCGTGAACTACATTTTAACGATGACACAAAGGATTGACTTCCCACTCTTTTTGTTAAATTACCAAAACTTCCTTCTAGAACTATTTTAATTAACTGACATTTTAGTTGTAGTGTACAATTATGCAATTTTGAAAGATATTTTCTGGCACATTTTGAATTGCATAATAAATTAGTTGAATATTAATATTCATGAGAGTCATTTTTTATTCATATGACTTGAACTACTCTTTAAATTCAATAGTCAATCTTGTTTATTAAATCTTAACTTCCTTTTATTTGAATAGTCATTAATTGTAGAATTCCGTTGTTTTAAGCCATAAATCAAAGTTTTTATTTATATATATTGGTTGATTTGTATATACAATGGATATTCAGATTTAAATTCAATTCTGAATTCACAAGTTCATTCGCGTTAGATAGTTTATACAACCAAGTTCGGCAAGTTTTTATTTGGCTAGTATCGGCTTCAAAAACGTATTGCCAAAAGCAAAGTTCTAAGTAATAAATTGAATAAATCGAATGGGTGAGCATCAGTCCACTTTCATAATTTTTGCACAATTTTACAAATATCAAATTCACGAAAAAGAAACGTGGGTGATGTTTTGACGGAAGGTTAGTACAATCTTTCTGTGTGTAATCGACTGCTCGAAGAGGGTACCCGCTTCCGCCCTAAGTAGCCGAAGGTCGGAGACCACAATTGCCCTAAGCCATAAATCGAAGTCTGTGACATTAGCATACAGTACGTTTGTTCCCTTAAAAGTGTTTAAATAGCCCATATTTCAGTAAATTATTTATTAAATGTAGTGTAAAATTTCACATCATAAAATATTTCAAATTAATATTCTGTTACACCACTGCTGCTAACAAATACAAATACAAATATTGACGACCAACAACAGGCTCAAGGCCCAACAAGGTTGGTCCATCTAGTACCTCTTAACTATCCCCCAATGCATATCTAACTTCTTCTTAGACTAACTTAAATGTATCGGCGATCGTGTTTAGTCATCATTCTGTTTACTTTTGGCGACTGGAGAAAAAAAAAACTTCCAAAAAACTAGGGGGGGGGGGGACCATACGGGGTAATATAAAAAATCGGCTTTGTTCATTTGCAACTACTAGTTGTGTTTAAAAATATATTTTCTTGATGTTGGCTTAAAGTGTTCTGTCCAGCTTTCTAAAAAGTTTGAAATGAATATAATTTTAGTATAAATATTTTTTGTATTTCAATCATTTAGTCAAGTATTGTTTTCTAAAGACTGCTAAGGATTCAAAATATCTTTTGTTGTTAGAATTAAACTTTTATTGTATTTCAAATATTTTACTTTGTCTTGCATTAAAAATGTGACTATAAATAATACTTCATTATTTTTCTAAGGAGTAAATTGATTTATTGCATAGTTCTGTTTTTTTTTATTGTTCATATAAAATATCAGAGCTAAATGTTTTAAAACTTCGACATTTTAGATAGTGCAATTTAAATTGTATCTTATAAAAGATTTCAGCAGGATTGTGCCTTAAATAGTATTTTTTAAAGAAATATTTCATTTAATTTTTACTAAGAAGTCCAACATATAATATTTTTTTTGTTATTAAAATGATGTAACTTTACATAGATTTAAATAAATATATATCATATTACATTGTTCTCTGATATCCTAGTTGATGACAGTTTGTATTTTTCACGTTCACTTTTATCCTATATCAAAGCATGCTAATTGTAGATTTTCAAATGTATTATTAGCCAAAAATTGCTAGCATTTTTTATTTATTTATTTATTGAACATGGCAATAGGAAATAGCTTAAGCACTGATTCTTGTGAACACGATGTTTTTTTATAGTTAGTTATGTCTTGGAATTTCTATGAAAAGCATTACCGTATATGCAAAATTAGTGTTGATTTTGACAATTGTGTACACCATCCATGCTTTGCGCAAAAAAAACCATTGTGAAACATTAAATTATCAACTATAAACATTTTTTAACTAAACATAATTAAAAGAAAATTAAGAAATATATATAATTATTGATGCTTTTCGCTTTTTATTACAGAAGCACTACTAGAATACAGAGACCTAAAAACTGTTAGTAATTATGCAATATAACCTTTTGTTAGATTCTTAATAAAGGTTCGCCTGCATTTTTATTTTAAAAAGGTACCATGACCTTTTATGCATGAATTGCCACCCTTTCTGCCTTACTCAAAATCCCACAATTCAACGGACCTTTTTATGAAAATATCTTTGTTTTTACTTAGG
The DNA here is from genome assembly GCA_963932185.1 of Troglohyphantes excavatus. Classification (NCBI taxonomy): domain Eukaryota; kingdom Metazoa; phylum Arthropoda; class Arachnida; order Araneae; family Linyphiidae; genus Troglohyphantes; species Troglohyphantes excavatus. The sequence continues at coordinate 61,291,586 of OZ010670.1, forward strand.
AGAAAATTCCCCTCGGTAACCGGAGTAGCAGAAAAAGCCTGGGTGGGTGGGTGGGTGGGTGTGGCGGTGTGGAAGAGATCTGAAAGGTGTACAATCAGTGAAAGGGGCTGAAGAACAGGAGGAAAGTCCCCTTGGAGACCGGGGTAGGAGAAAGTTCCCCTCGGCGACCGGGGTAGGTGAAAGGTCCCCTCGGCCAACGGGGTAGGTGAAAGTTCCCCTCTGCGGCCGGGGTAGGAGGAAAGCCGGGGTGGGTGGGTGTGGCGGTGTGGAAGAGATCTGAAACGTGTACCATCAGTTAAAGGGGCTGAAGAACAGAAGGAAAGTCCCCTCGGCCAACGGGGTAGGAGAAAGTTCCCCTCTGCGCCCGGGGTTGGAGGAAAGCCGGGGTGGGTGGGTGGGTGGGTGGGTGTGGCGGTGTGGAAGAGATCTGAAAGGTATACCATCAGTGAAAGGGGCTGAAGAACAGAAGGAAAGTCCCCTCGGCCAACGGGGTAGGAGAAAGTTCCCCTCTGCGGCCGGGGTAGGAGGAAAGCCGGGGTGGGTGGGTGGGTGTGGCGGTGTGGAAGAGATCTGAAACGTGTACCATCAGTGAAAGGGGCTGAAGAACAGAAGGAAAGTCCCCTCGGCCAACGGGGTAGGAGAAAGTTCCCCTCTGCGGCCGGGGTTGGAGGAAAGCCTGGGTGGGTGGGTGGGTGTGGCGGTGTGGAAGAGATCTGAAAGGAATACCATCAGTGAAAGGGGCTGAAGAACAGAAGGAAAGTCCCCTCGGCCAACGGGGTAGGAGAAAGTTCCCCTCTGCGGCCGGGGTAGGAGGAAAGCCGGGGTGGGTGGGTGGGTGTGGCGGTGTGGAAGAGATCTGAAACGTGTACCATCAGTGAAAGGGGCTGAAGAACAGAAGGAAAGTCCCCTCGGCCAACGGGGTAGGAGAAAGTTCCCCTCTGCGGGCCGGGGTTGGAGGAAAGCCTGGGTGGGTGGGTGTGGCGGTGTGGAAGAGATCTGAAAGGAATACCATCAGTGAAAGGGCTGAAGAACAGAAGGAAAGTCCCCTCGGCCAACGGGGGTAGGAGAAAGTTCCCCTCTGCGGCCGGGGTAGGAGGAAAGCCTGGGTGGGTGGGTGTGGCGGTGTGGAAGAGATCTGAACGTGTACCATCAGTGAAAGGGGCTGAAGAACAGAAGGAAAGTCCCCTCGGCCAACGGGGTAGGAGAAAGTTCCCCTCTGCGGCCGGGGTAGGAGGAAAGCCGGGGTGGGTGGGTGTGGCGGTGTTGGAAGAGATCTGAAACGTGTACCATCAGTGAAAGGGGCTGAAGAACAGAAGGAAAGTCCCCTCGGCCAACGGGGTAGGAGAAAGTTCCCCTCTGCGCCCGGGGTTGGAGGAAAGCCTGGGTGGGTGGGTGGGTGTGGCGGTGTGGAAGAGATCTGAAAGGTATACCATCAGTGAAAGGGGCTGAAGAACAGGAGGAAAGTCCCCTCGGAGACCGGGGTAGGAGAAAGTTCCCCTCGGCGACCGGGGTAGGAGAAAGGTCCCCTCGGCCAACGGGGTAGGAGAAAGTTCCCCTCTGCGGCCGGGGTAGAAGGAAAGCCGGGGTGGGTGGGTGTGGCGGAGTGGAAGAGATCTGAAAGGTGTACCATCAGTGAAAGGGGCTGAAGAACAGGAGGAAAGTCCCCTCGGAGACCGGGGTAGGAGAAAGTTCCCCTCGGCGACCGGGGTAGGAGAAAGGTCCCCTCGGACAACGGGGTAGGAGAAAGTTCCCCTCTGCGGCTGGGGTAGGAGAAAAGCCTGGGTGGGTGGGTGTGGTGGTGTTGAAGAGTTCTGAAAGATCAGTGAAAGGGGCTGAAGAACAGGAGGAAAGTCCCCTCGGAGACCGGGGTAGGAGAAAGTTCCCCTCGGCGACCGGGGAAGGAGAAAGGTCCCCTCGGCCAACGGGGTAGGAGAAAGTTCCCCTCTGCGGCCGGGGTAGGAGAAAAGCCTGGGTGGGTGGGTGTGGCGGTGTGGAAGAGATCTGAAAGGTGTACCATCAGTGAAAGGGGCTGAAGAACAGGAGGAATGTCCCTCGGAGACCGGGGTAGGAGAAAGTTCCCCTCGGCGACCGGGGTAGGAGAAAGGTCCCCTCGGCCAACGGGGTAGGAGAAAGTTCCCCTCTGTGGCCGGGGTAGGAGAAAAGCCGGGGTGGGTGGGTGTGGCGGTGTTGAAGAGTTCTGAAAGATGTACCATCAGTGAAAGGGGCTGTAGAACAGGAGGAAAGTCCCCTCGGAGATCGGGGTAGGAGAAAGTTCCCCTCGGCGACCGGGGAAGGAGAAAGGTCCCCTCGGCCAACGGGGTAGGAGAAAGTTCCTCTCTGCGGCCGGGGTAGGAGAAAAGCCTGGGTGGGTGGGTGTGGCGGTGTTGAAGAGTTCTGAAAGATCAGTGAAAGGGGCTGAAGAACAGGAGGAATGTCCCTCGGAGACCGGGGTAGGAGAAAGTTCCCCTCGGCGACCGGGGTAGGAGAAATGTCCCCTCGGCCAACGGGGTAGGAGAAAGTTCCCCTCTGCGGCCGGGGTAGGAGAAAAGCCTGGGTGGGTGGGTGTGGCGGTGTTGAAGAGATCTGAAAGGTGTACCATCAGTGAAAGGGGCTGAAGAACAGGAGGAAAGTCGCCTCGGAGACCGGGGTAGGAGAAAGGTCCCCTCGGCCAACGGGGTAGGAGAAAGTTCCCCTCTGAGGCCGGGGTAGAAGGAAAGCCGGGGTGGGTGGGTGTGGCGGAGTGGAAGAGATCTGAAAGGTGTACCATCAGTGAAAGGGGCTGAAGAACAGGAGGAAAGTCCCCTCGGAGACCGGGGTAGGAGAAAGTTCCCCTCGGCGACCGGGGTAGGAGAAAGGTCCCCTCGGACAACGGGGTAGGAGAAAGTTCCCCTCTGCGGCTGGGGTAGGAGAAAAGCCTGGGTGGGTGGGTGTGGTGGTGTTGAAGAGTTCTGAAAGATCAGTGAAAGGGGCTGAAGAACAGGAGGAAAGTCCCCTCGGAGACCGGGGTAGGAGAAAGTTCCCCTCGGCGACCGGGGAAGGAGAAAGGTCCCCTCGGCCAACGGGGTAGGAGAAAGTTCCCCTCTGCGGCCGGGGTAGGAGAAAAGCCTGGGTGGGTGGGTGTGGCGGTGTGGAAGAGATCTGAAAGGTGTACCATCAGTGAAAGGGGCTGAAGAACAGGAGGAATGTCCCTCGGAGACCGGGGTAGGAGAAAGTTCCCCTCGGCGACCGGGGTAGGAGAAAGGTCCCCTCGGCCAACGGGGTAGGAGAAAGTTCCCCTCTGTGGCCGGGGTAGGAGAAAAGCCTGGGTGGGTGGGTGTGGCGGTGTTGAAGAGTTCTGAAAGATGTACCATCAGTGAAAGGGGCTGTAGAACAGGAGGAAAGTCCCCTCGGAGATCGGGGTAGGAGAAAGTTCCCCTCGGCGACCGGGGAAGGAGAAAGGTCCCCTCGGCCAACGGGGTAGGAGAAAGTTCCCCTCTGCGGCCGGGGTAGGAGAAAAGCCTGGGTGGGTGGGTGGGTGTGGCGGTGTTGAAGAGTTCTGAAAGATCAGTGAAAGGGGCTGAAGAACAGGAGGAATGTCCCTCGGAGACCGGGGTAGGAGAAAGTTCCCCTCGGCGACCGGGGTAGGAGAAATGTCCCCTGGGCCAACGGGGTAGGAGAAAGTTCCCCTCTGCGGCCGGGGTAGGAGAAAAGCCTGGGTGGGTGGGTGTGGCGGTGTTGAAGAGATCTGAAAGGTGTACCATCAGTGAAAGGGGCTGAAGAACAGGAGGAAAGTCGCCTCGGAGACCGGGGTAGGAGAAAGTTCCCCTCGGCAACCGGGGAAGGAGAAAGGTCCCCTCGGCCAACGGGGTAGGAGAAAGTTCCCCTCTGCGGCCGGGGTAGGAGAAAAGCCTGGGTGGGTGGGTGGGTGTGGCGGTGTGGAAGAGATCTGAAAGGTGTACCATCAGTGAAAGGGGCTGAAGAACAGGAGGAATGTCCCTCGGAGACCGGGGTAGGAGAAAGTTCCCCTCGGCGACCGGGGTAGGAGAAAGGTCCCCTCGGCCAACGGGGTAGGAGAAAGTTCCCCTCTGCGGCCGGGGTAGGAGAAAAGCCTGGGTGGGTGGGTGTGGCGGTGTTGAAGAGTTCTGAAAGATGTACCATCAGTGAAAGGGGCTGTAGAACAGGAGGAAAGTCCCCTCGGAGACCGGGGTAGGAGAAAGTTCCCCTCGGCGACCGGGGAAGGAGAAAGGTCCCCTCGGCCAACGGGGTAGGAGAAAGTTCCCCTCTGAGGCCGGGGTAGGAGAAAAGCCTGGGTGGGTGGGTGTGGCGGTGTGGAAGAGATCTGAAAGGTGTACCATCAGTGAAAGGGGCTGAAGAACAGGAGGAATGTCCCTCGGAGACCGGGGTAGGAGAAAGTTCCCCTCGACGACCGGGGTAGGAGAAAGGTCACCTCGGCCAACGGGGTAGGAGAAAGTTCCCCTCTGCGGCCGGGGTAGGAGGAAAGCCGGGGTGGGTGGTTGTGGCGGTGTGGAAGAGATCTGAAAGGTGTACCATCAGTGAAAGGGGCTGAAGAACAGGAGGAATGTCCCTCGGAGACCGGGGTAGGAGAAAGTTCCCCTCGGCGACCGGGGTAGGAGAAAGGTCCCCTCGGACAACGGGGTAGGAGAAAGTTCCCCTCTGCGGCCGGGGTAGGAGAAAAGCCTGGGTGGGTGGGTGTGGCGGTGTTGAAGAGTTCTGAAAGATGTACCATCAGTGAAAGGGGCTGTAGAACAGGAGGAAAGTCCCCTCGGAGACCGGGGTAGGAGAAAGTTACCCTCGGCGACCGGGGAAGGAGAAAGGTCCCCTCGGCCAACGGGGTAGGAGAAAGTTCCCCTCTGCCTCCGGGGTAGGAGAAAAGCCTGGGTGGGTGGGTGTGGCGGTGTGGAAGAGATCTGAAAGGTGTACCATCAGTGAAAGGGGCTGAAGAACAGGAGGAATGTCCCTCGGAGACCGGGGTAGGAGAAAGTTCCCCTCGGCGACCGGGGTAGGAGAAAGGTCCCCTCGGCCAACGGGGTAGGAGAAAGTTCCCCTCTGCGGCCGGGGTAGGAGGAAAGCCGGGGTGGGTGGGTGTGGCGGTGTTGAAGAGATCTGAAAGGTGTACCATCAGTGAAAGGGGCTGAAGAACAGGAGGAAAGTCCCCTCGGAGACCGGGGTAGGAGAAAGTTCCCCTCGGCGACCGGGGTATAAGAAATGTCCCCTCGGCCAACGGGGTAGGAGAAAGTTCCCCTCTGCGGCCGGGGTAGGAGGAAAGCCGGGGTGGGTGGGTGTGGCGGTGTGGAAGAGATCTGAAAGGTGTACCATCAGTGAAAGGGGCTGAAGAACAGGAAGAAAGTCCCCTCGGAGACCGGGGTAGGAGAAAGTTCCCCTCGGCGACCGGGGTAGGAGAAAGGTCCCCTCGGCCAACGGGGTAGGAGAAAGTTCCCCTCTTCTGCCGGGGTAGGAGAACAGCCGGGGTGGGTGGGTGTGGCGGTGTGGAAGAGATCTGAAAGGTGTACTATTAGTGAAAGGGGCTGAAGAACAGGAGGAAAGTCCCCTCGGAGACCGGGGTATGAGTAAGTTCCCGTCGGCGACCGGGGAAGGAGAAAGGTCCCCTCTGCAGCCGGGGTTAGAGAAAAGCCTGGGTGGGTGGGTGTGGCGGTGTGGAAGAGATCTGAAAGGTGTACCATCAGCGAAAGGGGCTGAAGAAGAGCGTTTGATTCGATTCCAAACACGGCTATGGTACTCCTGGCCATAGTAGGGGGAAAATAGCCATAAGCTTAAATCCATTAGAAGAACTTTAAAATGACACTTAGAAACAAAACAATAATTTATGAAACTATGATCAGACCAGTTCTGCTGCATGCCTGTCCGGCTTGGGCTGCAGTTCGAAGAACACACAGACAGAAGCTTCAAACATTTCAAAACAAAGCTCTTAGAAGAATTACTAATGCACTAAGATATGTCAGAAACACCATTCTACATAACGACCTTAAAATGGACGCACTATCGACACAGCAATTTCGACTATTTCACACAATTACTACATGGCAATAGACAACTCTGACTCTTATACCCCACCTTAAGAAAATCACACAGTTAGCCAGAAACACAAAAGACCCCGTACGATTCATCACGACCCCACATGGTAAGATCCTTATAGACTTGCTTGTCAAATTGACATGTCAAACTCGACAGCTGCTCCTTTGCAAGTAGCCCGGTCATGTTATTGTCTTCAATATTGTGTATTTTTGCATCTTGTAATAATAAAATATGTAACGCCAAGCATTTGTTGTCTCAACTTATTTCTTACAAACACCCAACTACTGATATTATTTTTAAACTCGCGTTTAGCCTTTGGGACCCCAACATTTTCATTTTGTAACTTCTTAGTTAATCTTACAACCCGATAAAGTTCTCCTGTTTACTAGGCTTCATTAGATGAAGGTGTAAGGACCTCCGGTCGACACAGCGTAAGGTTAATTCCCATTTCCGGGGGAAAATAGCCTCTTTTCCCCTGTGAAGCTCATGGACGTTATATCACGTCCAGGGATCTCAAGTCTTTCCATCAATGCATCCAGTTTTTAAACTCATACAAATCCTCTATTTTACAATATTTTTTTTAATCAAGTTTTTTCAGGTATAACTTAAAAGCGACTTTTTCACCATGCAATTCCAATAAAAATATATATAAGTGCACCACGCTTAAGCTAAAATATTTCAAATCCAAACCGTGAAAAATCAACTTAATAATTGCTAAAATAGCGTTTTCGGGATAATACAGTTGTAAAATAATTTGTTACTTGGGAAATATTTTATATTTTTGGATATTCTAATGTTAAATTTAAATTGATATGTTGGTATTAATTAAAACTTAATAGGATTTTAAATCATAAAATCAATGTGCAGACTGTTTTGTAAAACAAGTGTTTATTCAGAGCTTGTACACTCAAATATGAAATTATTCTCTCTCACTCTCCCCGCCCCCCTCCGATATACAATACAGTTTTAATTTTTTTAAACTACAGTTATTATTTGTTTTTACTTTCTGTAAACCTGTATGAATATGTTACTTTTTTCTGAAATTGCTATATGCATTTTATATTACTTCTTGCTTCAAGAGTACAAATAATAACTGTCTGTTAACAAATCTGTCAATAACTGAACAAAAAACAATAACATAACGAAACATTCACACATTCACGCATATGTGCCTGTGTGCTCATACAATATTTGTCTATAACAGTATTTTTTTTGTCTATTACAGTAATTTTAGGCATATTAGGTGATGGAAAGTGTTCTAACATGTAAAAGTTTGGATATAAAAAATGTACTTAACTCTAAAATAATTAACTATTTTACGCGCCAATATAGCAGATGCAAATTATAAATAATTTCCTCCTGTTATTAATAGTCAAATATTTCTACCACTTTTTATTTAAGATTATTTTAAATTTAATTTTGTAAAATCTGTACATAATAGCATAATATCATTGGGGTTGGAGGATCGTTACATTCATTTGCGGCGAGAGCTCACGACGGTTATGTTTTCGTCTTGCTCCGCTAAATTTGGATTCTTCTTTTAATCAAAATCATGGATGTTTCTCATGACGATTGGCCGGAGTTAGGAAAGGATTTCAAGGAACCACCTGCTCAAGCTCGTCGAAATGAAAAGTTTAAGTCTCAACCTTCAAAATCTAAAGCTACAGCTCAAATAAGCAATTGTGAGTGCCCAACGGAACCACCCATCGTGGAGGAGTCGAAGGACATTAATTCGCTCAGCAAAATTGAAGCTTTCATGGAACTCTTCAAGGAAATGCAAGAAATTGCAATTTTCAAGAGGGACAATCCACATATTGTTGAACAATTATCAGTCGACCTCAACCATCATGTGGACAAGGCGCTGGTGACTGGCACCAACAACTCCGACAATAACACTTTAATTGAACAATCATCAGACGACCTCAACCATCAGGTGGACAAGGCGCAGGTGATTGACACCAACAACTCCGACAATAACACTAAAATGGACACAGGAGAGGAGGTGAGTTCTCTCCCCCCTCCACCTATTTTTATTAAAAGCAATTGTGATTCTCGTAAACATCTCAGTGAACTCTCTAAACTTTCTTTTGGTCTCCTTAACTGTGAAAAATCTGGTGTTTACATCAAAATTAATGTTCCAAACGCTGTTTTGCGTCTCATCCTTACTGATTATTTGAAAAGTGTGAACTGCGGATTTTTTACCTTCACTAATAAAGTGGAGTTACCGCTTAAAATTGTTATCAAAGGTATTCCCTCTCAGTTTAAACCAGAGGAAGTCAAAGATGAGCTTATGAATTTGGGTTTTCCCATTACTAAATGTACCCAATTCTTTAAGAGACCCGCTAAAACTCCAATTGGCATTTTTCTTATTGAACTCCCAAAAAATCAAGAAAACCAAAACATTTTGGATATTAAAACCTTGTGCTTTTTCAACATCAAATGTGAACTTTTCCGTCCTAAACGTAAAGCTGCACAGTGCTACAACTGTAATCATTTTGGACATTCCTCAATTAATTGCTCTATGCCTGCCCGATGCCTAAAATGTGGCGAAAATCACGAAACCCGTCAATGCACAATCAAATGGGTAGAGCATCCAACCTGCATCAATTGCGGAACGGAAGGGCACGTCGCGTCATGGCGACAATGCCCTGCGTTCCCAAAAGCCAAAGTCAACAAAAATGAAAACAACGAAAAAGAACATGTCTCACAAATCGGCCAAAGGAAGCGAAAAGTGAACAACCGTGCTGCCCCAACCAAAGTAAACAACTCTTCTCCAAAGGCTCCGACCCAGTTGCAAAATAATGAATATGCATCGCTTCTGGAACTTTTGAAAGAACTTAAGTCACTTTTCAATGGGGAAGAAGGAATTTTGTTCCTCTTGAATTCCATCAAAGAAAAGCCAAGTGTGTCTTCAAAAATGCAAGCTATCGTCGACTTCTTCTCTTCCGAAGAAGCGATCACATCCCATGCTAAAAGTTCACCAACTTATGTGGCTGCACCTGTGCACACCCCTAATGTCGGACTTGGCTCCGCCCACCATCAATGATCCTACTCCAAAATTGTGCGAAGGCACTGGAAGCACCTTCATCAGGAAAGCAAGGGCGCCAGACTGTCTGCATCCCATGTTAACTCTCCCCTCCAATCAGGTGGAGGCATGCTCATTTACCAGCCAATCTGATAAACTCTCATCCAATTGTGACTTTTTACCCAAGTAATCATACCGTGTTACTCCGCTTGCGGATAAATACGGCGAACTCTTTGAATTTTATGCCAATTTTTCTCCCCTCCAATCAGGAGGAAGCATATTTAGGATTCATCCAATCAAGTGTAACTTTTCCCTGCCTGTGACTCTCTCGTCCCCGACGGTGCCATTTTAAGTCTATCTCAGTGTTCACCCTCACTCTGAGAATGTACTGGATTTAGACGTTTTGATTTTTTGTTCTATGTGTGTGTTGTCACGTGTTTTGTCCTCTTACCTTATGTGCTTCAAATCATGCACTATTTATGTATCAGATATATTTGTAGGAAGGGTTAAAGAAGCTTCGCTTCTAGGTACCTAGACAAATAAATTCAGTCTAAATTCAGTACATAATAGCATAACCTTCACCTTTGAAAAACTAACTAGCGCTTCGAAGTTGCGATGGATTCCTATGAGGCGGGCGAATCAATTTAAATCATGGGTGTTTGCGCAGTTGAGGCTCAGCCACGGAGTCCGCGATGTTTGAAAGATAAAATGTCAACAAACAAATGTGCCCTCGTTTTAGATGTATCAGAAGGTGGTCTTGGAAGTTAATATTCATATATGTAATGTTTGTATATATTATCTATTTATGTTACAATGTTATTTTGATTTAGTGTCGAATGCAAGAATTTTGAAACTTTTACTTATATATGCCCATTAAAAGGTAATCGGGGTAATTTTGTCCAAATTAACAAAGGAAATGACAAATATTTTAAATGCGTTGTTAATGGATGTTTTTAATAAAGATTTAACAAAGGGAATTTAAACTTGTATTTTTTTTCATGTTTCACTGATAAAATAAATTTATATTTATAAATAAAATTTTATATTTTGTGTATTTGATGCCTACTTTATTTTTTTTAACACTTTGCATAAACACTTGCAATCAATTTATCTCACAATATCAAGAGATCTTTTCTAATAGATTAATTCAACCTTATAATATTATTTCAATAATTTACCAATTTGGCCTTGACAAAAAACTTAAAATACATGTATTTCTTTAAAAAAAATTTCAATGCTAAAAATTGTTTTGGAATAAGTATAATTTGCATAATGTTAAAGACAAACTTTACATTAGTATAATTTCTAGAACAAGTCTTAAGTTAGAAGGAGTATAATTTTCCGACATTAAAAAAAGCCTGAGAAATAACAAAATATGGCGTAGAAATCTAATTTACATTTAATTTGAAAGCCGATAAGTCTAAAACGCGTGTGAATTAGGCGAAACAGTAAAATAAAACATGAAATGCCATCAATAAAATATCGTTGAAATCAATTGAAAACCGATACCTCTAAAACGAGTGTACATTTGTTTGTTTACATTTTATCTTTCAAGCATCGCGGCTATTCTACCAGTTGAGCCTCAACTGCGCAAACACCCATGGTTTAAATGGATTCGCCCGCCTCATAGGAATCCATCGCAACTTCGAAGCGCTAGTAAAAACTGGTGAACAAATTCGGCAGTAATTTAAAAAAAAGTGTTTACTATCCGATCTTAAAGGTAATAAATGTTTTAAAATCCAAGTTTTTAAACCCAGTTTTTTTACACTTGTGATATTAAAAAAATAATTTTTAAAAATTGAGATGTTTGGGACATCAAATTTAGTACCCTCTACCTGAATATGGTACTCAAACTACCACGATTTGTTCTGACATGCCCTCTCTAAGGTGGACGAAGACCCCCCCCCCCCCCCCCCCCCGACTGACATTATTATGGTGACGTGCGATAGAGAATTGAGCTTATATGGATAAAAACAATTTTTAAAAAATTCAAAATACTACAGACTTTTTATGTAACGAAGTCCTCGAATAAATATTCCATTTAAATATTCGAGCATGAATGGACTGTAGTCGAGCGAATATGACGTCATAATCGTGAAACCCACATCTCGGCCTCAGACACGTGACTTGGCTGATGAATTGGGAAATGTGTAACAGTGAAAATTTATGAATGGAATGACGTAATTAACCACTTGTCTGAGGCCGTACATGTTGGCCTCACTTTGATGTTAGCGAGATTATAACATTATGTTTTCTCTACTATGAAAGATCCATGCTCGAAGATTCAAATGATATGTAGACGCATAAAATATTTGTATTTAATACAAAAAATCCAATTGGCTTTTCAAAAATCTGAAACGTATTCATAAATGTGTGTGTGTTAAAAAGGGCCGGTTACTAAGTTCGCAAAGGGCCCGCGTCTGCTAAGGGCGGCCCTGTCTCCAGAAGCCAAAAAAGGTGCCTTTTCACTTGAGTGTGACGTTACCCATCATGAACTCAGCTGTCATGACCTAAATACTTTTAAAACTTTTATTTCAATTTATTTTTTGGTATGGATTAATAAATGTAAGAAAAGGTATGCCAAAAGAATGGGAAGTAAGTTCATTGAGTTGTAATAACACAGTTCCTATTTAAGCAATCGACATCAAATGATGTGAAAAACTTCTTCTGAATAACTATTTTAAGTTTGTCGGGTCGCTTTGTTAAGATCGCTAGAACAGAAGCTGATATTAGCAACATTAAATCACACAGCCCTTTTTGAGAAAATACGGTTGCTTAAATTTGAGTACGTCATCCTTCATTTACGATGCAATTGTACTCGGAGAAAAACGAGTATGTTCAGGTCCTCATTTTTAAGTACCTTTTTTTTACAGTGCATAATCAAATAATATTGTGTTAAATAAAATAAAATCATTCCACCGAACTAGGAAATAAAAAATCCTAAAAACCTAAAAACTTACACGAGTGGAAAACGAAACTTAATTCCCAAAATAAATTCAAATGAATATATACTTATTGATTTTTAAAACCCACTTTTTCCCGGTAATCCTTTACAAAAGGGAGAAGTCCCCCCCCCCCCCTCCACAAAAACAAGTTCCTCTTAAAAGGTTAAATAAAAAACATTATGTATACCTTAAGCTGGAAATGAATTTTAAAAAAAAGGCGAAAACTTGAGTTCCATAGGAGATGAAAGCAAATTCCATTTATTTTGCAACGATGCAGTTAAAGGGATAATCCTTAGAGTCAGCGAGGAAAGTACTCAGGGAGGGAAATATAACATGGAGATAGTGGGTTTCGTCGATTTTATCTGTTGTCGAAATATTTTCAGCGTCTGCACACCGTAAAAAAATGTACTTAAAATGAGTACATGGACGTACTTGTTTTCTCAAATTTAAGTAATCGTACTTTTGCAAAAATGAGCAGTGTGGTTTTATATTGCTAATCTCAGCTTCCGTTCAAGCTATCTTTAACAAAGCGACCTGCCCAACATAAAATATTTGTTCACAAGATGGTTTTTCACATTATTTGATATCGACTGCTTAAATGGAAACTGAGTTATTACAATTCAATTGTCTTACTTCCCATTTTTTAGTACACTTTTTTAACATTACTTCTGTTTATAACACTTTCGCGTCGCTTCGATAGCCGAACGGATAAGACTGCGGAAAGCGTTGCTGCAGACATAGGTTCGATTCCCGCTAAGTCTAAGTTCTAATTGTCGTTATTTATTTAAAGCGATTTATGAAGGCAGTCTATGTTGGCATGCTATTGCTGTTTTTATTTTTTTTTTACTCATTTTTGAGTACATGTCTTTCTCAAAATGAAACTTACGTATTCGGAGCTATGTAAGCATCGAATGAAATCAAAAATGAGTACATTTTACTTATTTTTGAATCCCTATTTTTAACAGTGTAAAGAGATAGTGTAGCTGTACATTTAATTACTTAAAATTCGGTTTTAAGGAAAATTCTTCAGAAGTCAATGGAAAAGGACGAAATCTTTCCTGGGAATTTACTTTCCATGCCCCCATTCTAATTTCTGTTTTGACCAGTGACGTAGGTGTGACGTCACACGCCCAAGGTGTACACAGTTTATTAAAAGTTTTACAATGCGTACTTTCATATATTTCCAAATGCTCAAAAAAGTTTCCAAGTCAACGCGGAAGATGATTTTTTAAAGATTACAGTTGCTGCCAAACAATGCTTTTTAGAAATAAAACGCTATTAAAAAACTATTTTTTCAATTTTCTTTGCATTTTTTTGTGTGATAAGTTAACGTTTTTTGAAATACGATTCGTTGTTGGTCAGGGAAATTCCCTTTCTTTTGAAACCTCACTTGTTAGAATTTGTTGGGAGTGTAAGTTAGAGCCGTAACAGAAATCATCTATACTGCAGAAAGAATAAATAGGATGACAATATGATGATGCTTTTGAAGTTAGTTCATTTGACTTAGGTTCTAGTCAATGTAATCCAGCAAAAAAATTCAGCATAAAAATTTTTCAAAATTGTGAAATTGAAGATGTGCAGGAAAATTAAAAACATCTGAAAAATTGCTGTTTTTTTTAATCAATATCTTTCACAAAACCTGCACAAAAAAAAAATCAAAATTTTCTTAAGTGTTTATTCTGAGTTTTTTTCTGGGAATATACATACATTGTTTCAATCGAATTTTTTATCTGAAAACACTGTTCAAACAATGCGCCCGCCCCATAAACGATAATACATTGTTAAAATATGACACATGACTGATATTATTAACAATCTTCAAAAACTCATTATTGCGATAATAGTTTTTCGTAACAATATGTTGATTAATTGAACAATTAGATTTAACAACTTGTTGTAAATTCGTACACTTCGACGCCATTTTGAAAGCAGTGAACTCTCCGTAAAAAACTCTTGAAGAATTGAATTCTTTGAGTGGATTAAAATGTCTGCAAGAGGTAAGGAATCTCACTTCTTTACTTGGGTGAGTGAAAGAGAGTAGATATAAACTTCATAGTTACAAAATAATCTAGTGGGTCGATTTTTCTATTTGGAACTGTCATGTAACATATGCCACATTAGTAGATAGACGATAAATAAAACTTTACACGATAAATAAAACTTATATCAGAATTGAAAGGTTCTCTTACTTCTCATTGTGAAATTAAACTGTTTTCACTTTAATTAATTTTTTTGTAAATTTAGATATTTAACTGTAATTAAACGATAATTCCCGTGATTTCAATTCAAACGTATCGTTCCTTCTCGGATATAAGCCAAATATGACAAATCTGGTACATACAATTCCAAAAATTTGTTCTTTACGACATCTGGTTAATTACTTTGTGGCCAATCAGAGACAAAGATTTTTGAGATTCGCTTTAGATTCCACTTAGGTTGTCCTCGAGTGTAATACTCTTATTGCCAAACTGATGCAGGGGACGGGAATTGCAGTTGAAAGGGGGCAACTTTAACATTTGTGAATTAAAAGCTGGTTAAACCAAATTCAAGGAAAATCATACAAAAGTATTCCGTCGGAGAAATATTTACTACCAAAGGTTACTTAGACAAAAAAAAAATTCCTGCATCTTAGAACCTTTTTAGTATTTTTAATATTTTATTGATCCATGCCTAGAAAAATACATAAGATCAGTTTAGAATGAAGTTATAATGTCCAATCCACAGATTTAGCAGTCGTAGCAAAAGCTGCTGGGCGACGAACCAAGCTATTCACTTCTAAATGTGGAATGGTTTAAACAAGAAGCGATCGGGGTACCTTTGTTTGGAGTTCATCGCCAAGCAGCTTCCACTAAGCTGACGAAAACTATAATTTCTTTTAAATTCATATCCAAAGTTTCGAAGTATTTCCGCTAAGAGTAATTTTAATTCCATTTTCTAACAGAACACGATACTTATGCATTTCATTTTTCAGTTTTGGCGCATGTTTCTCTCTCCACGTTATTTAGAGGATTTAATTTTTTCTTTTGCGTGGTGTAAAGCGTATTGATACAGAGTGTCCGAAAACTACATTTACACTAAAATCATTCCAACCATCAGATAGAGATTATGCAGGTTGTTTTTTCATCTAATAAAAAAATTCACAATGGTGAACTATTTTACAGTGTTAGTGTATCCCCAAGACTTCCAACCAGGTTCTGTCAGAGAAATATTGGAGAATCGATAGTCTCCTATGGCTTTTAGTTCGTCATTGAAGAATAGTTATGCAACGTTTTGCATCCATCCCCATAATAATCTCTAATATATATTCCAACTGACATATACTTATTTTATTTAGTAAATAAAAACTAGCATATGAGGAGTAACATATGAGGAGTACCCAAGCAAAAGTACGTTGTTAAAAATAGGCACTTAAAAATAAGTCAAATGTACTAATTTTTGATTACATTCGATTCTTATCATAGCTCCGAACACACAAGTTTCATTTTTGAGAAAGACATGTACTCAAAAAGGAGTACAATGAGCAGTTCTGGCCTACATAGGCTGCCTTCATAAATCACTTTCAATAAATTTCAACAATTACAACCAGAACTTACCGGGAATCGAACTCAATCAGTCTACCTGATGTCGGCCGCTCCGAAGTCCAGGGTCCGTTGTACTACGAGAACTACGTAAAGAAATGATGAGTAGCAGTGATGTTAAAAAGGCGTGGTAAAAGAATGGAAAGTAAGATAATTGAGTATCAAATGATGATCACATCAAATGATGTGGAAAACCATCTTCTGAACACCTATTTTAAGTTTGCCAGGCCGATGGTCCAAACAGAACCTGATATTAGCAATATTAAACCATACGAAAAGTAGGATTACTTAAATTTAAGCACGTCATCGCTCATTTACGATGCAATTGTACACAAAGAAATACGAGAACGTTTATGTACTCATTTTTAAGCACATTTTTTACAGTGTAATCATGTCAGTCAAATCGCAAATAACAGGACAACCGCAAAAACATTTGGTAGATGTAAGCCACTATCGACCTCCAGATTGTCAAATATTAAAGCAGAAGAAATATTCTTAGAAATAGGAAGGTTTTTTTTTATAAAATTCAATGCTGTTATCTTTTTTTAACCGACTGAACAGCGCGCTAACCAAAACTCCAAAATAAAACCGCCAGAAATTTTAAATAAAAACCGCCAAGTCGAGGGGTTGTAGATTCGACTGTTATGTATTTTTTTTTTATGTTTGTGCGCGCAGGATTTCGGTTCTAATTCAAATATTTGCACAATTTTTTTTTTTTTGAAAAATACTTTTTAATATGTTGCCACGCGCAACCTCAAATTTGTTCTTTTTCAAATGATTTTTCAAAAATTATTAACGCAAGTTTGTCGACATTTTTAGAAAAAAACTTGCCAAAAAGAATAAAACATATTTTTTAACCATTTATTACAAATTTGGAAAAAGTGAACGTCTTTAAAAAATTTTTATTGGTATCTATTGTCACCTTCATACAACTTCGCTGGCATGCAATGAAATATTTTCTAATATTCGAACGAAACTTCGTACAGATTTGAAAATGGCCACGTTAAAATTGCGATTTTTCACTCCCAGTATTCTGCGAATGTCGAATCGCTACGATTTTTAGTTACGTAGCCGTTTTCATGTTTAGATTTCCACTATTTATTTAGAAAGTTGGCGAGGAATTTGCTTTGGCGAAATACCTCTTCCCTACCTTTAAAGAAAAGTTTGCTGTAGAATGGAAAGATACAGCTGTTTCTGATTAACAAATTAACATAAAATGAAATGGAAGGTATTTTTCTTAACCACTATTTTAAGTTTGTCAAGTTTGATCAAGATCTATTTAACAGAAGTTGATATTAGCGCGAAATAAATTATATTTTACGTTTATGGAAAATTAACATACGAAACACATATTAACAAACAATTTTTTTCAGATATCGAAAATAAATACAGTTTGTGTTATCCGAGCGGAACACACTGCATTACCCATGTAAAATATACTGTAGGTTGGGACGAAAAATTAAAACTTTAATGTGAAGATCTCTTGGTAAATTATAAACTACATTTACACTCGAAAACAATTGTTGAGTATGACGTTACGCATATTAGTCAAGAGAGCGTTTTATTAGACACAGCCTACATAATATATTATTTAACTTAGTTATGTTATTGTTTCAAACTATTTATAAAATGCGACAACTTTCCTTTAGAACATAGCAGTGTGTACTCAGAGTTGGAAATTGACCGGCCCTTTCAAACTTGTCTAAGTTATCAAAGAAACATCCAAATGCAGCATGACGGAAGAGCAGCAGGAATTAGGGGGCACTTCGAACTAAAGTAGGTTCTGCTGGCACAGCCAGCAGATGTAACAGTTTTAGATTTTTAAAAAAAAATTATATTTTTTTTTTATAATTAATTTATTTTTTATAAAGAAATGGAAATAATTATTTAAAGTAAAAAAACTAAAATAATTCAAATTAAAATGTGTTTAATAATTAAATATTAAAAAAAAAAAACATATTGTTGAAATATTACTTTTATTATTTACATTCTGCAAACACTCATTGTTCCTAAATGATTTCTCGTAACAATGAGTTAAGTAATTGAACAATTAGATTTAACAACTTGTTGTAAATTCGTACAATTCGACGCCATTTTGACGAACTCTTCGTAAAAAACTCTTGATGAATAGTTCTTCCAGTAGATTAAAATATCTGCAGGAGCAAAATGGTCTCATATTTTTACTTGGGTAAGTGAAAGATAGTTTATATCAGCGTCACTGTTATAAAATAATCTATTGAATTGCTATTTCTATTTGGAACGGTCATTTAACATATGCGACATTAGTTTTCCTAAGTAAGAATATAAGTGTGAATATACTAGTTGATTAAAACAGAAATGACCGTCTGTTTTAATCTATGTTGCATATATTAAATGACCGTTCCAAATAGAGTAGATGATTAAATCATTGTGAAAACTTATTCCGTAAACCTATACTACCATTGTTCTTTTTGGGGTAAGGCTATCCTGATCCTAAGCTTTGATGATCCTTCAGCCGAAACTTATATATCGAATAGCAAGATGAATAAATCATACAGTAGATGTGGAATTTTCTTACCTATCATTGTGAAATTAAACTGTTTTCACTTTAAATTTTTTGTAACTTTTGGTATTTAAATGTAATTAAACGAAAATAATCTCGCTTTCAATTAAAACCTGTTGTTTCTTCTCGCAAGTCGGCCATAAAGCGATAAAGACGACACATATCCAAATATGACGAATCTGTTACATACTATTCCAAAAATGTGTTCTTTAAGACAGCTTATGAATTATTTTATGTACAATCCCAGACAAAGATTTTTGCGATTCGCTTTAGACTCCATTAAGGTTGTTCACGAGCGTAATAATCTTATTAATAAACTGATGCGGAGGACGGGAATTTGCAGCTGAAAGGAAAATGTTTAAAACTGCGAATTAAAACTTCGTTAAAAGAAATTCAAGGAAAAGCACAGAATAGAAATCCGAAGGGTTGTTACAAAGGTTACTTATGCTACAATTTTTCATTTTCCTCCATCTTTCACCTTTTGAAACTTTAAAAATTTTATAGATGAATATCTTGAAAAATACACGAGGTCAGTTTTGAATGAAGTTAGAGTGTTCAAACCGCAGATTTAGCTGTCGTAGCAAAAGCTGCTGGGCGACGAAACAAGCGATTCACTTCTAAATGTGGAATGGTTTAAACACGAAGCGATCGGAGTACCTTTGCTAGGAATTCATGGCCAAGCAGCTTTCGCTAAACGAACGAAAACTACATTTTTAAATGCAACATCCCCAACATTCACACAGCTGTGTACAATGCCCACTTATATTGCAAGCTGCCAAATTATCGATTCTTGCAATTTGGGTTATGTGAATCAATATCCTCTCCATAAACAATCAACAAATTACCCTTCTAAAATGAACTTCAATAGCTGGAAAAGAAATGTTCCACAGGAATTTAAAATGAGGATTTGCAATATGCATTTCTGAATTTCTGTACCTGGAATTGCAAGCTTCAAAGCATTCAGAATATTACAGCAAGTGAAGAAGCAAAAGATGTTTAAAATATACTTTATTATACAAATTTTATTGCAACGTAACTGACACATGTTTGAATGTATATTTCAAAGTTCTAATTTTTCACCAACTCGGTAGCTTCCCAACTAAATGGGGTTTATTACAACTCTGTAGGTGGAAATAAAAAAAATAAAAAAAAACTGATGATGAACCCGGTTTTTATCGCCAAAAACAAGTCAGCATAGTAAATTTCGCCAAGAGTCACCGTGAACTACATTTTAACGATGACACAAAGGATTGACTTCCCACTCTTTTTGTTAAATTACCAAAACTTCCTTCTAGAACTATTTTAATTAACTGACATTTTAGTTGTAGTGTACAATTATGCAATTTTGAAAGATATTTTCTGGCACATTTTGAATTGCATAATAAATTAGTTGAATATTAATATTCCTGAGAGTCATTTTTTATTCATATGACTTGAACTACTCTTTAAATTCAATAGTCAATCTTGTTTATTAAATCTTAACTTCCTTTTATTTGAATAGTCATTAATTGTAGAATTCCGTTGTTTTAAGCCATAAATCAAAGTTTTTATTTATATATATTGGTTGATTTGTATATACAATGGATATTCAGATTTAAATTCAATTCTGAATTCACAAGTTCATTCGCGTTAGATAGTTTATACAACCAAGTTCGGCAAGTTTTTATTTGGCTAGTATCGGCTTCAAAAACGTATTGCCAAAAGCAAAGTTCTAAGTAATAAATTGAATAAATCGAATGGGTGAGCATCAGTCCACTTTCATAATTTTTGCACAATTTTACAAATATCAAATTCACGAAAAAGAAACGTGGGTGATGTTTTGACGGAAGGTTAGTACAATCTTTCTGTGTGTAATCGACTGCTCGAAGAGGGTACCCGCTTCCGCCCTAAGTAGCCGAAGGTCGGAGACCACAATTGCCCTAAGCCATAAATCGAAGTCTGTGACATTAGCATACAGTACGTTTGTTCCCTTAAAAGTGTTTAAATAGCCCATATTTCAGTAAATTATTTATTAAATGTAGTGTAAAATTTCACATCATAAAATATTTCAAATTAATATTCTGTTACACCACTGCTGCTAACAAATACAAATACAAATATTGACGACCAACAACAGGCTCAAGGCCCAACAAGGTTGGTCCATCTAGTACCTCTTAACTATCCCCCAATGCATATCTAACTTCTTCTTAGACTAACTTAAATGTATCGGCGATCGTGTTTAGTCATCATTCTGTTTACTTTTGGCGACTGGAGAAAAAAAAAACTTCCAAAAAACTAGGGGGGGGGGGGACCATACGGGGTAATATAAAAAATCGGCTTTGTTCATTTGCAACTACTAGTTGTGTTTAAAAATATATTTTCTTGATGTTGGCTTAAAGTGTTCTGTCCAGCTTTCTAAAAAGTTTGAAATGAATATAATTTTAGTATAAATATTTTTTGTATTTCAATCATTTAGTCAAGTATTGTTTTCCAAAGACTGCTAAGGATTCAAAATATCTTTTGTTGTTAGAATTAAACTTTTATTGTATTTCAAATATTTTACTTTGTCTTGCATTAAAAATGTGACTATAAATAATACTTCATTATTTTTCTAAGGAGTAAATTGATTTATTGCATAGTTCTGTTTTTTTTATTGTTCATATAAAATATCAGAGCTAAATGCTTTAAAAC
The DNA here is from genome assembly GCA_963932185.1 of Troglohyphantes excavatus. Classification (NCBI taxonomy): domain Eukaryota; kingdom Metazoa; phylum Arthropoda; class Arachnida; order Araneae; family Linyphiidae; genus Troglohyphantes; species Troglohyphantes excavatus. Next base: position 61,312,379 of record OZ010670.1, read on the forward strand.
TTCGACATTTTAGATAGTGCAATTTAAATTGTATCTTATAAAAGATTTCAGCAGGATTGTGCCTTAAATAGTATTTTTAAAAGAAATATTTCATTTAATTTTTACTAAGAAGTCCAACATATAATATTTTTTTTGTTATTAAAATGATGTAACTTTACATAGATTTAAATAAATATATATCATATTACATTGTTCTCTGATATCCTAGTTGATGACAGTTTGTATTTTTCACGTTCACTTTTATCCTATATCAAAGCATGCTAATTGTAGATTTTCAAATGTATTATTAGCCAAAAATTGCTAGCATTTTTTATTTATTTATTTATTGAACATGGCAATAGGAAATAGCTTAAGCACTGATTCTTGTGAACACAATGTTTTTTTATAGTTAGTTATGTCTTGGAATTTCTATGAAAAGCATTACCGTATATGCAAAATTAGTGTTGATTTTGACAATTGTGTACACCATCCATGCTTTGCGCAAAAAAAACCCATTGTGAAACATTAAATTATCAACTATAAACATTTTTTAACTAAACATAATTAAAAGAAAATTAAGAAATATATATAATTATTGATGCTTTTCGCTTTTTATTACAGAAGCACTACTAGAATACAGAGACCTAAAAACTGTTAGTAATTATGCAATATAACCTTTTGTTAGATTCTTAATAAAGGTTCGCCTGCATTTTTATTTTAAAAAGGTACCATGACCTTTTATGCATGAATTGCCACCCTTTCTGCCTTACTCAAAATCCCACAATTCAACGGACCTTTTTATGAAAATATCTTTGTTTTTACTTAGGAGAAAATTCCCCTCGGTAACCGGAGTAGCAGAAAAGCCTGGGTGGGTGGGTGGGTGGGTGGGTGGGTGGGTGTGGCGGTGTGGAAGAGATCTGAAAGGTGTACCATCAGTGAAAGGGGCTGAAGAACAGGAGGAAAGTCCCCTTGGAGACCGGGGTAGGAGAAAGTTCCCCTCTGCGGCCGGGGTAGGAGGAAAGCCGGGGTGGGTGGGTGTGGCGGTGTGGAAGAGATCTGAAACGTGTACCATCAGTGAAAGGGGCTGAAGAACAGAAGGAAAGTCCCCTCGGCCAACGGGGTAGGAGAAAGTTCCCCTCTGCGGCCGGGGTAGGAGGAAAGCCGGGGTGGGTGGGTGTGGCGGTGTGGAAGAGATCTGAAACGTGTACCATCAGTGAAAGGGGCTGAAGAACAGAAGGAAAGTCCCCTCGGCCAACGGGGTAGGAGAAAGTTCCCCTCTGCGGCCGGGGTAGGAGGAAAGCCGGGGTGGGTGGGTGTGGCGGTGTGGAAGAGATCTGAAACGTGTACCATCAGTGAAAGGGGCTGAAGAACAGAAGGAAAGTCCCCTCGGCCAACGGGGTAGGAGAAAGTTCCCCTCTGCGGCCGGGGTAGGAGGAAAGCCGGGGTGGGTGGGTGTGGCGGTGTGGAAGAGATCTGAAACGTGTACCATCAGTGAAAGGGGCTGAAGAACAGAAGGAAAGTCCCCTCGGCCAACGGGGTAGGAGAAAGTTCCCCTCTGCGGCCGGGGTAGGAAAACAGCCGGGGTGGGTGGGTGTGGCGGTGTTGAAGAGTTCTGAAAGATGTACCATCAGTGAAAGGGGCTGAAGAACAGGAGGAAAGTCCCCTAGGAGACCGGGGTAGGAGAAAGTTCCCCTCGGCGACCGGGGTAGGAGAAAGATTCCTCGGCCAACGGGGTAGGAGAAAGTTCCCCTCTGCGGCCGGGGTAGAAGGAAAGCCGGGGTGGGTGGGTGTGGCGGAGTGGAAGAGATCTGAAAGGTGTACCATCAGTGAAAGGGGCTGAAGAACAGGAGGAAAGTCCCCTCGGAGACCGGGGTAGGAGAAAGTTCCCCTCTGCGGCCGGGGTAGGAGAAAAGCCTGGGTGGGTGGGTGGGTGTGGCGGTGTTGAAGAGTTCTGAAAGATCAGTGAAAGGGGCTGAAGAACAGGAGGAAAGTCCCCTCGGAGACCGGGGTAGGAGAAAGTTCCCCTCGGCGACCGGGGAAGGAGAAAGGTCCCCTCGGCCAACGGGGTAGGAGAAAGTTCCCCTCTGCGGCCGGGGTAGGAGAAAAGCCTGGGTGGGTGGGTGTGGCGGTGTTGAAGAGTTCTGAAAGATCAGTGAAAGGGGCTGAAGAACAGGAGGAAAGTCCCCTCGGAGACCGGGGTAGGAGAAAGTTCCCCTCGGCGACCGGGGAAGGAGAAAGGTCCCCTCGGCCAACGGGGTAGGAGAAAGTTCCCCTCGGGGACCGGGGTAGGAGAAAAGCCTGGGTGGGTGGGTGTGGCGGTGTGGAAGAGATCTGAAAGGTGTACCATCAGTGAAAGGGGCTGAAGAACAGGAGGAATGTCCCTCGGAGACCGGGGTAGGAGAAAGTTCCCCTCGGCGACCGGGGTAGGAGAAATGTCCCCTCGGCCAACGGGGTAGGAGAAAGTTCCCCTCTGCGGCCGGGGTAGGAGGAAAGCCGGGGTGGGTGGGTGTGGCGGTGTGGAAGAGATCTGAAAGGTGTACCATCAGTGAAAGGGGCTGAAGAACAGGAGGAATGTCCCTCGGAGACCGGGGTAGGAGAAAGTTCCCCTCGGCGACCGGGGTAGGAGAAAGGTCCCCTCGGCCAACGGGGTAGGAGAAAGTTCCCCTCTGCGGCCGGGGTAGGAGAAAAGCCTGGGTGGGTGGGTGTGGCGGTGTTGAAGAGTTCTGAAAGATGTACCATCAGTGAAAGGGGCTGTAGAACAGGAGGAAAGTCCCCTCGGAGACCGGGGTAGGAGAAAGTTCCCCTCGGCGACCGGGGTAGGAGAAAAGCCTGGGTGGGTGGGTGTGGCGGTGTGGAAGAGATCTGAAAGGTGTACCATCAGTGAAAGGGGCTGAAGAACAGGAGGAATGTCCCTCGGAGACCGGGGTAGGAGAAAGTTCCCCTCGGCGACCGGGGTAGGAGAAAGGTCCCCTCGGCCAACGGGGTAGGTGAAAGTTCCCCTCTGCGGCCGGGGTAGGAGGAAAGCCGGGGTGGGTGGGTGTGGCGGTGTTGAAGAGATCTGAAAGGTGTACCATCAGTGAAAGGGGCTGAAGAACAGGAGGAAAGTCCCCTCGGAGACCGGGGTAGGAGAAAGTTCCCCTCGGCGACCGGGGTAGGAGAAATGTCCCCTCGGCCAACGGGGTAGGAGAAAGTTCCCCTCTGCGGCCGGGGTAGGAGGAAAGCCGGGGTGGGTGGGTGTGGCGGTGTGGAAGAGATCTGAAAGGTGTACCATCAGTGAAAGGGGCTGAAGAACAGGAAGAAAGTCCCCTCGGAGACCGGGGTAGGAGAAAGTTCCCCTCGGCGACCGGGGTAGGAGAAAGGTCCCCTCGGCCAACGGGGTAGGAGAAAGTTCCCCTCTTCGGCCGGGGTAGGAGAACAGCCGGGGTGGGTGGGTGTGGCGGTGTGGAAGAGATCTGAAAGGTGTACTATCAGTGAAAGGGGCTGAAGAACAGGAGGAAAGTCCCCTCGGAGACCGGGGTATGAGTAAGTTCCCCTCGGCGACCGGGGAAGGAGAAAGGTCCCCTCTGCAGCCGGGGTTAGAGAAAAGCCTGGGTGGGTGTGTGTGGCGGTGTGGAAGAGATCTGAAAGGTGTACCATCAGCGAAAGGGGCTGAAGAAGAGCGTTTGATTCGATTCCAAACACGCCTATGGTACTCCTGGCCATAGTAGGGGGAAAATAGCCATAAGCTTAAATCCATTAGAAGAACTTTAAAATGACACTTAGAAACAAAACAATAATTTATGAAACTATGATCAGACCAGTTCTGCTGCATGCCTGTCCGGCTTGGGCTGAAGTTCGAAGAACACACAGACAGAAGCTTCAAATATTTCAAAACAAAGCTCTTAGAAGAATTACTAATGCACCAAGATATCTCAGAAACACCATTCTACATAACGACCTTAAAATGGACGTACTATCGCAACAGCAATATTGACTATTTCACACAATTACTACATGGCAATAGACAACTCTGACTCTTATACCCCACCTTAAGGGAATCACACAGTTAGCCAGAAACACAAAAGACCCCGTACGATTCATCACGACCCCACATGGTAAGATCCTTATAGACTTGCTTGTCAAATTGACATGTCAAACTCGACAGCTGCTCCTTTGCAAGTAGCCCGGTCATGTTATTGTCTTCCATATTGTGTATTTTTGCATCTTGTAATAATAAAATATGTAACGCCAAGCATTTGTTGTCTCAACTTATTTCTTACACACACCCAACTACTTATATTATTTTACAGATTTATTAAAACTAACTCGCGTTTAGCCTTAGGGCCCCCGCCCCCCACCATTTTAATTTAGTAACTTCTTAGTTTAAACTCAAAACCCGATAAAGTTCTCCTATTTACTAGGCTTAATTAGATGAAGGTGTAAGGACCTCCGGTCGACACACCGTAAGGTTAATACCCATTTCCGGGGGAAAATAGCCTCTTTTCCCCTGTGAAGCTCATGGACGTTATATCACGTCCAGGGATCTCAAGTCTTTCCATCAATGCATCCAGTTTTTAAACTCATACAAATCCTCTATTTTACTATATTTTTTTTAATCAAGTTTTTTCAGGTATAACTTAAAAGCGACTTTTTCACCATGGAATTATAATAAAAATATATATAAATGCACCACGCTTAAGCTAAAATATTTCAAATCCAAACCGTGAAAAATCAACTTAATAATTGCTAAAATTGCGTTAGCGGGATAATATAGTTGTAAAATAATTTTTTACTTGGGAAATATCTCGTTTATGCAGGTTAACGAAGTACGTCAACTAAATGACATTACTCCGATATCAATGTGGAACATGAGAATAAGAGTCACAGCAGTGAACGATGCATGATCTGAGAATGTTAATCACATTAGTTTAAACGAAGAAAAGTACACAGCACCATGTCCGGATCTGAAGGGGCGGAGCCTATTTAGCCTTGGCATCTGATTGGTCAGGCGTAAGGTCGTCCTTTGGGATATTAGCAAAAAACTCGAAGAGAATTTGCAGTTTGTCGATCGGCTGAGTCTTCGTTTTTAGATATTTTAATGTTAAATTTAAATTGATATGTTGGTATTAATTAAAAATTTGCATAGGATATTAAATCATAAAAAAAATGTGCAGATTGTTTTGTAAAACAAGTGTTTATTCAGAGCTTGTACACTAAAATCTGAAATTATTCTCTCTCTACCCCCGTCCCCTCCGATATACAATACAGTTTTAATTTTTTTTAAACTACAGTTATTATTTGTTTTTATTTTCTGTAAATCTTTACGGATATGTTACTTTTTCCGAAATTGCTATGTATAACTTATATTAAATATTGCTACCAGAGTTCAATTAGTGACTGTCTCTTAACAAATATATTAATAACTATGCAAAAAACAAAAACATAACGAAACATTCACACGTATGTACACGCGCATATGTGCGCACACTCAGAATATTTGTCTATAACAGCATTTTTCGGTCTATTACAGTAATTTTATGAATATTTGGTGATGGAAAGTATTCTAACATGTAAAAGTTTGGTTATAAAAAATGTACTTTACTCTTAAATAATTAACTGTTTTACGCGCCAATGTAACAGATGCTAATTATAAAAAATTCCTTTTCATAGCTAATATTCAAATACTTCTACCACTTTTTAAATAATATTATTTTTAATTTAGATTTATAGATTTCATATTAAAGGTTTTATATTTATATTTATAACAATTTTACTTTTCTTTTAAAAACTGCTAAACTAATGCTGCAGTTATTTAAAAAAACAAAATTGCTATCCAATCTTCTAACGGTTAGTAAAAGTTTTAAAATCCAAATTTTTAAACCCAGTTTTCTACACTTTTAATATCCAAATAAATAATTTTTAAATATTGAGAAGTTTGTGACCTCAAATTTGCTACCACCCTACCTGAATACGGTATACAAACACCACGATTTATTCTGACGTACAATTCTTCAGGACCTTCTCTAAGGGGGAAGAAGACATGACCTAAATATTTTTTTAAACTTTCATTTCAATTTTTTTTTGATTATATTAAAAAATGTTTAGTTAAAATTGTGATGGAAAATAAATGTATAGAATGTGTTTCCTTCGTCACATCGCAATATGTACAACTATTTTTTTTTAAACCAACCACACTGTTCAAAATAAATATTAAAAAATAAGGAACATTTACTCATTTTTAAGTACAGTCGATGCTTATAATAGCTCCGAATGAATAAGTTTCATTTTTGAAAGAGACATGTACTAAAAAATGAGTACAATGAGTAAAAAAGAATAAAAAGAGCAGTTGCTTGCCTACGTAGTCTACCTTCATGAATCACTTTCAATAAATATCTACATTTACAACCGACTTACCGGGAACCGAACCCATATCCTAATGCACCGCAATCCGATGCCTTATCCGTTGTTCTACCAGGGGGACGTGAAGAAGTTATAAACTGAAGCAATGTTAGAAAAGGAATGCCAAAAAATGGGAAGTAAGATCATTAAGTTGTAATAACATAGTTCCTATTTAAGCAATCGACATCAAATGATGTGAAAACCATCCTCTGAACAACTATTTTAAGTTTGTCGGGTCGCTTTGTTGAGATCTCTAGAACAGAAGCTGATGATATTAGCAATATTTAATCACACTGCCCATTTTGAGAAAATACGGTTGCTTAAATTTGAGTACGTCATCGCTCATTTACGATGCAATTGTACTCAGAGAAAAACACGTATGTTCAGGTACTCATTTTAAAGTACCTTTTTTTACAGTGCATAATCAAACAATATCGTGCTAAATAATATAAAATCATTCCGTCTAACTAAGAAATAAAATATCCTAAATACTTGCAACATAGGAAACAAATTTAAATCTTCAAAATAAATTCAGAAAAGGTAACTTAATTCCCAAAATAAATTCAAATGAATTTATACTTATTGATTTTTAAAACCCACTTTTCCCCGGTAATCCTTTACAAAAGGGAGAAGTCCCCCCCCCCCCCCCCCCCTCCACAAAAACAAGTTCCTCTTAAAAGGTTAAATAAAAAACATTATGTATACCTAAAGCAGAAAATGAATTTAGAAAAAAAAAGCGAAAACTTAAGTTGTATAGGAGATTAAAGCAAATTCCATTTATTTTGCAACGATGCAGTTAAAGGGATAATCCTTAGAGTAAGCGAGGAAAGTACTCAGGGAGGGAAATATAACATGGAGATAGTGGGTTTCGTCGATTTTATCTGTTGTCGAAATATTTTCAGCGTCTGCACACCGTAAAAAAATGTACTTAAAATGAGTACATGGACGTAATTGTTTTCTCAAAAATTAAGTAATCGTACTTTCTCGAAAAATGAGCAGTGTGGTTTAATATTGCTGAGCTCAACTTCTGTTCAAGCCATCTTAACAAAGTGACCTGACAAACATAAAATATTTGTTAGAAGATGGTTTTCCACATTTTTTGGGAGGTCTCCGTGGCCGAGCATTTGAAGGCGTCAGCTGGGAATCCGAGGATTCCTGGTTCGATCCTAGGCGATGGACTTGACAAAGAACAGTAAAAAAAGTAGTGATCTTGTGATTGGAGGGTTCCCAGCTTCGCTACAAAATACTAGAAAAGTCGTCCAGAACATCCGCAAAAATTAGCGGCGTGTATACGGGACTGGTGCACGATAAATCTGTTCGGGGTCCAAAATCCCGACGTCTATTGAAGGCGTTGGGTGGCAGTTCAGGTGTTTCCTGGTCATCTGACATGGTTCAAAAATAACGAGGTGCATGTATGAATGTGTTCCCGGATCTTTCCTTGGAGATAGACACCGAACCGTTGCCAATAGCCCACTGTGCAGCTCTAGGGCGACGTTAATTAACCAAATCACATTATTTGATGTCGATTGCTTAAATGGAAACTGATTTATTACAATTAAATTATCTTACATCCCTTTTTTTTTGGCACTCTTTTTTAACATTTCTTTTGTTTATAACTTCTTCACGTCGTCCTGGTAGTTCAACGGAAAAATCATTGGGCTGCGATTCCTGAGAACCTGGTAAGTCTTACCGATTTCTCTTTTTATTTCTTATTATTAAAACCATCTGCTCTTTTTATTAATTTTTACCCATTGTGCTTATTTTTGAGTACATGTTTTTTCAAAATTAAAATTTATATGTATTCGGAACCATGATAAGCATCGAATGTAATCAAAAATAAGTACTTATTTTTGAATACCTATTTTTAACAGTGTAGGTTCACAGTTACTGAACCATGGATGTGTATTGAAATTTGAACAGTCAACTTTGAGCATTTAAAGTAAATTGTTCTGAACAGTAATTTACAGTTTCATTTGAAATTTACACATAATTATTTTTTTTAAATTTATACAAATGAAGGGTTCAGGGGTAAAATCGGTTTATTCTATTTTTTAACCGACTGAAAACCGCGCCAACCAAAACCGCAAAAGCGCGCCAAAAAGAGAGAAGTTATCAGTTTGACAGTTGTGTATTTTTTTTATGTATGTTCGCGCAAGAGTTCTGTTCTAACTCAGATATTTGGAAAATCCTTTTTTATTTACGTTGGGGATGTCTCATTAGGGTATCTTTTGAAAAAAATATCCCGTTATCCGGCATTTAACTATGCGGAATTCTCAATTAATCGAACCGTTTCAAAAAATATTGTCCGATTTCGAGAATTCTTTTTTTATTATTATTAAAAAGAGTTGGTTTGGTTTGGTCTGGTTAATTAACGTCGCACTACAGCTGCACAGTGGGCTATTGGCGACGTTCGGTTTTGCTTTTGGTTTGGTGAAATAACGTCGTACTAGAGCTGCACAGTGGGCTATTGGCGACGGTTCGGGGCATATCCCGAAGGAAAGACCCGGGAACAATGCCTAGTATTTTTGAACTGTGGTCAGATGACGACACTTTGAGCATGAATGGACTGCAGTAGAGTGAATATGACCTCAAAATCGTGAAACCAACATCTCTGACCGAATCGCCTCAAACACGTGACTTCTTTTCAAAATTATGAACTAAAAAATACTCGCGATTGGCTGATGAATTGGGAAATGTGTAACATTGAAAATTTATGAATGGAATGACGTCATTAACCACGTGTCTGAGGCCATACATGTGGGCCTCAATTTGATGTTAGCGGGATTATAACATTGTTTTCTCTACTATGGTTATACAGTAAGAAATATCGATTAACCGGACTTTTTTGTATCAATTTCTCCGATTTCAATGTATTTTCATTGTTGAATAAAGATTGTACAACATTGACATCTTCACCCGGCAATTATTAGCATGGGTAGGGATTGTTTTACGATATACGTTGTGGAGAATATATTGTTTTGTGCACCCGGCATTCATTAAACCGTATTTAATATCAATTTTATACTTATTACAACTTTTTAAAGTTAGTGCCAATTTACAGAAAACATACCTAAATTTTAGCATCGATATTAAAAAAATTGTAATAAGTATAAAATGGATATTAAATAATACAATTTCTTCAACTTGTTCTAAAAATTAAAAATATTTTTTTTTACTTTTCAGCGCAATTTTCTTAAAGTCGGTTTTATTGTTTTAAAAAATATTTTTTTTTATGAAAATGAGCTAACAGTACCATCTAGTAGCTATCAAGGAGTACTATGACCATGTGCATTTAATTTTGTGGCTAGAACTACTTTAAAGCCGCAAAAAAATAGCTAATAGCATGGGGGACAACACTGTTCTCCACTTTCAAATTCGTTTTACTAGAACTCTAACTTTGGGATGCACAGTAGTTTTCGTGGGTACCTCCGACCCTTTAAATACTTTATACAAAAATGTAACTTCATGTTGACCAATGTGAAATATAGATATATAAACGTATTCATTTTGGGTTTAATATTCGAAAGTTTTCAGTTTCGTTTGAGTTTTCGAGATTTTAGAGTTCCCTCACGCACTGAAGCCCACTTTAATTTAAAGATGGTTACACAAATTTTGACCAGAGATTCGTAAAACATACTACAATGAAATCTTACTTAAAAAAAGAAAAAATTTCGTCTGTTTTTTGCAACATTTTCAAAAAAACGGCATATTTTTTTTATTCTCGACGAATTTTTTTAAATTTATTTTTTGACGAAATTTTAATACGAATATATTTAACAAACGTTTTAACGGAACATATTTAGCACACCGTACATATATTTCAAGATTTTACGCGCGTCAGAGCCTAATTATTTATTACACTAGAAACATTTTTGTCAATACTTCTATTTGTCATGAGATATATTGTGCCTAAATAGATCACACTAAAAGCGAAGCATGAGGTTTCTGTCCTGATACCTCAAATAGTCAATTTCAATTCAGTAGAAGCAACACTTAAGTTACAGTGATTAGATTTGTGTCAGAAACAAACGTTTGAAAAATTGTTTTATAACACTGCAAGGTAAAGATGTTTCACGTCAAAATCCATTGGTGATTTTAAAAATCCGATCACAAGCGAAATTTTTCTAATATGCATATCTCGCTATACATAACTTAAATATACATAATTTTAAATGACGAAACCTGCACATATTTGTGAAAGTTTCTTTTAACAAATGAAGTACAATCGTTTAAAAGAAATCGTTTTCTTAGAATTTTAAATTTTTATATAATTCTATTTATAATAAAAGAAGTGGTAGTAATTTAATTAACTTTTTATATTTTTATTTATTTTTAAATTACAGTTTAAAAATATATTATTTAATATTTTTAAAAGAAAATAATTCTACACACAAAAAGTAATTGTGTTTATTTTTTTTTTCTAATTTAAACCTTTTTCAATTTTTATCACCTTTTTGTGTTTAAAGCTTGATTATTTGAGGCTTTTTTAAATATTTATATTTTTTTTTACAAATTTTTTTTCTCAAATCCTTTAAACAATACATAAGAATTAGCATACATTTTTTTTTTCAACTACATGTATTTAATTATTTTTATATAAAAAATTATTTATAACAATTTTTTTTCTTAAAACTGTTTATTTTATTAGTATTTTTTAACTACTACTTATAGAGTTGATTTGCATAATATACATATATTTTCCAAAATGGTAAAAAAAAAACGTTATACATTTTTTACAACGTATTATAATCAGAAACATTCAAAAATATTTTATTGCTTTAAAAAATAGTTCATTTTATTTTTAATCGAACGACATCAACATTATATTTAACTAAAATTATTACAACTAATTATTTTTTCGAAATTATTATAAGTTCATATCTATATGCTTCAAATTCGCTGCAATGTATTATCGAACAAATTGCTTTAATTTGTCGTTAAGGATTAATAATATATAAATTAAATGAGTTTTAGTATTTTTAAAAAATAGTTTGACCAGTAAAATTAGGGATTTTTTTTTTCAAATATTTTTCACAAAAATTCTTTTGCGAATAACAAAAATCCCTTTTTAACATACAAGAACAGTATGTTAAACACATTGTTTTGCTTATAAAAATTCACTCATTCGTTTGTTTATAAAAATTCACATATTCGTATGTTTATAAAAATTCACACATTCGTTTGTTTATAAAAAATCACTCATTAGTTTGCTTATGAAAATTCACACATTCGTGTGTTTATGAAAATTTACTCATTCGTTTGTTTATAAAAATTCACACATTCGTTTGTTTATAAAAATTCACACAATCGTTTGCTTATAAAAATTCACTCATTCGTTTGTTTATAAAAAAAAATCCCACAATCGTTTGTTTATAAAAATTCACTCATTCGTTTGTTTATAAAAAAATTCACACAATCGTTTGCTTATAAAAATTCACTCATTCGTTTGTTTATAAAAAAAAATCCCACAATCGTTTGTTTATAAAAATTCACTCATTCGTTTGTTTATAAAAAAATTCCCTCATTCGTTTGTTTATAAAAATTTACACATTCGTTTTTTTATAAAAATTCACACATTCGTTTGTTTATAAAAATTCACACATTCGTTTGTTTATAAAAATTCACTCATTCGTTTGTTTATAAAAAATTCCCACATTCGTTTGTTTATAAAAATTTACACATTCGTTTTTTTATAAAAATTCACACATTCGTTTGTTTATAAAAATTCATACATTCGTTTGTTTATAAAAATTCACACATTCTCTTGTTTATAAAAATTCAAACATTCGTTTGTTTATAATGATGCAAAAATAGATTCGCTGCGAAGTAACAATATGTCGTCAGAACTTACCTCAAATTTCTACGGTGTGTATACGGGATTGGTGCATGTTAAAGCTGACCGGGGTCCAATTGGGGTTGCGAGCTCAGGTGTTGTCCTCGTCAGCTGGCCATGGTCAAAAATACGAGATAATGTTTCCGTCAGCAATAGTGCAACGTTAATTCAATTATTTAAACAGTTGTAAAATAATCACAATAACGAAGTTGATTTGATAAGATGATGAAGAGATATTTTCTTGCCACTAAACCACTTTATCTTTATATTACAGTTGATTTCAATAACAAACGAAAAAAATATTATTGAATAGTATTCACACATGATGGTTCTTCTTTGGTTTGATTATTAAACGTCGCACTAGAGCTGCACAGTAGGCTATTGACAACTGTTCGGGGCCTATCTCGATGGAAAGACCAATGCCTCGAATTTTTGATCCATAGTAAGATGATAAGATGATTAGGACAACTCCTGAGCTGGCACCCAACGCCTTCAATAGACGTCGGGACTTTGGACCCCGATCAGATTTATCGTGCGCCAGCCCCGTACACGCCGATAATTTTTTGTGGATACGCTAGACGACTTTTCTAGTATTTTGGTAGCTAATCTGGCACCCCTCCGATCACAAGATTACTACATTTTTACTTTTCCTTGTCAAGTCCGTCGCACAGGATCGAACCAGGAATCCTCTGACTCGTTTTGGTTTTTGTTAATTAACGTCGCACAGTGGGCTATTGGCGAAGGTTCGGGGCCTATCTCGAAGAAAGACACTTAAACGTTGACTCGTATTTTTGAACCATAGTCAGACGACGAGGACAACACATTAGCTGGTACCCAACTCCTTCACTAGACGTCGAGACTTTGGACCCCAGTCAGATTTATCGTGAACCAGACCCGTATACACGTCTGAAGCCTATTGAGGTTGCGTCGGGTGCCAGCTCAGGTGTTGTCCTCGTCATCTGAACATGGTTCAAAAATACGTGGCATCGTTCCCGGGTCTTTCCTTTGAGATAGGCCCCGAACCGTCGCCAATAGTTCACTGTGCAGCTCTAGTGCGACGTTATTTAAACAAACCAAAACCAACACGTATACACGCCGATAATTTTTTGTGGATGTTCTGGACGACTTTTCTATTATTTTGTAGCGAAGCTAGCACCCCTCCCTACCTAATAATTAATTATGAACCACAGGGACTTTTTAAATCTTTTATTATGAGTCTTTTTGGTTTTTAGTTTTGGTTAATAAACGTCGCACTAGAGCTGCACAGGGGGCTATTGGCGACGGTTCGGGGCCTATCTCGAAGGAAAGGCCGGGGAACGATGCCTCGTATTTTTGAACCATGATCAGATGACGAGGACAACACTTGAGCTGGCACCCAACGCCTTCAATACACGTCGGGATTTTGGACCCCGATCAGATTTATCGTGCACCAGTCCCGTATACACGCCGTTATTTTTTGTGGATGTTCTGAACGACATTCTAGTATTTTGGTAGCGAAGTTGGCAACCCTCCAATCGCAATATCACTACTTTTTACTATTCTTCAGTCTAGTCCAGAAGTCGGTAACCTATTGAAACGGAAGAGCCAAAAGCTACAATTTACAAAATTTCCCAATTATTAAAGAGCCACTAAAAATGTTCGTTTCAATATTATAGTACTTGCTTACATATATTTGATTTTTGATTTAAAATAAACGGCTTTAAATACGGAAAAATATTTATTCATATAAAAACACAAATATAGATAGTTACATCAATGGGTTTTAGTTTGGTTTTATTAATTAACGTCGCACTAGAGCTGCACAGTGGGCTATTGGCGACGGCTCGGGATCAATCTCGAAGGAAAGACCCGGGAACACATACACATTCACACACACATTCATATATACATTCATACATGCACCTCGTTATTTTAGAACCATGGTCAGATGACGAGGAAACACCTGAACTGGCACCCAACGCCTTCAGTAGACGTCGGAACTTACATCAATGGGAGCATTGGCTTTGCATGCCTTTTGAAAGTTTGATTAAATCTGGCTTATAACTTGTTGTTTTAAGTTTCAAGCACTACTCTAGATTTTTATTTTTTAGTTGACTTCTAACTTTAATTTTTATTATATTCAAGCAAGAGAACGCTTGCTCGCACGAATATGTTGACCTGAAGATCGTCAGCCATTCATATGCAAACTTCTTCACCTCACTGTAGCATTCCTCCCATGCGCCGAATATGAAGGCTTCAACTCGCGGAATTTCTTTTAGAGCTGTCCACTTGTACTGCGCGATGTTCATGCATTTCTGGACCTCCAACTCTTCCAACTTGCTCTTGAGTGCTGTAAACTTGCCACTCCACAAGTCTTTGGTTTTCAAATCTAGCAATTGCATTTGGATCGATCCAGCGTCAATTCCAAATGGCTCAATGTTGATCTCATTTGTATTTGTGTTGAGAGGATTTACTGTGAACGCGAGAGTACTTTTGTTTGTTTTGAATTGCTCGAATCTCTCAGCGAATCCATCCTTCATGTTTTTTAAAGCTATGCTGAAGTAATTCGTGTCAATAGTTGCATTGGTCTCACCGCGATATTGCTTCAGATTTTTAAAATGAAGTAATTTACCGCTCTCCATGTCTTCAACAAAAAGAAGTAATTTTTTTTTTCGAAACAAACTACTTCTTCAAGCAAGGCGTAGGCTAGATTGCCCTTTCTTGTAGTTTGAGATTTAGTTCATTTAGTTTCATTGTGGTATTGCGATTTGTAATTAACGGCTATGAAAATAGAAGCTATTGAGGAATTTCGTACTTAAAAATATATTTTCTAATTTTTTTAAGGGTTTTGATAATAAATTATTAATTTTTTCGTATGGAACTGGAGAGCCGCAACTTTACATCAAAAGAGCCGCATGCGGCTCGCGAGCCGCAGGTTGCCGACCCCTGGTCTAGTCCATCGCAAGGTTTTGAACCGGGGACCCTTGGATTCTTAGCTGACGCCAAATCCACTCGGCCACTTGCCCCCGGAAAGACACGAGAACACTACCTAATAATTAATTATGAACCACTGTGACTTTTTAAATCTTTTTATTCTGAGTCACTTCGCATTCTAAATATTAGTGCGACCCCCTGAATTGTTACAAAAAATAATTCTCGGTAACCCTTTATTATAACCCTCATGTATATTGTATATCAAGTGCATTGTATCTGCCACTATGAAGATTCTTGTACTACCTCAATATGAAAGATGGAACGACCTATTTTTTTCCGATTTTGCGTACAATCGTATGCAAAAACCATTGTCGAAATTCGAAAGGAAATTCCTGACTCACCTTTATTTTTGAAGTGGCTTTTAATACCATTATGAAAAAGATACCCGGTGAAGATGTTGGTGATAGCTCGGGTACATCAAAATGGTGAAAAAATATAGCTGAAAAAAAACATCTTTTTGAACAGTGTGAATCACTGTCCTCACCTATTTAGGCATTTATATGAAAAGACAGGAAAGAAACTGTCTTCATTTCCCACGTGACTCACAATGTAAGATTACGTCACTGATCTCTAACTGTAACTTCTGGATAGGGCAAGACATTTTGTTGACTTGAAGCCGGTATGGAGGCCGCCATGATGGGGCACACTTTTCTTGATACCGCAATATTTCGTATATTTTTCATGTTAAAATACGCCGACATATATTATTTTAGGGTAAGTTTTTTTTATTTTCTTTTTAAACCCATTTTAAATGTAATCTGCTATTAAAATAGAAAGTCATTTGCAAGTCAAAGTAGAAGTAGTTAAAAAGCAAGAGCAAAAACTATCTGTTTGGCAATATAAATATTAATTCTATAAGAAGAAAATATAATATTTATATATATTTAATACTTCTACAATGCTATGCTAATAAAAACACCACTAAATCATTTTTAAAAAAATGTTGGGGCACTGTATGGCAGCTTTCAATTGGTTTCAACGCGCCCGTAGAGGAAACAAAGTTTGAGCCTTCCAGCAGTTACAGTTTGAGTTCAGTGGATTACGTCTGAAGTAGATCAAGATTTCGCGATGGCCTGGTTAGTAGAGTAGCGAACTCGCATAAGGAAGACTGCGAGTTCGAGTATCCTAAAAGCATCAACCATTTCCATTTAGTATGGATCACTGATCTCCAAATGTAACTTCTGGATAGGGCAAGACATTTTGTTGACTTGAAGCCGATGTAGAAGCAGCCATGATGTGCCCCACTTTCTTTGCTATCGCAATATTTCGTATATTTTTCGTGTTAAAATAAGCCGACGTGCATTGCTTTTGGCTGAGTTTCTTTTTAAACCCATATTAAATGCAATCTGCTATTAAAATTGAAAGTCATTTGCAAGTCAAAGTAGATAAAAAGCAAGAACAAAAGTATTTGTTTGGCAATATAAAAATTAATTCTATAAGAAGAAAATATAATATTTATATACATTTAATATTTCTACAATGCTATGCTAATAAAAAACACCACTAAATCACATTCAATTGGCTTCAACGCGCCCATAGAGGAAACAAGGTTTGAGTATTCCAGCAGTTACAGTTAGTTTGGTTTGGTTTTGTTAATAAACGTCGCACTAGAGCTACACAGTGGGCTATTGGCGACGGTTCGGGGTCAATCTCGAAGAAAAGATCCGGGAACACATACACATTCACACACACATTCATACATGAACCTCGTTATTTTAGAACCATGGTCAGATGACGAGGAAACACCTCAACTGGCACCCAACGCCTTCAATACACGTCGGGACTTTGGACCCCGATCAGATTTATCGTGCACTAGTCCCGTATAATTTATATAATTATAAGCCAGTATAATTTGTTGGATATTCTGGACGACTTTCTAGTATTTTTGTAGCGAAGCTAGCAACCCTCCGATCGCAAGATCACTACTTTTTTACTTTTCTAAGTTAAGTCCATTTCACGGATTCGAACCACCAATCCTCTGATTACTAGCTGAACGTCTTACCAACTGAGCACAGTGACAGTTAGAGTTTAGTGGTACGGATGAGACCTCCGTGGCCAAGTGGATAAAGGCGTCAGCTGGTAATCAAATGGTTCCTGGCGCGATCCTGTACGACGGACTTGACTAAGAAGAGTAAAAATGTAGTGATCTTGTGATCGGACAAAATACTAGAATGTCGTCCAGAACATCCACAAAAATTATCAGCGTGTATACGGGACCGGTGCACGATCAATCTGATCGGGGTCCAAAGTCCCTACGTCTATTGAAGGCATTGGGTACTAACTCAGGTGTTGCCCTCGTCACCTGACCATGGTTCAAAAATACGAGGCCTCGTTCCGGGGCCTTTCCTTCAAGATTGGCCACGAACCGTTCGCAATAGCCCACTGTGCAGCTCTAGTGTGACGTTAATTAATCAAGCCAAACTGATTGCCGGACGAATATCCCACCTCCAGGCTACCGCGCCTGGCCAATATTTAATACTATTTCTGCTTATAGTACATCGTCATCTGACCATGGTTAAAAAATACAAGGCATCGTGCCCAGGTCTTTCGTTCGAGATAGGCCCCGAACCGTAGCCAATAGCCCACTGTGCAGCTCTAGTGCGACGTTATTTAAAACAAACCAAACCAAACCAAGCTTATAGTACAAAAAATCTATTGTACTTTTTTCAGTAGAATAAATTGTTCTAGTTGACTATCGCTTTCAACGTTGATTGGTTTTGTTTTGTTAATTAACGTCGCACTAGAGCTGTACATTGGGCTATTGGGACGGTTCGGGGTCAATCTCGAAGGTAAGTCCCGGGAACACATACACATTCAAACATGCACCTCGTTATTTTAGAACCATGGTCAGATGACGAGGAAACACCTGAACTGGCACCCAACGCCTTCAATAGACGTCGGGACTTTGGACCCCGATCAGATGTATCGTGCACCAGTCCCGTATACACGCCAGTATAATTTGTTGGATATTCTGGACGACTTTCTAGTATTTTTGTAGCGAAGCTGCCAACCCTCCTTTCAACGTTGAGGTCCATGGAGTTCTGCTGGTTACATGTCAACATCAAGTTTTTGTGATCACGCTGTATTTTCTGACTTGGCTTTTCAGCAACTGCTAAAAAAAGTATTTTTTTTTATCTGCAGGTTGACCTTTTGGGAGGTCCCGAACATACCAGGGAAGAAAACGATTTACTTATCTAATAGAACGGAAGAGGGGTGAATTCGAAGTCACGGAAGATTATCTCTTGGCATCTTTATCGCTGAATTTGGCTTATTTAAAAAAAAATATATAATTTATGAGCTCTGAAAGAAACTTTTGGTTTGGTTTGGTTAATTAACGTCGCACTAGAGCTGTACAGTGGGCTATTGGCGACGGTTCGGGCCTATCTCGTAGGAAAGACCCGGGAACGTATTTTTGAACCATGGTCACATGACCAGGACAACACCTGAACTGAAACCCAGCGCCTTCAATAGACGTCGGGACTTTGGACCACGATCAGATGTTTCGTGCATCAGTCCAGTATACACGCCGTTAATTTTTGTGGATGTTCTGGACGACATTCTAGTATTTTTGGTAGCGAAGTTGGCAATCCTCCGATCGCAATATCACTAATTTTTACTATTCTTTAGTATAGTCCGCGCAAAGGCTCGAACCGGGGACCCTTGGATTCCTAGCTGAACGCCTTTATCCATTCGGCCACTTAGGCCTTCTGAAAGAAACGGTTTGTGTATATGTATTCCGGCAATATACGAAATCTATTCATTCTATAGAATGCCTAGATTTCGTTTAGGCAAGATAAGATTCTTGAAGTTATGAAGCATTAAATTCCGATAATATAACTCCGTATCCAATAGCTCGAATTAAATAAACTGTTTTGGCATTTCAAAATCTTTAAAATCCCTCCTTCGAACAATAGTTTGGGATTACTCACCCCTTCCTAGCAGTCGTTTTTGGCACCGGGCAATGGCTCTTTTCTTTTAAAATACAGCTGGTATCCCCTTCGAGCAGTCGTTTGGGACTACTTTAGCACCTCCGAGTAATCGGTTTTGGTACACACATTGCTTTTAAAAAACAGCTGGTACTATTATTTCTATAGAGTGCCTTACAAAGTATACAATGGATTAAAATGATTAAATGATTAATTTATTTCATACTTTGCCGAAAAACGCCAAGCATTCTATAGATTGCCTAGATTTCGTACTTTGCCAGTAACATATACATTAATTTTTATTTCGGTTTTTGAATTTCAGAGGATATCAGGATGCAATGAAAAAAAAAGAAATAATTGGAATTATCGATCTTGCTCAACGACTATTTTTTGCAAAATATAGGTATAATCTGACCATAATCGTCGACTTTACGAGATTTCCAAGCCTAACCAGGAATCGAACACAACACACCACTGATTTTTCAGAATGGATCAGTATCTGACTGAATTAAAAACACATCAAATGTATTACTAGATAGAACGGGAACTTAATTTTAAATTTAAAATTCTTATTAATTAACGACCCTATCTTTAAATGTTCGGAATTTCAACTTCTAAAAACCTCGCGTTGGGAAAATTTATGCTTGAAGAAAATTAATATTATTAACAAATGAAAGCTGGGGAAGATTATAAATCGCCCAACTTGTAAGATTACATTTAAATTAGACATCAGAATGGACCCTGCATTGGAATATGGGTGCAAAAAATCGATGCTTGTAAGAGAACTGTTTACCTAAAATATATATAAAAAAAGATGGAAAATGTCGATAAGTTGGAACTGGGAATTTTCAGTACTGTCGAGTTGGGAATTTCGAATAGTTGAAATGAGAATTTCGAATCGTTAATTTAAGAAATTTCAGGGAGCAAAGTTTTATAAAAGAATCTTTGACAGAGCGCGCCAAAAGCGTTATCAAAATTGATCATTACATTCTCACATTTCTTTGCCAAACTCATTTTATAAAATAAATTTGTCGAAAAACTTTTATAGTGTAATTAGAACATAAAACTTTTATAAAAGTTATCTTCTTTATCTAATATTTATAGAAGATTGGTCTTGATGTGTTCTGTGCCGTGGCCTTAAAACAAATTTCAACTGGTTGGCGACCTTTGACTGAATATTTGGCGAAATCCTGATGACAAAGACTAAAAGTGTGGTTGTGGCAACCTCAATAACAGCTTTGTAATGGGGGAAGCATTATTCAATTGCAGCAGATTCACTATTTTTTTTTATATGTTGAATCACGTTTTTTTATTTGATATTTATTTCGTTATTGGAGCAGATAAGATGCAGGAGTGGAACGTGTGCTGTTCAACTGAGGTTGCTGCACTACAATTGTTTGGTTTAATAGAACAAACGTTATACAAGAGCCTACACATTCGGGATCAAGTTCGAAGTGTGCAGAAATATTCGCAAATTAACTTCCAGGAAAAAAAAATATTTTAATAATTAAAAAAAAATTCCGAAATTAGAACAGTACTTTTAAAGTTCGAATTATAAAAAGTAAACTCGGATGTTATTTTTTTTTTGCATTAAAATAAAATCATCAAACGTATGCGAAATTATTTCATAAAAAAATTAATTATCTTAAAAATGCTGGGTGTTAAAGACTGTCATATTATTGTTCAACACGTTTTTTCTGCAAATGTATATTACGTTATGGTTAACAATTAAAAAGTTTAATTAGAATATTTAATTGAGTCTATTTTTGGTAACATAACAATTAAAATATTTTGGGAGAGAGTGTTCGGATTCTTGATGACAGCTGTGAGTTCAATGATATTTAAAAAATGTTACAATCGGTTACGGAAAAACATTTTTAAATTAAATTTTCTTTAGAATTTTTTCACACACTTTAAAAAAAAATATTATTATTATATTCTAAAATTTCACATCGAAAGAATAGTAGTTATTATATTCTTAAAATATACCTAGAAATAGATTACTAGAATGTATAGCTCTAAATCAAAACTTTAATTGTAATTTTTTTAAAATTATTTTTTGGAAATTTTCAAGTATATTAAGTTTTGAAAAAAATTTATTCCATGTAAAATTATGTCAATATAATTTTTAACCGACTAAGAGCGCGCCAACCAAAACTCCAAAATAAAACCTTCATAAACTTTAAATTAAAATCGCCAAATTGCGCGCCAAGTCGAGAGGATGTTAATTCAACCGTTATGTATTTTTTTTTATGTATGTTTGCGCAAGATTTCGGTTCTAATTAAAATATTTGGGAAATTTTTATTTTTTTAATAGGAGGTGTTTCACTTGGGAGCAATTTGAAAAAAAAATTCCGGTTGTCTGGCATTTAACTATCCAGAATTCTCAATTAACCGGACCGTTTGAAAAAAAAATATTGTCCTATTTCGATTTTTTTTTTTTTTTGTTGAATAGAGAAAAATCCACTTAGGCAAAATCTGCAAAAAAAATAATCGGTTATCCGGCTGTTATATATACAAAAATGTCGATAAACCAGAGTATTTGTAAACAATTTATCCGATTGCAAAATATTTTCATTGTTTAACAGAAGATGTACAACAATGATATTTAGTTTAACCAGTATTTATTGGCGTTCATGTGAATTGTTTTGCCATATACATTGTCGCGACAAAGTTGAGCACAAGTTGCTACTTGAATTTCTTGGTTAATAATAATAGGGTGCGAAGCCCCCTGCTAAATTAAAAACTGAAAAGGGAAAAAATAAAATAGTCTTTCTTAAAAAAAAAAAAAAAAAGGAAAACCGACTTAAAAAAAAATGCACTAAAAAGTAAAAAATAATTTTTAATTTTACGAACGAGATGAAAAAATTTAGTGTATAAATCAATTGTATACTTATTACAAATGTTTAAAGTCGGTGACAATTTACAAAACTCATACCTACATTTTGGCGCCTATTTCAAAAAGTTGTGCAGAAAAAAAGATAAGTGGAGACGCACGTCCCATCAGATCACCCATGGTTTTTCAGACTGTCACAGTCTCTTCAGACCGTTATGTAGACATGCTCTAAGAGTTGTTTTTTTGCCACGACTTGATGAAATAGACTTAGGAGAAGTATGGTTTCATCAGAACGAAGCAACAGCCCATACTTCAAGGGCATCGATGGCTGTGTTGCGAAATCACTTCCCAGGGCGCCTCATCTCACCGAGAGGCAATTTGGAGTGGCCGGGATGTTCTCCCAATTTGGCCCCATGTGATTCCTTTTTGTGGGGTTATTTAAAATCCCGTGTCTATACTGACCCCCCACAAACCCTGGATGATCTGAAAAGAAACATTCAGGGAGAAACGGCCAACATACACATCAATATGCTGGAGAGAGTGATGAGAAACAGCAGAATTCGGTTCACCCAATGTATCGAGAATAACGGGCATCACTTACCCGATATGATTTTTAAAACTATGTAAACCAAAACTTTAAACGTGTGACTTTTGTATAAAAAAATAAATAAATAAAAATATATCATTACTACTTTTTGTTTTATTGGAATACGAAATAAGGAAGTTATCTTGCCGCACCCTGTATTTTAGTTACAGATAGGGGCACGCATGACATAATACTAATTGGAAACCGCTGGGACTAGATCATAAACAAAACTAATGAAGGTCATTTTAAGTATATAATAATTGGGAACCGCTTGGACTAGATCATAAACAAAACTTATGAAGGTCATTTTAAATATATAATAATTGGGAACCGCTTGGACTAGATCATAAACAAAACTTATGAAGGTCATTTTAAATATATAATAATTGGGAACCGCTTGGACTAGATCATAAACAAAACTTATGAAGGTCATTTTAAATATATAATAATTGGGAACCGCTTGGACTAGATCATAAAAAAAACTTATGAAGGTCATTTTAAATATATATAATATTTGGGAACCGCTTGGACTAGATCATAAACAAAACTTATGAAGGTCATTTTAAATATATTTTTAACCTTTCTCGTAAAACTTAAGGCCTTCCTGGGTAAGGACCTAGGAAGGCTCTCTAAAAGGCTGCTTGGGCTTTGGCTCACACTTTGATAACTTTATGTATCCAGAACACCATGCAGATCCAGAATTTTTATAAACATTGATGACGGATTATCAAAAAATATTTTTATTAAAACTACCATTATTTTTATTTAATTATATTTTATTTATATTTAATAATTACAGTTCAATTTGAATAAATGGTAAAACATTGCTCTCTAAATAGAAGCACATTCTTGTGGCCTCTTTCCCTGAAATGATACCTTGAGGTGTTTTGCGTACCCATGCCAAAGATACTATAATAACCCTACGGCTTAAAGATGGTACACTCCCCGTAGACGTAATGTAAGCCGGTCGATGACAGCGCCCCCATACTTGAGGTCACAGTGACGTCATTGAAGGGTTGCACGTCGGCATGTTTATCGCTTTTTATAGATTCTACTTGGCGATTTAATTCATCGTAACGCGGATATGCAGGAAAAGTACCCTTCAGGCACAATTATTGGGTAACGGAAGGAAATTAGATTTCAAATAAAATTTATGAAAACAAATTTAAAGAACTTTTTATGTTCTTTAAAAAAAAAATCATAAATTTTATTTGAAATCTAATTCCTTTCGTTATCAAATTTATGTTACGAAATTAATGCAGACATAAAATTGCAGAAAGAAATTACAAAATGTATTTTTAATTATTTTTAGCATACTATTTAATGATAGAAATTTAATATAATAAATATGTTTAGTACATTTTCTAAAAACGTATGCTTTTAGAAAAATATTAAAAATATAATTTTTTTATTTTTCGCTTCATCGGACCTTCTTTCAATAATTTAAATATATATATATAGAACTTCATGCATGGTTAATCAAATATTAAAAATTTTCAATCAAGTTTAATTCTATAACCAAATAATTGGTAATTTTGTACATACAATTGTAATCTTTAAATATTTGTTTTTAATTAATTGAAACTTATTTTTACTATCTGATTAAAATTTTTCAATTCTAACTGTATGAAAAATAAATAGTTCAAATCTTATATTCCCATATTTTTAACATTTTGGTAAACAATTACGTTTTATTTCTCCGTCCAATATTTCTCCAAATATCTTTAATTTGTAACATTTCTATTAAGACAAATTAATTTATATTTATTAATATTTAGTTTGCATAAAATTAAGTTTGGGTATTTTTCTAAAATTCTTATTAGCGGGGTCTTTACTTTATGTGAGTGGAACAAAAATTACAAGGCAAAGCAATTCTGATCATATTGAGAACAAACAAACAATAATGGTTCGTATCCGAAAATATTTATTTAAAAAATGCATTTAAACAGAGAAAACTATATATTCAAATTTAATCGGAGAATAATTATGTATAATTATGAATGTAAAAACACGAACAAATAATTTTAGATAAATATTTATGACATATAACACTCATACAAACCACTTCAAGTTGTTTTTTATTCGCATCGTAGAAAAGTATAAAAAAATTTACTTTAGAATGCACTGTGACATTTGTTCATAAACTATAGCAATGTATCTCCATTAAAGAACTCTAGAATATTTAAAGTTCGTGCGTGCAAAACAAACATGTCAAAAAATTATATAAGCATTTAATTTTATTAAAAAAAATATTTATCCATTTTTGCATTTTTTTTTTTTAATATTTCGAAAATATTCCTTTTATTTTCAGAACTTGAAAATCCAAAGCTCCATTGAAATAAATGTATATACCATTTTTTTTGTGATTGGACTTGCATGTTTATTTATGCATGCACGATATTCATTTGAAATGTTAATGATGGTAACTTTTATAAAATACCTATTTCAAATTTAATTTCACAATGAAATCTTTTAAGCTTGTGCTGATAAAATGCCATCAATATAGGCCAATGAGAAGTTTTTATGCACAAATTAATCATGTGTGAAAGTGTGACTATAAATAAGGTTGCATTCAAACCAATGCTGTTAACATTATTTAAATACATTTTAAATAATTAGTATTTTAAATATTTTAAGATATTTGGCGACATCATAATAAATTATAAATAATTATAATAATAACTTCAATTACATTCTTCAATTAAGATATTATTTCTTACAATTAGTTTCTTTAAGTACCTATATTGCGTTAGTACATGTGATACAAGTAAATAACAAGTAGTTTTTATGACCATCAAAATTGCTAAAACAATTATGTCTTCATATAATCTATGAAATATTCATAACATTATCGAAATATGTAGAAATCTTTTCAGAATTCTGATTTCAAGATTCATCGCCTGTCATTACCATTTAAAAAATTGTATATTAGTTTCTTTACATTCAACAACTTTCTGTCAGTATTTGTGTCTCGGCAGTTTTTGATGGTTGGTCAACGTCGCACTAGAGGTGCACAGTGGGCTATTGGCAATAGTTCAGGGCTATCTCAAAGAAGAGACAGGGGAACACTGTTCAGTATATTTTTATCTGGATTACATGACGAGGACAAAACCTTAGTTGGTATCTGATCCAATCTGAATGGGCGTCAGAGCATTGGACCACGTTTAGATTTAACGTGCACCAGTTCCGTATACACACCGATGGAAATTGAATATAATTTCAGACAACTTTCGTAATTTAGTATCGAATCTAGCAATCCTCCGATCACGAGTTCACTGCATCTAAACTTTTATCAGTTTCTCATGCCGATTCGAACTCACAGTCCTCTGATTGCTAGCCGGATGCTATACCTCGAAGCCACCGGCCTCTCACAGCAGTTTTTGAAGAGTAAACTGAAAAAATACATAAGTCAGTAAAAATATTATTATATCAAAGAGGAAACAAATCGAACACTAAGAATTTTTGGGAAAAAAGGAAGAAATACTTATATACTCAACATGAATACTTATACTCAATAAACATTTAATAATTGTATACTTGTATGCCACATGGGGTTCAAGGATTAAAAGTTTCAGATTTGATCGAATTCAAGCTAATTGCTCATATAAGCAAATTAAGATAAGCTGAAAGGTTTATTTTTATGTTAAAAACTAATAAAATAAGGCAATACTTTATTTCAGTTAAAAAAGATGTTTTGATCAATTTTATGAATGTGCAATCGAATTACCTATATATTTTTTAATATTTATTTTTTGAGATGTTTGCAAAATTTTGGCTCTTTAGGCCAAGTTTTTGTTATACCATTTTCCTAAAATATAGATTGCTGTTATTCGTAAATCATCGAAACTAGTTTAAATCTTGCATATCAATCAAACAAATATAATAATTTGCCTGGATTTTAAAACGTTGACAAACGATCTCTACTTATGAAAATTGGCTTTCTACGCAATTCCCTTATATAACTGTACTTTCAGTTGACATATATATAAAAAAAAACTACAAAATGCTTCCAAGTCTAGTAATTATATAACTCGAATCCCGCCGATCAATGGAACGCACAAAGAAGTCGCGTAATTTCATTTGAGACAAAGTTTTTGTATAAAATAACATTCAAAAGTATATGCAATCTTTAAATTGACTATATTAATAATAAATTGCTTGCCACTTACCTTAAATATTGAGAATTGTCCTTATTTGATCCGATATTTATAGCATGTAATGAAATCGAATCGACATATTTACAGTCAACAACAGCACGGAATAACAAACCTTCATTGGCGTACGAAGCGTTCAAAGCAGGCGCCAAAAAATAATACGCTTTCTGCGCATACCAAAACTTCAGGTCAAGCACCTGTTAGTCAACTTCACTGCAGTGTTTTGAGACTTCAACTTAGTGAGAGGGCGCCACAGTAGCATTGCCGAAGTGTACCTTCTTGTAGTTACAAGTTCTTTGCCCATGCGTTAACGGTTTCAAGGTTTGGTTATTTTTTCAAAAAAATAAATCCTCTTCAGCACATATACTTTTTTATGAAAATCTAAATACCACATGTTTGTATATAACCTAAAACCACTTCAAACTGATTGATGTATAATTCATTGTGTTCATTTACATAATATTGATGAATTGGAAAATAGAAAATACTGAACGCGTAATTTTTTAAAAGATATATAAAAATAAAAAACATGGTTTTCTGAAAATTGAGGTTTGGTGATAAAACTTTCGTATATTTAGACTATTCAATACACTTTAAAAAATCATTTAAAATACTTCTAGTTCATCTAGAAAAAATTTTTAAACAACTCTATACGCAGAATAGGTTATATATTTAGAAAATATATAAATTAAAATATTTTTTTTTTTAATTTGTGTGCAAATTTCGCTTTAAAATTTGCAGTTGCAGTTTTCTTGGAACATCTGTTTAAAAAAAAACTTTCAATTCATACAGCCAACTCCAACAAGTGACTGAGAAGGTTGCTTCAAAGATAAAAAAGAGAAATGATAAAAAAAAAAATAACAAGAGTTCAAGGGGGCTGACACATAATATCTTTTTAGGTGTGAAGCTTGGCGCGTTTTGTAAGCAGTCATTTAAGAACTGTTTTTTATGTGTCTTCCGCTCTATTCACTTTTTGCTGAGACTTTTCTTTCTTTCTTCTTTCTAGCCGAAAGTCGTTGACCGAATTTACTCGGCTTGTCGTCAAACACTTACATCGCTCTCGCAGTTCTTTTTCTAAGTAATCAGTGCGGCGTTAATAGAGATATTAGTCGACGAAAATTGGTCTTGAAAGGAGTTCTGATTGTGGAGTGATTGCGATCTTTGTTCGCTGACTCTCGTGTACAGTAAATCACGTCTGTGGTTTCTTGAAACTAGTATTAGTAGTTGGAACCATGGCCCATTCTAACGAGCAGGCGTAAATTTTAAAAGGATGGTCACCATTAGGAGTACGAAATGTTGTAAATCTCAATTATCCGGGTTGTTTCATAGAGTAATGATACAAATAGGGGAATAAAAATGCTGATTTCTGTGTGCGCATCATTGAAACCACGTGATTGGTGGAAATGGCAATTCATTCATGCGCCAATATTACTCAGATCTTGGCGAATTTCAGAACTAAACGAGATCGAAGTATTGTAATATGGTTTTGTGTTTAATTTTGTATTTAAATATCGTTTTTTGAACGAGTGGCACAATTTAAGGGAGTTTGACAGATATATTGGAGATTTTTCTTACTTTGTAGTTTTGAAATAATTGCATTACGTTTTTATGTAAAAAATTTACCATACGCGAAGTTCTTATAATTGTTATTTTGTATAGTTCAATAAGGAAATATGAACAATAAAACCTGAGAAATATAAAGAGTTTCGTTTCTTCGAGTATTGAACACAAAGAAAATGATATTTTCGTTTCGTTAATGAAGGGGAAATATTTAGCGGATATTTTTTGAAAATAAGTGAATACCTACATAAATGTTAAGAAGTTGAATACGGACAGAACGCCTTATCACCAAAAAAGAAGAAACTGCGCCAAATTTGGAACTCCTGCAGATGTCTGAACGCCAAATGTGGCAGCGCTAAAACCACGTGATGGTGGTTTTTACTTTTCAATGTTGACACCACGGCCTTACGAGAGTCTGGCATTGAAGGTGCTCTCTATTTAATATTACAACTCTCTGGGTTGTTTACCAATTGGTGCGAGTCGTAAAATGAACTTACTCCATTTTTAGCTAATAAGCATCTAAATATATAATTTGCCCAAGTGGTGTTGGTGTTAGTTCAATAAATTATCCAATAATGAAATGATTGCCATTCCACTAAAGGTATGTAACATATTCTCGCGTTTTTCTTCTGCAGGGGTTGTGTTTTTCTTCCGAGACGCTGGTTGGAATTAACAAGCCAATCCATAACTCGGGGGGAAAAAGCGTGACCAAAACACAAGCAGCGAAACAGCGTTAACGCAGTTACATCTTCTATTTTATTCTCCTCTGACGCTTGCATACGTGATAGGTTTGGTTTGGTTTGGTTAATTAACGTCGCTCTAGAGCTGCACAGTGGGCTATTGGCGACGGTTCGAGGCCTATCTCGAAGGAAGGAGAGCCCCAGTTGCTCAGTTGGGAAGGCGTTCAGCTACTAATCAGAGGATTGGTGGTTCGAATCCGGGAAATGGACTTGGCATAGAAAAGTAAAAAAGTAGTGATCTTGCGATCGGAGGGTTACCAGCTTCACTACAAAATTACTAGAAAATCGTCCAGAATATCCAACAAATTATACTGGCGTGTATACGGGACTGGTGCACGATAAATCTGATCGGGGTCCAAATTCCCGACGTCTATTGAAGGGGTT
This sequence comes from Troglohyphantes excavatus, assembly GCA_963932185.1. Classification (NCBI taxonomy): domain Eukaryota; kingdom Metazoa; phylum Arthropoda; class Arachnida; order Araneae; family Linyphiidae; genus Troglohyphantes; species Troglohyphantes excavatus. The sequence goes on from OZ010670.1 coordinate 61,341,728, forward strand.
GGGTGCCAGTTCAGGTGTTTCCTCGTCATCTGACCATGGTTCTAAAATAACGAGGTGCATGTATGAATGTGTGTATGAATGTATGTGTGAATGTGTATGTGTTCCCGGGTCTTTCCTTCGAGATTGACCCCAAACCGTCGCCAATAGCCCACTGTGCAGCTCTAGTGCGACGTTAATTAACCAAAACCAAAAAAAAACGAAGGAAAGACCCGGGAACGATGCCTCGTATTTTTGAACCATGGTCAGATGACGAAGACAACACCTGAGCTAGCACCCGACGCAACCTGAATAGGCGTCAGGACATTTGGACCCCGATCAGATGTATCGTGCACCAGTCCCGTATACACGCCAGTATAATTTGTTGGATATTCTGGACGACTTTCTAGTATTTTTGTAGCGAAGCTGGCAACCCTCCGATCGGAAGATCACTACTTTTTTATTTTTCTTTGTCAAGTCCATCGCACGGATTCAAACCACCAATCCACTGATTAGTAGCTGAACGCCTTTATCCACTGAGCAAGGTTACAAGAACGAGATACAACATAGAAAGCGTGCTGTTGATTGTTCGTAATCCAAAAAGGGCCAGTGGCTATAGTTAATTCTATAGCCGTTTCGACTGACGTGAACTAATTTGTTATAACGAATACTTTACCTGAAAATGTATCCTGACTTTAAAAGTTTAACGCAAAAAAGATGTATTATGTCGTATTTAATAGATATTCATTTATATTAAAAAAATCAAATCCCGTAATAACATCGGGAACATAGAATGTTGTTCATTTTACTTTAAGACAGACTCAATATTGATGAATGGCTCTATTTACATAGGGATAATCTTCCATCTGAAAAGCTCAAAATAAAACCTTTTAAGTCCATTGTCACGTTCATATCCAATGTATCTTTTACGTCGGTCGCATCTTAATGCCTGAAATAGCTCCGCGTACAAGGCAGCCATTGCAGATTTTTCGAAATCGCCAAGCCAACACAAAAAGTCGCCAAAGTTCAAACTACACACGCATAGACAGGTTTTACCAGATTTTGTTTTAAAAAAAAGGTCATAAATAGATTATATATATAGTCCCCAATATCATTTAGAAATATTTTCTCTGGCTTTTTTTTATTCATTATACAGGGTGCCCATTATCTTTACTGTCCCTTAATTCCTTTAACTTTTGAATGTCAACAGCTAGTGTCACAAAAGTTGTGTTTAAGCTTATTAAAGTGACTACCCGATAATACAACTTACATTGCATTTTACCGGCATAGTCAGGTCTATTTCGAAAATTATACGAGATACAAGAAAATATTGTCGATTTAGTACCTTATGCACATGGTAGTTGTGCATAGAATCACATGGTAGTTGTGCATAGAATAAGTACAAAGCTTGATTTACACATCGACAACTCTTTTATTCCCACTTGGCATCACACACTGTAAGATAAAGGTACTTAAAAATTAGTATGTAAACCTACTCGTTTTTGGTTTAAGTATAATTGCATAGTAAACAAGCATATGGCATACTCAAATGCAAGTAACCGTAATTTTTAAAATTGTAGCTCTGTGATTTAATATTGCTAATTTCAAATTTTGTTCTAGAGATCTTATTGAAACTTGACATGCTTAAAATAGTAGTTCAGAAGATTTTTTCCACATCATTTGATGTCGATTGCTTAAATAGAAACTGAGTTATTACAACTCAATTATGTTACTTCCCATTATTTTGACACAACTTTTTTTAACATTTCTTCGGAGAAAAAAGAATTTTGAAATTGGAGAAAAAGTTTTTTGAAAAAAGTCCGGTTAATGAGATATTTCCGGATACCCAATCCGGAACAGTCGGAAAAACAATTTTTTATTTTTATTTTTTGCCAGAATGGGTTTTTTTCTCTTTAACAAAAACAAAAAAAAATTCGAAATCGGACAATATTTTTTTTCAAAAGTTTCCGGTTAATTGAGAATTTCGAATAGTTAAATGCCGGATAAACGGATATTGTTTTCAAAAGATGCCCAAGTGAGACAGACATCCCATATCCAACAAAATTTTGTTTGTCCAAGTTTCTAAATCAAAACAAGAATCTTGCGCGAACATACATAATTTTTTGAATACATAACAGTCGAACTGATAACCTCTCTCTTTTGGCGATCTTTCTGATATTGGTTGGCGCGCTTTAAGTCGGTTAAAAATACAAGTGTTCTTTCTTGTAATTCGAATTAATTGCAGCTCATGAAAAGAAGCCAATTAAGAGGGAAAATCTTGCGTTCATAATTTTACATTTTATAGTTGTTCCCCTTCATTTCGCAGCAAACGATCAGAAAAATTTAGTGATTATGAACCCTTTGCACCTGGCATTCAGACTAAAATATTCGAAATAAAAAAAATCATGTTTTCTCTGTGATACGTGAATATAAACCACGTGGTTGTCTATTCGCCAATCACAGACGCCACTTGTAGTCATCCATAAGTATTTTAATCTCAACATCCATTAACTCGAAATCAATATTTAAATTAATAAATTCTTTTTTCTATACAGGACATTAACTAAATAAATTAAGTCGATTAAGTCTGAAGAATTAGTATTTTTCTTTAATATGGGGTGACAATGTTGCGATTCATCGGAGTTAACATGTGTTAACCGGTCATGTGATAATTCTACAATATGAAACATTAAAAAAAAAATTGTGTTTATAAATATTGGTATTTACATTTAAATCAAATTCCTAAAAATTTTCAAAAGAGATTTTAAACACCATTTTAAAATCACAAACCATGAAAACGTCGCCAAAACTGGCGCTTTTTCGACCCAACAGACTCATATGCTCGGACACTCTTTGAAGAAAAGAAAGTCCATTAATACCAAAAAGAGAAGGGGGGAGGGAGGGTTCCATTGCACTTTGAGAAGTGAATGGAATTCTAGAACAGCAATTTCCCTTGGGGGGGGGGGGGGAGCAATACCATCAAAATCCCCCCCCCCCTCTCCCCAAGCGATGTGTCACATAATCTCAGTTCTGGAAAATTGCTTTTGTCCGCTTGATCGTAGGGTGATCCAATTGGCATATCACGGATTGTCTATGTGTGGTTCTAGAAAATGGGCTATTGGTTACGGTACACCGTTTTTTTTTTTGGTTTTTGTTAATTAACGTCGCACTAGAGCTGCACAGTGGGCTATTGGCGACGGTTCGGTGTCAATCTCGAAGGAAAGACCCGGGAGCACATACACATTCACACACACATTCATACACAGATTCATACATGCACCTCGTTATTTTAGAACCATGGTCAGATGACGAGGAAACACCTTAACTGGCACCCAACGCCTTCAATAGACGTCGGGACTTTGGACCCCGATGAGATGTATCGTGCACCAGTCCCGTATACACGCCAGTATAATTTGTTGGATATTCTGGACGACTTTCCAGTATTTTTGTAGCGAAGCTGGCAACCCTCCGCAAGATCACTACTGTTTTACTTTTCTATGTCAAGTCCATCGCACGGATTCGAACCACCAATCCTCTGATTAGTAGCTGAACGCCTTACCAACTGAGTAACTGGGGCTCGATGGTACACCGGGAAAGGTTTGGTTTGGTTTTGTTAATTAACGTCGCACTAGAGCTGCACAGTGGGTTATTACACAGGGAAATACTGTCTTTATGCTGCTTGAACTATGTTCTCATGACGAGGACAACAGTTGAGGTGGCACCCCACTCTCCAAACATCCACACCACAACGGCGTGAGGACATTTGTACCACGGCAGATATACGCTAAACTGTAATTCTAATGTATTCAAATATAATAATTCAAAGGCTTATGTGTTCCCGGGTCTTTCCTTCGAGATTGACCCCGAACCGTCGCCAATAGCCCACTGTGCAGCTCTAGTGCGATGTTGATTAACAAACCAAACCAACCGACCAATTCAAAGGCTTAACTATAAGTACATGGAACTTTAAATCGAGCGCAAATGGCATGGGTCTACAGAAGCTAGATTCTTACAAAGAATAGCAAGCGAAAAACTATGTGGTGACCACATGGCTTGACAAGTTGAATTCGAAAATTTGTCTCAAATAGTATAAGAAAACTCCTAAACACATATTAAAAAATATCAGAATGATTCTTTTTAAATTCATGTATCCGCGAACTTTTTGTATAGAAACGTATATATTACAAAATTAAAAACTGTTTTGTCAATGATTTATTTATATAAGCTACTACCACTAAAATCCGCTTTACAATATAAATTCAAAAATTGCATCCCAAACATTAAATATCAATGGCTCTTCCGGAGCCACGACCTTCGTAAACCCTGAAGACTCAACAAAACTCAACATTAAATATCAATTCCTATTAAACAAAACAAAATTATTTCTTGAAATTTCAATTTAAACATTAAAAAAAAATGATGTATTTAAAATACATATTTCTGATTACGAACTTTCGATTCAAAATACATTTGAAAATAGGAAATACTATTTTGACTTCCGCAAGTAGCAATCACTAATAGGTGGGCTGCGGAATTATTAAAAAATGGTTAAAATGCAAAAAAAAACCAAAAAAAACATACATCCCATAAAGTGTGAAATTAAGTGTAGTGTAGTCACAAACTTAAAATGATTTTTATTAATTTAAACGAGTGTTAAGTGTACAAGTAACAAGCTAAAAGTAATTACACACTTCTCATTGTGGTGGTGTGTTTTCAATGAACTTGTTAGGTAAATTTGTGTCCTAATTTTTTGCAAAAGCTGTGTAAAATTAAATGATATTATAATTTTTTTTTTTTTCATTTTTTTTCCACTTCATTTTCATGTTCAAACAAAATTTAAACGAATATATGCAAACAAATCGGGGGACTTCCGACAGCATATGGTAAAAAAAAGGGGATTCGCAGTCCTATTTTATTTTTAGTTAGGGGTATGAGACCAAATGCTAATTGGGAACCGCTGTCCTAGAAGATTCAATACTCTCCTAACTACAACTTAAAAAAATATATACTTAAAAAAGAGTACGTGAATCTACTGGTCTCTTTTTAGTACAATTACATAGTAAATGAGGGATGACACACTCAATTTTAAGTAACCGTACTTTCTCAAAAATGAGCAGTGTGATTTTATATTGCTAATATCAGCTTCTGTTCAAGCCATCTTCACAAAGCGACATGACACACTTAAAATAATTGTTCAGAAGATTGTTTTTCGCATTATTTGATGTTGATTGCTTAAATGTAAACTGAGTTATTGCAACTCTACTATCTTAACACTCCCATTCTTTTAGCTCATTTTTGAGTACATGTCTTTTTCAAAATTTAAACTTATGTATTCGAAGCCATGATAAGCATCGAATGTACTAAACATTTAGTACATTTCAGTTGTTTTTGAGTATCTATTTTTAACAGTGTTTTAACCTTCTGTTAAAAACACAGTAAAACTCCAATTATGCGGATCAATTGGAACAAGATCCCGTGCGGATAATCGAATATCCGGATAACTGGATAATTTATGAAAAAAAGGTTACTTTTTAGAAGAAAAAAAATATTTATGTATGTAATGTATGGTATGTGTTGTATCTTTTTAATCATTCGTCGATTAGAAACTCATATAATGTGGGAGGCCTCCGTGGCCAAGTGGATTAAGGCGTCAGCTGGGAATCCGAAGGTTCCTTGTTCGAACATGAGCGACGGACTAGACTAAGAATAGTAAAAAAGTAGTGACATTGCGATCGGAGGATTGCCAACTTCGCTACCAAAATACTAGAATGTCGTCCGGAACATCCACAAAAAATTAACGGCGTGTATACGGGACTGGTGCACGATACATCTGATCGGGGTCCAAAGTCCCGACGTCTATTGAAGGCGTTGGGTGCCAGCTCAGGTGTTGTCTTCGTCATCTAACCATGGTTCAAAAATACGAGGCATCGTTCCTGGGTCTTTCCTTCGAGATAGGTCCCGAACCGTCACCAATGGCCCACTGAGCAGCTCTAGTGCGATGTTTATTAATTAAACCAAACCAAACTAGCCGAATATCGTCCCTCCTGGCCACCTCGTTAGCCAATGTTTACTGTTATCTCTGCCTCCAGTACAAAAAATTATATTTGTTTATGGATAAGAAATTACTATAGTTTACTATCGCTTTCAGTTTTGATGCCAATACAGCCGCTACTGGTAGCCAGGCCCGTCGCACCGACCCGGGGGGGGGGGGGGGGGGGGGGGGAGAACTGGAGAATGTGGAAACACTGAAATTTCGGAATTTAAACTTCTAAAAACTCATATTTGGGAAAATTTACGCCTGAAGAAAATTAATATTATTAACAACTGAAAGTTAGAGAAGATTAGAAATTGCCCAACTTGTAAGATTACATTTAAATTAGACCTCAGAACGGACACTGCATTGGAATATGGGTGCAACAAATCATTGCTTGTGAGAGAATTTAACCAATCCAAACCATACAATACGGATTTGGCTGGTTTTTTTCTCTCTCAAACTGGCGATCCTCAAAACGATCCGGATAACCGGAGTTCGTATAATTGGAATTTGGAGTTCTTCTGTATATATATATATATACCATGAAAGACTATCCAGCAACCCTAGGCCAAACACTATCAAACTTCGCATCGCAGCTGCCACTATTGAGAAAAAGCGTCCACAATAGGTGAAGCACCCCCCCCCCCCCCCGTGTTATTTATCACCTATGGGGACCAGGGGAAGAAGATTCTTCGTGTAAATATTTAATCTGGAGATGGTGGTGTGTATCCATCCCAGATTCCATCACTATTTTTTATTTTTTAAGTGTAGTTTCGGGGACGTTGGGGAAATCTTTTAACATGTGAAAAATGGACTCTGGGTGGAGTACTTCTAACAAAAGAATTGTTTTGGTTTTTCTAGAAAAGCGGTTGCCAACCCGTGGTCTACGAGAAGATCCAAAGTGGTCCGTGGAGCTACTATCAGATGTATATTTGACTTTTTCAAATGATGGCTATAGAGAATATAGCAATGGCTATAGAGAGAGTTATAGAGAAGATAGCAATGGCTACAGAGATATTGCTTGGCTTTTTCTATATATATTTTCTATACTATTCTTTTGACATTTTACTTCTTCAAATAATGGCTATAGAGAAGATAGCAATGGCTATAATAGAGAGAGTTATAGAGAAGATAGCAATGACTATTGAGACAGATAGCTATTGCTATTGAGACAGATAGATATTGCTATTGAGACAGATAAAAATGGCTATAGAGATAATGTTTAGTTTTTTCTATATATATTTTCTATACTATTCTTTTTATATTTTACTTTTTCAAATAATGACTATAGAGAATATAGCAATGGCTACAGAGATATTGCTTGGCTTTTTCTATATATATTTTCTATACTATTCTTTTGACATTTTACTTCTTCAAATAATGGCTATAGAGAAGATAGCAATGGCTATAATAGAGAGAGTTATAGAGAAGATAGCAATGACTATTGAGACAGATAGCTATTGCTATTGAGACAGATAGATATTGCTATTGAGACAGATAAAAATGGCTATAGAGATAATGTTTAGTTTTTTCTATATATATTTTCTATACTATTCTTTTTATATTTTACTTTTTCAAATAATGACTATAGAGAATATAGCAATGGCTATAGAGAGAGTTATAGAGAAGATAGCAATGGCTACAGAGATATTGCTTGGCTTTTTCTATATATATTTTCTATACTATTCTTTTGACATTTTACTTCTTCAAATAATGGCTATAGAGAAGATAGCAATGGCTATAATAGAGAGAGTTATAGAGAAGATAGCAATGACTATTGAGACAGATAGCTATTGCTATTGAGACAGATAGATATTGCTATTGAGACAGATAAAAATGGCTATAGAGATAATGTTTAGTTTTTTCTATATATATTTTCTATACTATTCTTTTTATATTTTACTTTTTCAAATAATGACTATAGAGAATATAGCAATGGCTATAGAGAGAGTTATAGAGAAGATAGCAATGGCTACAGAGATATTGCTTGGCTTTTTCTATATATATTTTCTATACTATTCTTTTGACATTTTACTTCTTCAAATAATGGCTATAGAGAAGATAGCAATGGCTATAATAGAGAGAGTTATAGAGAAGATAGCAATGACTATTGAGACAGATAGCTATTGCTATTGAGACAGATAGATATTGCTATTGAGACAGATAAAAATGGCTATAGAGATAATGTTTAGTTTTTTCTATATATATTTTCTATACTATTCTTTTTATATTTTACTTTTTCAAATAATGACTATAGAGAAGATAGCAATGGCTTTAGAGATAATTATAGAGAAGATAGAAATGGCTATAGAGATAATTAAAGATAAGATAGCAATGGCTATTGAGACAGATAGCTATTGCTATTGAGAGATATAGCCATTACTATTGAGACAGATAGAAATTATAGACATTTCGGAATTTAAACTTCTAAAAACTCATATTTGGGAAAATTTACGCCTGAAGAAAATTAATATTATTAACAACTGAAAGTTGATTTAACAGCTAATTTTAATCTCCAGAAATTAAGATATTGTTTAGCTTTTCTGTCGATATTTTCTATACTATTCTTTTTATATTTTACTTTATTAAATAATGAGTATAGAGAAGATAGCAATGGCTGTAGAGATAATTATAGAGAAGATAGCAATGGTCATTGGGACAGATAGCTATTGCTATTGAGCGATATAGCTATTGCTATTGCGAAAGATATAAATGGCTATAGATATATTGTTTAACTTTTCTGTTTATATTTTCTATGCAATTCTGTTTATATTTTACTTTTTCAAATAATGGCTATAAAGAATATAGAAATGGCTATAGACAGAGTTATAGAGAAAATAGCAATGGCTATCATGACAGGTAGCAATGGATCTAAAGAAATTGTTTAGCTTTTTCTATATATATTTCCTGTAATATTCTTTTTATATTTTACTCTCGGAAATAATGGCTATAGAGATGATAGCAATGGCTTTAGAGAAAGTTATAGATATTATAGCTATGGCTAAGGAGAGAGATAGCAATGGCAATAGAGATCATGTTTTGCTTTTTCTATATATATATATATATATATTCTATACTACCCTTTTGATATTTTAATTTTTAGAATAATGGCTATAGAGAAGATAGCAATGGTTATAGATTATATAAAGGGTAGAAATGGCTATTGAGGTAGAAAACAATGACTACATAAAACTGTTTTGCTTTTTATAGAACAGTGCTGCCCAACCCGTGTTCTCCGAGAAGATCCGAAGTGGTCCGTGGAGCTGCCATACCAAATATATTTTACTTTGTCAAATCACATACTTTAACATTTTTATTCCTTGATAAACATACTTGTGATCCGGCATAAAATCTCAAATAACTCATTTAAACATACATGCAATTCTATAACTGTGCTATATTCAAATTGTAATAAATTTTGTCTAAATGCTTCTATTATTCCAATTTTAGAATGAAGTAACGTTTCTCAATGTCAAAGTAATACTCTCAAAGAATACAATTCAAGTTGTATTTTAAAGGTTGATAATATTTAAAATTTTGGATACAACACTTATTTAAATAACAAAAATTACTAATTTTCAGTCAATTAGAAGCGGTTTTCCTTGTGACATTTATTTTAGTTCAATGTCATAAATTTAATAACACATTGATAGTTTTAATTAATAATTTATTATGAGTATTGAGCATTAAACATTTTAGAACATTTAAACACTCTGTGAACAAGCTATAAGTATGTAACTATATATTTTTATAGTTTAATTTCTCGACAAGTAAACAATCTCCCGAGTAATGTAATTAATATTTAGAAGATATTGTGTATTACACTCTATGTCAATAGTTCTGGGTTTCAAGTTTAGGGATTCCTTGAATAGTTTATTCACAATTTATATATTCCAAGTTTCCCAAGTTAAATAATGGATTGTTTAGTGAAATTCTTAAAATCCTGATTTGATTTCTGTCGATTATTATTATTATTATTATTATTTATTAGACACACAATGTTGTCAAGGAGCCCCAAGGCCCGTCCAGACAACGCAATAAAACTACATATACAATACAACAACATATACAATACAACATTATGAAAACTACATGCACAATAAATTATATACTTTTACAAAAATAACTTCCATAATAAAATATATATTTCACTAGTACAGATATACACAAAATAAAAACGAAGACAAGATGAGAAGAAAGTCCAACAGAACATCCATTTCATATTTCAGCAAATACATTATATCAAATTTTCAAAGTTGTTTGACAATAGACAATTATATTACAGATTGTAATAGGAATTCTTCATCAATATTCAGAATATATTTCTTGATCTCTCTTTTAAATTTATTTTTATTTTCTATAGATACTATTTGTTTAGGTAATGAATTGAAAATTTGTGGAGCTATATATACAAAACTTTTGCGAAAAATTTCTTTTTTGGGTTTTGGTATATTATATGTATGTACATTTCTAAAACAGTAAGTAATCGGATCTCTTGATTATTATAATTGAAGAATGAAATGTATGTAGAGTTAAAATATTTTTTTAACACTTCATTCCACTTAAGATCTCTTTATAAATTCAGAAGTACAATTTTCAATTGAACTTTTTTTTTAACTCGATATTTTTTTTTTATTTAATTTACGCGAGAATTTTTAAGAACAAGGTGCCTAAAGCCGAAGGCCCTTTAACCCTACTTATTTTGTGGTATTACTTAAAAAAAAGTTTCAAAACACTACAAATATCCAAAGTGAAATATTTTGGTTTAAATAGTTTTAATTAAATGTAAGTTTTTACGTTTAGTTGTCTGAATATTTTAATCCAAGTCCTATTTTGTTGTATTTTCCTCATTTGTGTCATAATTGTAATAATAAAATATTTTCTTACTATTACTATTGTATATCCCCAAACATTAAAAAAATAACTGATGCATACAAAGAATGTCTTTATTCTGGGCTTAAATAAAAAATGCCTTGTGGGGTGTCCCCTTAAGTCTTTGATGTTACCCTCCTGCAAAAAAAATATTTGAGGCCCCACAAATTATTACCATACTGGGACACTAACTGTAAACATTTCAATTGTAAACCTTATTAGAATACTAAATTCGAAAACCAATTTTAACTAGTACACGCATCCTAGGGTTGGTTCGACATCAATACTATTTCCAAAATTCTTAATAGTCTACTCTAATATTCTATGTAAACATGCTATAATATCCCAGAATAAAAACAAAAATAATATTTGTGTGTATAAAAACCTGATTATATTTTCACACCTGCAGTTTTGCTAAAATAACGAAATTTTAACTTTATAAAAAAGTTTTAGAATTATTTTGTTATTTATTGCTTTGTTATTTATTGCTGTTATATTATGTATGTTTTAAGGAAGCCATGCTTTAAAAACAGTATGAAAAATCTATGTAGTCAATTAGTGTACCTCCAATATTTATAATTACTAAATTATTATATAGAAGTTTGTAGTATAAAACCCCAAAAATATTGTAGTTATGCAGTTTTCTTTTAGATTGATATTTGGAATTTATCTAAAGCAGCAAAAATTCTTTTAGCATTTTGATCCCAGCTTGAACACTGACTAGAGGTTATATTTAGTTCACTTTATTAAAAGATTACTTTGAATACAGACAGCATTAAGGCACTTTTTTGCTCGGTGATATTTAATTTTTTTTTTACTATCTTTGCAAACTCCCTTTAATCCTTGACCAACCCACATTGCGGTCCCTTCCGTTACGCCATTATTACCATCTAAAAATTTAATTTTAGACAGAGCTAAAATAATTTGTTTGAATCTAAAGGACGCAGATGAAACAAACTTTTTATTTTTCGTAGAAAGTAAAAAAAAAAAAACCTCAAAATTATAAACATTTTAATCACATAAAAATAAACCACACAGTTACAGTTAACTGCATAATCAGAAATTTTGCATATATAAAAAAAAGAATACAATATCTAATATAAAGTATATGTTGATTATAATTTAATAGTGATAGCAAAAAGAAAATAATTATACAAAATTATTGTTAAAAGTTATATCCGGAAAAAAAAATTTAACAATAAATTCGTAAATAATGGTGCATTTATTAAAAAAAATATTAACTGTAATCCGTAACTGTCATAGAATAATCGGTCACATGATAAACCATGAATGAATGAAATCACTCGATTGTTTGTTCCAAAATTCACTCATCATTCGATTATTCCCATCACCACTTTGAACCTTTTTCTTTTAAAAAGTACTACTGTTAGGTAGTGTATTGTATTAAGTTTTGTTATTTATTTTCATATAGTTTACGCGAGAATTTATATATTTAAGGTGCCTAGGGCCGAAGGCATTGAATTTAGGAATTTGTCAAGGAATTTAGTTGACTTGGTACCTAGACGCGAAGCGTCTTTAACCCATAGCCATAAGTTTATCTCTTCATGAATGATTACTTGAATGTTAATGCACATGAGAAGGACGACACAGAACAACACAGGACAACACAGCACACACACACTTGCAAATTCCGCAAAACACACAGAGTTCCGCTGAGAAACCACATCCGCCGAGGGAGGGGGGCTTGTAATGGCATAATCATAAGTCCTGAAGCAGGGCACCGCAAGGGATCTGAGAGAGCACATTAGTTCGTTGAAAATAACGTGATTGGTTCACAATAAAGTTATCTCACTCCTCATTGGAGGGGAGAGAAAATGGCCTAAAATTCAAAGAGTTCCAGATCACTCCGCGAGCGGAGTAACTTGGCTCGTGCATGGATGTAAAAAGTCACAATTAGATGATAACCCTATCATTTATTGATCATTAATGGAAATTTACTATATTCATATTTGATTTGCTCTTAATTAAAATGTGGTAGTTTAAAAAGTCAAATTTAAAAGAATTATGTTTAGCTAACGAAGACTTTCAAATAGGAGTGAAAAAGTTCATTGCTTTCAAGGTAAATCAATTTGTTTTCATAAAGCAATCTTTACATTTTAGAAACTTCCATAAAGACAAAATATATTGCGACGATTTCGGGTCTATCACGAAGGAGAAAGACCCGAGAACACTGCATCGTAATCACTGTCACATAACGAAGGTAATATCTGAGCCCGCACCCTTCGAAACCTGACATTGGATCAACAACGAATTTAACGTGTGCCAGTCCCCTCGAAAAGGCGGATTATTTTTAATGGGGGAATGGAATAAATAGGAAAACCCATCTACAACCAGATCGCTACATACTATCAATTATGATATTGGTTCATTTTGTTCTAAGCCACAGAAATGTAGAAAGCAATCAGTTTTGTTAACGGACTTGTTGAAATAGTGAGCAATTTTGTTTTTTAATGTAAAAAAAAAATTTTAATATATTTATAAAACATTTTTTTACATTATATTTATGCATGTATTGCAAAATTGTATAAATTGTAAAAATTTATATTTTCAAAAAATGCGTAAAATTTTTTTTTAACAAACCAAACACTCGTTGGTCTTACGTTTGCGTTACCTAAAGCTTAATTTGTATAGTAATTGTTTGAATAAAAGTAAAACTAGAGCTGTACAATACCGTGGACTATTAGCGACGTTTTCCGAAGGACAAACCTGGAATTCTGTCTAAAAAGATTTAATCACGATAATTAATTTATAACCGTCTGTTTAAGGCCAGCCGCGCACGAGCGATAATTGCACTGCAATTATCGCTCGGCGATAATCAACTGAGTGACTAAAACATCACTCAGCAGCTGCCCGGCGACTATTTTAATTGCAGTCGACTCAAGGCTACCACGTTTCAGATTTCGAAATCGCAAAAGTAAACATGAAAAATCACCAAAATCGTACTATCACAATCCAAATAAAATCGACAAAATTGTCGATTAGTTGCCAAAGTTGTTAGGACGGTGTCGGGCGAAAGGATATTTTATTCGATAGTTGCATATCAAATAATTGCTGAGTGAGTGAATAAAATTTTAGTTTTGCAATTACATGCAACAAAAAAGTTCATTCTGAACTAAATAATTCAGTCACAAGAGTTTTTTAAGGGTTGCTGAGGAATTTCTTAATAAAGAAGCCAATCTATGTAGACATTTATTAGTTACCAACGATTCCACTGTAAAACGCCCTATACTCGGGGACAACCTAAGTTGAACCTAAAGCAATTGAATATTTTATACATATCATAGCTTCCGCTTCAGGTTCAACTTAGGTTGTCCCCGAGTATAGTGCGCAGAAACTGATTTACGGCAGGGAATTCGGGGCACTTGCCCAGGGCCTCCATTTTAAGGGGGCCTCTGAAATGCTAATAAACTTTTTAAAAAAAATGTAAAACGTAAAAATAAATTTACTAACGAATTTTTTAAAAAATCATGATTTTTTTTTGTTAATTTTTTTTTGCAAACTTTCTATTATTGTATTCAATCAAGCTAGCACCCAGACGGTTGCGTGTTCGAATACGGCTGATACAAAAGACTTGACAAAAATGTTAAAATACTGTGAACTTTTGATCAGAGGGTTACCAGATGCGCTGCAAAGTAAAAATACGTTTTCCGAACTTACCTCCAATTTCAGCGGCATGTATACGAGACTGGTGCAAGTTAAATCTGATCGAGGTCCAATGTCCTGACGCCTATTAAGATTGCGTCGGGTGACATTTCAAGTGTTATCCTCGTCATCTGACCATTGATAAAAAATACGAGACATTGTTCCCGGGACTTTCTTTCGAGATTAAAAACGGCCTCCGTGGCAAAGTGGATAAAGGCTTTAGCTGGGAATCAGAAAGTTCCTGGTTCGATCCTGGGCGACGGACTTGACTAAGAAAAGTAAAAATGTAGTGAGTGATCTTGTGATCGGAGGGTTGCCAGCTTCACTACAAAATACTAGGAATGTCGTTCAGAACATCCATAAAAATTATCGGCGTGTATATGGGACTGGTGCACGATAAATCTGATCGGCGTCCAAAGTCCCGACGTCTATTAAAGGAGTTAGGTGCCAGCTCAGGTGTTGTCCTCGTCATCTGACCATGGTTCTAAAATAACGAGGTGCATGTATGAATGTGTGTGTGAATGTGTATGTGTTCCCGGGTCTTTCCTTCGAGATCGACCCCGAACCGTCGCCAATAGCCCACTGTGCAGCTCTAGTGCGACGTTAATTAACAAAACCAAACCAACCTTGCAAAATACTATTCTTTATTTTCAGATACATGGGGGGATCCCCAAATGTTATTTTGCCCTGGGCCCCTAAACTTGTAAGCCGGTCCCTGCTAGTGTGTAAGCGCATGCAATAAGGACGCACATAAAATAAAGATTATCATTTTAACAAAAATTCAGTTCAATCAAAATAATTTATGGAAAAAGTTCGAGCTCCGCTACTGCATATTCCCAATTCGGTTATTATAGTACCGGTTTTGTGGTTACACACATCGCCTCAATTTTTAAAAAAATATTTTCGGGGTTCAAACGTGTTGGATCACTAAAAAGTGAGAAACTAATTTTATTTAAAAAACAATAACCCTTCATTGTCCATTAGTAATAATTTTTTAAACAACTAGCAGAAAATAAAGAATTTAATATATATTATATATATATATAGATTTATTCCTATACAGATTTTAAAATATATAATTTATTAATAAATGTTATTTTTAGAAATAGTGGTAGAATAAAAACTTGAATTTATTTTTATAAATATTAAATACAGAGAGTAAAACAGTTTTATTTTTATAATTTTTAATGCAAATGAGATATATTTTTAATTGAAAATCTTTACATGTTTGAATATTTCGTCCCTCAATTACAAAAGTCGTCCAAAAATATCTTCAATTATCACCGGCATGTATACGGTAATGGTGCACGTTAAATCTAATCGACGTGCAATGTCCTGGCGCCTATTGACGTTGCGTCGGGTGACATTTCAGGTATTGTACTCGTCATCTAACCATGGGGCAAAACTAAGAGGTATTGATCCCGGAACTTTCTTTCGGATTGATCCTAAGCCATCGCACTACATTGGATTAACCGTCGATACGGATAAACGATACCTATCGATTTAAGTACGGTATCGATACTTTTTGGCCCAAAGATGTTGTTGGTAGTGGCGACCAACTCCGGAATTCACATGAGCCCCAGTTGCTCAGTTGGGAAGGCGTTCAGCTACTAATCAGAGGATTGGTGGTTCGAATCCGTGCAATGGACTTGACATAGAAAAGTAAAAGAGTAGTGATCTTGCGATCGGAGGGTTGACAGCTTCGCTACAAAAATACTAGAAAGTCGTCCAGAATATCCATAAAATTATACTGGCGTGTATACGGGACTGGTGCACGATAAATCTGATCGGAGTCCAAAGTCCCGACGTCTATTGAAGGCGCTGGGTGCCAGTTCAGGTGTTTCCTCGTCATCTGAGCATGGTTCTAAAATAACGAGGTGCATGTATGAATGTGTGTGTGAATGTGTATGTGTTCCCGGGTCTTTCCTTCGAGATTGACCCCGATCCGTCGCCAATAGCCCACTGTGCAGCTCTAGTGCGACGTTAATTAACAAAAACCGGAATTCACATAACCTTCCCATGCCGTTAGCACTGAACTTTAAATGTAACTTCTGGAGGGCTAAAAACTTTTTTTTTCTATGGGCGCGTTGAAGCCAATGTGGGAGCTGCCATACTGTGCCCCAACATTATTTAAAAGTAATTTAGTGGTGTTTCTTAATATTATAGCTCTGTAGAAATATGAAATGTATATATTATAAATATTATATTTTTTTCTTATAAAATTCATTTTTATATTGCCAAACAAATAGATTTCGCTCTTGCTATTTAAGCACTCGACTTTGACTTGCAAATGAGCTTCTATTTTAATAGCAGATTGCATTTCAAATGGGTTTGAAAAGAAAATGGAAGAAAAACTCAGCCAAAAGCAATACATGTCGGTTTATTTTAACATGAAAAATAAGCGACATGTTGCGGTATCGTGAAAGTGGGGCACAGCATGGCTGCTTCCACATTGGCTTCAAGTCAACAAAATGTCTTTCTCAATCCAGAAGTTGCAGTTAAAGATCAGTGGGCTTGACAAAGAAAAGTAAAAATGGAAAGTCAATGGCTGTAATAAGGGATACGTTTTTGTTGCTATACTCGGGGACAACCTAAGTTGAGCCTAAAGCAATTGCATTTTTATACATATCATAGCTTTCGCTTTAGGTTCAACTTATATTGTCACCTAGTATAGTTGTTTTATTTCTTGGCTTCAGCCTTCAGGTTACTAAACGAGCCCCAGTTGCTCAGTTGGTAAGGCGTTCAGCTGCTAATCAGAGGATTGGTGGTTCGAATCCGTGATATGGACTTGACATAGAAAAGTAAAAAAGTAGTGATCTTGCGATCGGAGGGTTGCCAGCTTCGCTACAAAAATACTAGAAAGTCGTCCAGAATATCCAACAAATTATACTGGCGTGTATACGGGACTGGTGCACGATACATCTGATCGGGGTCCAAAGTCCCGACGTCTATTGAGGGCGTTGGGTGCCAGTTCAGGTGTTTCCTCGTCATCTGACCATGGTTCTAAAATAACGAGATGTGTGTGTGAATGTGTATATGTTCCCGGGTCTTTCCTTCGAGATTGACCCTGAACCGTCGCCAATAGCCCACTGTGCAGCTCTAGTGCGACGTTAATTAACAAACCAACCAATCAATCAGGTTACTAAATAAATACGGTAGTTTAAAAAATATATCTTCCTTGTGTTATGTGTTTGGCAATAGCCCGATTGCGGCCGAAGAGAGCCAGGTTTACAATTTTCTCAAAAAAGAAAACAATTATTTATCGCCCATACAAAAGGTTGCCATGGGCCGCAAGTGGAACTTTCCGATGTGTTTACTTCATATATTCAGAGTTCAATGTTTTTTTTTTTTTTATTTCCAACGTGTCTTTGATTTTTTTTGTGGTTAGCGCTAAATTTACTCATATGAATACAATAGGTACCGTAAAATGGGGCAACTTTGTGCCACAAGTTGCAACATTGTGCCACGGACGATTTCCAGACTTCAATGCGTTCTAGCGGTAATATAAATGCAATTAGAGGTTTGGAAAAAATCCTGTAGTTAGCTATGATGATGTTGAATCTAAACGAGCATGTAATAATCTGGTCAGTTATCAGTTGTGGTTTCAAGAAAATATTGTTTGTGATCACAGTGTTTGAAGGTTTTTAAGATACCAGGAGAGTCTCATCTGGACCTCATATTAGTTGTTCCCCTGGAGATTTGGTAAGTTTATACATTAATCAATATATTATTATCTACAATTTGCTGTATTAAGAAATTCAAAATGTTTGTTAGTTTCGCCATAAGCTCACATGTTATCGAAAATGACAACTTTGGGGTACAACTTTGTGCCACTCAATTTCTTATTTTTTGAGCTTTAATCCGCTTTTTATTCAATACTTTTTTGCAGATAATGAATGGTCCGTGGTGACAGAAAGAAGGTCGGAGGTCGCCCTTATCGGGCTTACACTAATGAATACCTTGAAAAGGTGTTAGGGGAAATTACTGAGAAGAGGATTTCCATCCGTAAGGCCCAAGAGAGGTATGGAATTCATCGAAATTCACTTGCATTTATGCTGAAGAAGAGAAAGGATGCTGAATCATCCCCATCTGAAGGTCTGAAGAAATCAGGAAGATTGGTTTGAATATACCATGTTACTAGTCCGCAGGAAACAAAGTGGTAATTATAGGAGACAATCTTAGTTCACATCTTAGTTCTCATGTCCGGCGTTTGTGTCAGGAAAATGATGTTAAGTTCATAGCGCTGCCTCTACACTCCACTAATGTAATTTAAAATTATTTTTTGTAATGTAATATTATGAAACAGTTTATCATTAAAAGTTTAAAAAAAAACTCGTCTTCTTCCATTTCGCACACTTCCAAATTGATAAAAATGCGAAAAAAAACAGTAAAATGATTAGAACAAATTTTATTTCCCTGCTCATAGCATAGTAGATGAGCTGAGTATGAAAAAAAGTATGTCAAAATTGTGCCACATTAAGTTTCAATGTGTTTTAGAGGCAGAAAAGAGAGTGGCACAAAGTTGTACCCAACCGGGTACAACTTTGTGCCACACGAAAAAAATTCCCCCTCCCTTTCTATAAAGAAAACATTTTTTTCCACCCATCATTGGATAGTCGAGATGCGTAGGTATGTTGTGTAAAACTTTCAGAGCAATTGGTGCATAAATGATAGATATATTCTGAAAAAACCTCCAAAAGTGGCACAAAGTTGCCCCATTTTACGGTACTTGCAAGAATCGGCTTCTTTTTTTCGATACTGCTCAAGAATCGATACTTTCATTGAAGTAGCATAAAGAGGTATCGATACCTTCATGGTGTTTCGTTCACCCTTAATCGTCAAATTGGTCCATTGTCTACTAATGTGACGTTTATTTAATCAACAAACATACAAATACTGCATTATATTTTTTATTAATAAAACATATTTTAATAAAACATGATAGATAATTTAACTTAAATTAAAATTTATTGGACGTATTAAATTGGAAAATGAAAATTATTAGCAACAACTCAAACTACAAATTTGAGCCTCCAGTGACCCAGTGGATAAAGGCGTTCAGTTGGTAATCAGAGGATTGCTAGTTCGAGCCCGTGCGATGGGCTTGACAAAGAACAGTAAATAAATAGTGATCTTACGATCAGAGGGTTGCCACCTTCGCTATAAAAATACTGAAAAGTTGTCCAGAACATCCAACTGTTTATACTGGCGTGTATACGGGATTGTTGCACGACAAAATCTGATCAGGGTCCAATGTCCTGACGCCTATTGAGGTTGCGTTGGATGCCAGCTCACGTGTTGTCTTTGTCATCTGAGCATGGTTCGAATATACGAGACATCGTTTCCGAGTCTTTCCTTCGTGATAGACCCTGAATCGTCGCCAATAGCCCACTATGCAGCTCAAATGGGCCGTTAATTAACTAAACGGGGCCTCCGTGGCCCAGTAGATAAAGTCGTCAGCTGGGAATCAGAGGATTCCTGGTTCGATCCTGTGCGACGGAATTAACAAGGAAAAGTTAAAAGTAGTGATATTGTGATCGGAGGGTTGTCAGCTTCACTACAAAATACTAGAAAAGTCGTCCAGAACATCCACAAAAATTATCGGCGTGTATACGGGACTGGTGCACGATACATCTGATCGGGGTGCCAGCTCAGGTGTTGTCCTTGGCATCTGACCATGGTTCAAAATTACGGGGCGTCGTCCCCTGGTCTTTCCTTCGAGATAGGCCCCGAACCGTCGCTAATAGCCCACTGTGCAGCTCTAGTGCGACGTTATTTAACAAAAAAACCAAAACCATATACCTTCGAAGTATACCCCGAACTATCGCCAATAGCCCAATATGCAGTTCTAGTGCGACTTTTTTTAACCAAACCCATCCATTCAAATCACTTTCGTATTTCTTTAACGGGACTGGTGAACGATAAATCTGATCGGGCTCCAAAGTCCCGACGTCTATTGAAGGCGTTGGTTGCCAGTTCAGGTGTTTCCTCGTCTTCTGAGCATGGTTCTAAAATAACGAGGTGCATGTCTGAATGTGTGTGTTGTGAATGCGTATGTGTTCGCGGGTCTTTCCTTCGAGATAGACCCCTAACCGTCTCCAATAGCCCACTGTGCAGCTCTAGCGTGACGTTAATTAACCAAACCAAACCAGAACATCCAACTGTTTTTACTGGCTTGCATACAGGACTGTTGCATGAAAAATCTGATATGGGTCTAATGTCCTGACGCCTATTGATGTTGCGTTGTGTGCAATAACTAACAGTGCAGCTTTAATGCGACGTTAAATTGCTAAACTAACCAAACTACAAAATTCCGTATGCAATACTTCGGCAATGTGCAGTGTACATGTCACACTTATCCCTCATTTCAAAATATCAATTCCCCTCCCCCCCCCCCCCGCCCCTTTGCCACGCACACTTCCTCAGATATACATCACCCACATTCCTTTAATGATTAAGCGCACTTGATTGCCCCCCATTAATCGTATCTCACCTCGTAGGGAGGGGGAGCACTTGCCCCCTCTGCGTCCCATCCATCACCCCTTATCCTTATATCACGCGGTCTTATCACCCCCCTCCTTGTTTGCCAAGGGGATAGGGTGCTTTTTTTTTATACTCCAGCCTTTCTATCACCCTGACATAGCACAGAAGGTGGAGAGGTGATGAGACCCCAGAATATTCATTTTGGTATAAGCAGATCCCATTATGTGGAAAAGGATGGTTGGTCGCCTATAGCCCGTTGCACTAAAGCTACACAGTGGGACATTGGAGATGATTAGGGGTCTATCTCGAAAAAAAGACCTGGGAACAATGCATCTTGTATTTTTTAACAATTTGTCAAATTACGAAGTACTCTTAACTTTTTATAAGTCCGCTTCCTTTCAAAATCGAGCCCCAGTTGCTCAGTTGGTAAGGCGTTCAGCTACTAATCAGAGGATTGGTGGTTCGAATCCGGGAAATGGACTTGACACAGAAAAGTAAAAATGTAGTGATCTTGCGATCGGAAGGTTGCCAGCTTCGCTACAAAATTACTAGAAAGTCGTCCAGAACATCCAACAAATTATACTGGCGTGTATACGGGATTGGTGTACGATACATCTGATCGGGGTCCAAAGTCCCAATGTCTATTGAAGGCGTTGGGTGCCAGTTCAGGTGTTTCCTCGTCATCTGACCATGGTTCTAAAATAACGAGGTGCATGTATAAATGTGTATGTGTTCCCGGGTCTTTCCTTCGAGATTGACCCCGAACCGTCGCCAATAGCCCACTGTGCAGCTCTAGTGCGACGTTAATTAACAAACCAACCAACCAACCTTTCGAAATCACAATCCTCTGAATGCTATTTGGAAATGGGCCCCCAGTTGCATAGTGGATGAAGTCATTCGGTTAGTAATCAGAGGATTGCGAGTTCGAGGGAGGATCGAACAGGGGCTCCGTGGCCCAATGGATAAAGGCATCAGCTGGTTTGGTTTGGTTTGTTTAAATAACGTCGCACTAGAGCTGAACAGTGGGCTATTGACGACGGTTCGGGGTCTATCTCGAAGGAAAGACCGGGAACACATACACATTCATACACACATTCATACATGCACCTCGTTATTTTAGAACCATGGTCAGATGACGAGGACAACATCTGAGCTGGCACCCAACGCCTTCAATGGAAATCGGGACATTGGAGCCCGATCAGATTTATCGTGCACCAGTCCCTATACACGCTGATAACTTTTGCGGATGTTCTGTGGCATCAGCTGGAAATCAAAGGAATCCGTGTCGATCCTGTGCGACGAACTTGACAAGGTAATGTAAAAAGTACTGAAGTTGTGATCGGAGTGTTGCCAGATTCGCTACAAAATATTAGAAAAGTCGTCTAGAACATCCACAAAAAAATTATCGGAGTGTATCCGGGACTGGTGCACGATAAATCTGATCGCGGTCTAAAGTCCCGACGTCTATTGAATGCGTTGGGTGCCAGCTAAGGTGCTGTTCTCGTCCTCTGACCATGGTTCAAAAATACGAGCCATCATTACCGAGTCTTTCCTTCGAGATTGGCCCCGAACCTTCGCCAATTGCCCACTGTTCAGCTCTACAGCGATGTTAATTAATCAAACCAATAAAAAAACCACAGGATCTTTCTAGGAATTCCCTGATTCCCTGATTCCCAGCTGACGCCTTTATCCACTGGGCCACGGAGGCCCGATGTCGGTTCGGGGTTTATCTCTAAGGAAAGTTGGTTGGTTGGTTTGTTAATTAACGTCGCACTAGAGCTGCACAGTGTGGTATTGACGACGGTTCGGGGTCAATCTCGAAGGAAAGACACGGGAACACATACACATTCACACACACATTCATACACACATTCATACATGCACCTCGTTATTTTATAACCACGGTCAGATGACGAGGAAACACCTGAACTGGTACCCAACGCCTTCAATAGACGTCGGGACTTTGGACCCCGATCAGAGTTATCGTGCACCAGTATAATTTGTTGGATATTCTGGACGACTTTCTAGTATGTTTGTAGCGAATCTGGCAACCCTCCGATCGCAAGATCACTACTTTTTTACTTTTCTATGTCAAGTCCATTTCACGGATTCGAACCACCAATCCTCTGATTAGTAGCTGAACGCCTTACCAACTGAGCAACTGGGGCTCCCTCTAAGGAAAGAACAATATCTCGTATTTGCGAACCATGGTCAGATGATGAGGAAATCGGAAGTAAATTCGGTTTGGTTTGGTTTGGTTAATTAACGTCGAACTACAGCTGCACAGTGGACTATTGGCGACAGTTCGGGGCCTATCTCAAAGGAAAGACCCGGGAACGATGCCTCGTATTTTTGAACCACCGTGGTCAGATGACGAGGACAACACCTGAGCTGGCACCCAACGCCTTCAATGGAAATCGGGACATTGGACCCCGATCAGATTTATCGTGGTTGGTTGGTTTTGGTTTTGTTAAATAACGTCGCACTAGAGCTGCACAGCGGGCTATTGGCGACGGTTCGGGGTCAATCTCGAATGAAAGACCCGGGAACACATACACATTCACACAAACATTCATCCACACATTCGTACATGCACCTCGTTATTTTTTTTAGAACCATGGTCAGATGACGAGGAAACACCTGAACTGGCACCCAACGCCTTCAATAGACGTCGGGACTTTGGACCCCGATCAGATTTATCGTGCACCAGTCCCGTATACACGCCGATAATTTTTGTGGATGTTCTGGACGACATTCCCAGTAGTGAAGCTGGCAACCCTCCGATCACAAAATCACTACTTTTTACATTTCTTAGTCAAGTCCGCCGCACAGGATCGAACCGGGAACCCTTTGATTCCCAGCTGACACCTTTATCCACTGGGCTATCCGGCCTCCCGGAGGTAAATTCGGACGACGTATTGTTACTTCGCAACTAATATGGCAACCCTCCGCTCACAAGTTCACTGCATTTTTAACATTTCTGTCAAGTCTCTTGGTATCAGTCGTACTCGAACTCTCAACACTCTGGTTGCTAGCCGACGACGGTACCTCGGAGCTACGTTTCTCTAGTATTGCGAAAGTTATTTCAAAATTAAATTTTAACTTTTATTATTTTGAAATTTATGTCTCTATAATAGACGAGTATCATTCCAGAATCCAATTACTTTCTCTAAAATTGGCGATAATTTCGAGTATACGCCAAACAAACCCCTTCTCCCTCAAAGAATGCTATCCTCATCAATCCGACGAATCCTATATCTATCTATCTCTACTCCGCTTCATCTCAACTATTCCGAAACTTCCACTTAAAAGTTCAAACCCTGAGGGGGATTCGCAGCTGTCGCGCCAACCTGTGCGTCGAATGAGTGATGTCCCTCAATAAAGGGGCCCCGTAATCTTGATCTCAATCTGATCGTTCCAGCCCTCGTTTTAACAATGACATTTAAAAAAAACTGCTTGATTGATTGATTCCGATTCTCCAAACGAGAAATGATCGTGTTATAACATTGCGGCTCTGTCGCATGAAGTGGATGCGAGTGATTTAGAGGGGGTGTTTCGGGGGAATGGATGTCAAAGGAAGAAAAGGGGGGAAATGTTGAATGGGATAATAAGGTATTTGTTTTGTCGGAAGAAGAAGACTTTTGGTATCAGTGATATATCATTGTTTTTTAGGGAGATTTTCTTGTTCGGAACTGGCCGGTAGATGGCACTGAACTCTAACTGTAACTTATGGAACGCTCATAAAATCCTTTCTATGGACGCGGTTGAAGTATAGTGTTTTTCTTTTTGCTGCTTATCTACTTATTGGTTAAAATAGAATTCAAAGAACAGACATTCAAAATGGGTTTTAATTGAATTTTTTTTAAAAAAAACAGCCAAAAGCACTAAAATTCGCCATGTTTTACATATTTATATCAATGAATCAGCAACATTCTGTTTGCCAGATGCATAGAAAATTCAAATACATTTTGATCAAATTATCTTTTACGAAATTATAATGCGTGTCAATATATTTCTACAACCTTTTAAGCGGCCTCTGATAATGGAATGTCCTCAGCCTCCAGGTTTGACAAAGTTACACGATTTTCCTTACTCCATGCTATAGATACTGTATCTACAAAAATTACATATCCACTTACAGATTCACGGAAACGCCTTCCAGAATAACAACATGCATTTATTTTAATTTAAAATAGTACGTTAAATGTTAAGCTCTGTCTCAGTTATCAATGACAACATTAAAACGTTAAATATTAAGCTATGTCTGAGTTATCTATAACAACTTCAAAACGTTAAATATTAAGCTCAGTCTCAGTTATCTATAACAACTTCAAAACGTTAAATATTAAGTTCAGTCTAAGTTTTCTAAAACAACTGCAAAACGTTAATTATTAAGCTCTGTGTCAGTTATCTATAACAACTCCAAAACGTTAAATATTAAGTTCAGTCTCAGTTATCTAAAGCAACTTCAAAACGTTAAATATTAAGTTCAGTCTCAGTTATCTATAACAACTTCAAAACGTTAAATATTAAGTTCAGTCTAAGTTTTCTAAAACAACTGCAAAACGTTAATTATTAAGCTCTGTGTCAGTTATCTATAACAACTCCAAAACGTTAAATATTAAGTTCAGTCTCAGTTATCTAAAGCAACTTCAAAACGTTAAATATTAAGTTCAGTCTCAGTTATCTATAACAACTTCAAAACGTTAAATATTAAGTTCAGTCTAAGTTTTCTAAAACAACTGCAAAACGTTAATTATTAAGCTCTGTGTCAGTTATCTATAACAACTCCAAAACGTTAAATATTAAGTTCAGTCTCAGTTATCTAAAGCAACTTCAAAACGTTAAATATTAAGCTCTTTCTCAGTTATCTACAATTTTAAAACGTTAAATATTAAGCTCTGTCTCAGTTTTATGTAACAACTCCCAAACGTTAAATATTGAGCTTTATCTCAGTTATAAATATATAACAATACAAATTGTTAAATGTTAAGCTCTGTCTCAGTTATCTATAACAATTTCAAAACGGTAAATATTAAGCTCTGTCTTATATATAACAACTTCAAATGCATTAGCATATTCAGTAAATAGTATAGTACACATTCAATCTGCCGTAGAGTGAAAGTTCCCAAAGAAGGGCACCAGAGTTCAGGAGTTGTCTGGTAATTCTCACCATTCACCATTTCTGAATTTTACAGGCGCCTTTATTGCCACGTGTACCTCTCGCACTTTGTTACAAGACGTCAGATCTTATCGAACTATCTACTATACCGTCATGATACCATCTTTAAAAAATTCAATTCCCTTTGCTGATGGATAGCGGAACACCTCAAGTGACAGTCTCTCCCCCCCCCCACCCCCCCAAGACAAGGAGTTCAAGGGTCTTAGAAAAAACGACATTTTTTTTTGTTGCGAGACACTAGGCGCCCTTCCCCCCTCTCACATATGCCGTAAATAATCGAAAGTATTCTATGCAATGTCGTATTTTAAAAATAGCAATTGTTGCCAAAATAGGAACCGTTCAATCTATTGGATTCCTACTGGAAACACAATGGATGTGTAGTTGTGACGTAGAAGGCGTGATGTTTTTTTTTCTTTATTATTTTTTTATCAACGGTTTATCCAATAACGAGACAATAAAACGATGTTATTTTTTATGGCTTTTAAAAAGTATTTTTTGTGAGGTTTCGGATAGCTTTGTAGGGAAAGAATTACCTGCGATTTATCAGGCTTCGCTAAACCTGGAATTATATGATTAACCTTTACATGTGGGTAAACAGCATCTATCAGGTCTCCGTTAAAATTTACGTGTGGGCTGGGACAGCATCTATCAGGTTTAAAATTTACGTGTGGGCTAGGACAACATCTATCAGGTCTCCGTTAAAATTTACGTGTAGGCTGGGACAGCATCTATCAGGTCTCCGTTAAAATGTACGTGTGGGCTGGGACAGCATCTATCAGGTTTAAAATTTACGTGTGGGCTAGGACAACATCTATCAGGTCTCCGTTAAAATTTACGTGTAGGCTGGGACAGCATCTATCAGGTCTCCGTTAAAATGTACGTGTGGGCTGGGACAGCATCTATCAGGTTTAAAATTTACGTGTGGGCTAGGACAACATCTATCAGGTCTCCGTTAAAATGTACGTGTGGGCTGGGACAGCATCTATCAGGTTTAAAATTTACGTGTGGGCTAGGACAACATCTATCAGGTCTCCGTTAAAATTTACGTGTAGGCTGGGACAGCATCTATCAGGTCTCCGTTAAAATGTACGTGTGGGCTGGGACAGCATCTATCAGGTCTACGTTAAAATTTACGTATGGGCTGGGACAGCATCTATCAGGTCTACATTAAAATTTACGTGTGGGCTGGGACGGCATCTATCAATCTCCATTAAAATTTACGTGTGGGCTGGGACAGCATCTATCAGGTCTCCGTTAAAATTTACGTGTGGGCTCAGACAGCATATATCAGGTCTACGTAAAAATTTACGTGAGTGCTGGGACAGCATCTATCAGGTCTACGTTAAAATTTACGTGTGGGCTTGGACAGCATCTATCAGGTCTACGTAAAAATTTACGTGTGGGCTGGGACAGCATATATCAGGTCTACGTTAAAATTTACGTGTGGGCTGGGACAGCATCTATCAGGTCTACGTTAAAATTTACGTGTGGGCTGGGACGGCATCTATCAATCT
This sequence comes from Troglohyphantes excavatus, assembly GCA_963932185.1. Classification (NCBI taxonomy): domain Eukaryota; kingdom Metazoa; phylum Arthropoda; class Arachnida; order Araneae; family Linyphiidae; genus Troglohyphantes; species Troglohyphantes excavatus. Next base: position 61,369,452 of record OZ010670.1, read on the forward strand.
CCATTAAAATTTACGTGTGGGCTGGGACCGAATCTATCAGGTCTCCGTTAAAATTTACGTGTAGCCGGGACAGCATCTATCAGGTCTCCGTTGAAATTTACGTGTGGGCTGGGACAGCATCTATCAGGTCTTCGTTAAAATGTACGTGTGGGCTGGGACAGCATCTATCAGGTCTCCGTTAAAATTTATGTGTGGGCTGGGACAGTATCTGCCCCATTGATCTTACAGGTCTGGCAATTGAATTTGGACTATTTTGACCACGTAGGGGAACAGAAGCTGGGAATAGCAATGTGAAATCACATTTTTGAGGAAGTACGATTACTTAAATTTCGTAATTTTCCACAGTACGGGATGTCGATTGCTTAAACGGAAACTGAGTTATTACAACTCAAATATCTTACTTCCCATTCTTTTCGCACTGCTTTTTAAAATTTCTTCTGTTTGTAACTTTTTCAAGTCCTTCTGGTAGTTTAACGGATAAGGCATTGAGTTGATGTGCCTGAGGATCTGGTTTTCGATTCCCGGTGGTTCTTGAATGTAATTGTTTATATTAACTGAAAGTGGTTTATGAAGGCTTCCTGTATAGGTAAGCATCTACTCTTTTATTCATTTTTACTCATTGAACTCATGTTTGAGTACATGTCTTTTTCAAAATTGAAACTTGTGTATTCGGTGCCATGATAAGCATGGAATATATTCAAATACGAGTATATTTTAATTATTTTTGAGTAACAATTTTTGGGGAATCGAAACCCAGATCCTCAGGCACCGCAGCCCAATGCCTATCCGTTAAACTACCAGGACGACTTGAAAAAGTTATGAACAGAATGTTTAAAAGATGTGCCAAAAGAATGGGAAAAAAGATAATTGAGTACTAATAACTCAGTTTCCAATTTAAGTTATCGACATCAAATAATATGGAAAACCATCTTCCAAATAACTATTTTAAGTTTGTCAGATCGCTTCGTTAAGATGGCTTGAACAGAAGCTGAGATTAGCAATATTAAATCACTCTGCTCATTTTTGAGAAAGTACGGTTACTTAAATTTGAGTATGTCATCGCTCATTTACGATGCAATTGTTGGAGAAAGTGCGGTTATATAAATTTGAGTACGTCATCGCTCATTTACGATGCAATTTTTGAGAAAGTGCGGTTAACTAAATTTGAGTACGTCATCTCTCATTTACGATGCAATTTTTGAGAAAGTGCGGTTATATAAATTTGAGTATGTCATCGCTCATTTACGATGCAATTGTTGGAGAAAGTGCGGTTATATAAATTTGAGTACGTCATCGCTCATTTACGATGCAATTTTTGATAAAGTACGGTTATTTAAATTTGAGTACGTTATCTCTCATTTACGATGCAATTGTATTAAAATACAAACGAGTGTGTTCAGGTACCAATTGTTAAGTGTCTTTTTTTCAATGTGTCGATAGCGCTGATGTCATAACTGAGCAACCGCTTCAGCAACACCTGTAAACTTTATATATTTTGGTGGAGCACCGGTTTGAGTTCGATTAATTATAAATACTACGACAGAGTGATCGCTCTCAAACGCGACCCCTCCCGCTTGGATCGACAAAGATACTCCCGAGCTACGCCTCTCTATATATACTATACTCATACTTACCAAAGGTTTTTAACAGATGTAATACTTCTCATGAGTAAATAAGTTATTTTCAAAATTAAAAATGGCAAGTGGTAATAATAGATATAAGTTGGCACGGGAAAAAAAATATGTTCACTACATGAAATCTGCATGTAAATTTAGAATAACCTACATAGCATGAATAATTTAATGTAATGAATAATAATGAATTAAAATTTGTTTCTAAATTGAATTTTTTTAATTGAACTTAAAACCATTTGGCGAAGATTGGCGAACTTAAAATACAGCTACTGTGCAAAATGGCAAAATGTCGTCACTTAATAATTTTGAAAAATCCATTATATAAATTTTAAAACTGGAATTTTTACAAACTCCACACTAAAATGAAATATATTGCAATTTTATATTAGTTACCACTTTTTTTAAAAAAACTTTAACTTTAAAAAAATATAAAATTGCTTTCTACCTCTTGCTTGACAATTGTCTAGTAGCAAAGTACATTTCTTTGCAACTTTGCAAAACTTAGTTTAGTGTGTGTAAGGAAGGACTGTGACTACGTTGAGAGAATGGTTTTTGTACTTTTCAACAGTCATGATTTTTTTTTAAAATGACATTGTAGCATAGGAGATCTAGTTTTTTCCCTATTAAACTGCAGTGATGATCCGAGATATTTAGAATGTATTATATATGTAATATGTTGCTTAAATAAACGTTCTACGGCTCAGGAAGAAAATAACTAAATATAGATACAAATTTTATATTTATAAACGATAGAAAATATGTTCTTAATTACGATGCGCTTTAACGCTTTTCCTGGCTACATATTCCAAATGTGTAATTATTAGTTTTATTTTTGCAAATAAATTAAATGTTTGATATAGTTTAAATACTACATGTAAACTTCTAAAAATGTTTAGGAAATTGCAGCACTGGAAATTATTATTATTTGGAAAATCTGGCGAAATGGATCGTTTTGCGCATGTTTCATAAGATCTTTAATTAAATATACATTTTGACAATATTAAAATATTAATTTCATCGTTATTACAATTGAAAATTAATTATTTTGAAATATTTAGACAGTAATTTTGATACTGTGGATCAAATGTATTAAATTTTTACCTCATATCGGAGGGGAGTTGCAGCTCTGGAAAGCGGAACTGTGCATATTAAACATGCATATTAAATAATGTTTATTAAAATGATTTCCTCTAATTTGTGTGAAATGTAGTGCAAGAATCCCAATTTTAAAAGTGTCTTATCGGTGAATGATATTATTTTTAATAGTCATTAAAAGACATTACATACGAAAGTAAATTCGTTTAATTACTAAGAATTAACTTTTTTTCATTAATTATAATACAATAAGAAACTATCATCTTTACACATTAATATATTTACATATTGCACAGCAGAAATATATTGTCAAATTTTCATAAATCTTTTCACTCGAGACAAAACATTTTTTTCTCCTTACTTTCCGAAGCGGTACAAATAAAATTACAAAAAAACACCAACAACCATTCGAAACTCTGGTCACAATTTCCTCCCTATGACACAAATTTTCTGGTCGAATAGATCATTTGTTAGTTCTTGTGAGCCTCTCAGGCGTAATAAGTGACGGTCCTTAAGGGAGACCCAAGCCCCAAATTCAGAAAAAACTAGTATTTTTTTTCTTCATAAAACGATTCTATACATACTTAAGAAGGTGTGTACAAAATTTCAAAACAATAAAAAGAAACAGAACATTTGTTTTTCAGATGTTTATATACCATTTATCATACTACATACTTTTCGTCTGCAGCAATCGTCATTTACTCAAAATATTTTTTTTTTTTACATTTTGGTCACGTTTAAAATGCTAAGGCTTTGTAACTAATTAACTTAAAACTAAACTGTTAATAGTTTTTGAAGCTCTAATATTTGTTTTATAAACGTCTAAATAGCTTTCTTAAATTAAGTTATAAATTATTGTTTTACGAATTAATAAACATAAAAATTTGAATCTTTTTTAGGTTTTGAACTTAAAATAAGTTTTTGAAAACTATAAAACCCAAATCTGTAAAAGTCTATTCATACGTCTGTAGTACAACATACGTTGACGTTATTTAATCAATTACAAAAATTTAAAAACATTAAAAATTGAAGGAGGAGTAGCGTTTTTTAAAAAAAGTCTATTTAAGATTAAAAACGTAAAAAATACCAAAAACATTTTTTTTTAAATATATTTTTGTTTTTGATTATTATTTAGAAAAAGATGTTCTAATATTATTAAAAAAGTGGTATTTCTGAATTCATTAATAAACAATTTTGTGGCTCGGGTCTCCCTTAATATTAATTGATGTCATTCAAGAAAGAATTTTTCTAATTCGTCTCACGCGAAAATTCGATTCACCTTGCATTGAGGAAATCTGCAGGGTTAACAAATGAGGTTCAAAAGAAAGAGAATTTCCCGGAGCAGTGACGTCATATATCATAAATATCAACGGGTTGTTTAAAAATGCGTTTAAAAGAATTATCTATATTTCGTTATTAGAATTATCTTCAACTCAGCGTCTGTGCTTATTTGTCAGACCTTTTAAAAAATATTTCCCAGATCTTGCTAGAGCGTGCCTTTGTAGCTTGGTCTGAAGTGCGCGGGACGTTGTAGGAATAGATCCCGGAAAAAAAATCCCAAGTAGCATTGCAGGGTTAAACCGCTGATTTCTAACTGTAACTTCTGGATATGGCAGTTAGTTGACTTTAAACCAATTGAAGGTTAAAATAACTGTACCCCACTTCTATTTCTACCTCTATATTTCGTTTATTGTCCATGCTAAAATATGCCAAATTGTAGTGCTTTTTGTTATTTATTTTTAATTTTCTATTAAAACCCATTTTAAATGCCTATTCTTTGAAGTGGACTTTAACCAATAATAAGTGGAATAGTAGCAAAAAAAAAAAACTATCTTTTTGGAGATATATAAATTGATTCTATATGTATGAAATAAAATATCTAAACATATTGAACATTTCTATAACGGTTTGAGAAGGAAAAAAAAATTAAAATTAGTTGGGGTACAGTATGGCTTCAACCGCGCCCATAAAAAGTACTGGTTATGAGCGTTCCAGAAAGTTAGAGTTCAATGAGCCAAACACCTATTTAATCTTAATTTAATAAGTATTTCCATTGAAGCTGAATGAAAATTTAACTGATAAACCTTTACAATAGTGTCTTTCAAACAAACTTTAACTGTTATGTTATAAAAACAAAGTACACTTTAAATATTATAATTAATACCACTATTTAAAAAACAATTATTTATATATATATTTAAAAAAAAGCCTATTTAACTTATATGGTGACAGTTGTCTTTTTTTTTTTTTAATGATAGCTAGCTTTTATTACTGAGCTTCTTTAGCAATAAAAGATAAATTAAGATTGTGGACTAAATTCTGAACTTTGATTTAACCCTTTTTGATTTATATTTACGTTCTTTTTCGAACAGTTACTTCTTGTTTTTGAAAAGGGATTATTTAGCGAGTTATTTACACGTTTAGAATGGTAAATAATAAATATATATATATATATATTTTTAATTAAAAAAAAAATGAAACAGACTTTAAGTAAAATACGCCAAAAAGTAAAAAAAAAAATTACGAACGAGTTGAAAATATTGAATTATTTAATATCAATTTCATACTTGTTAAAACTTTTTTAAACCGGCGCCAAAATTTATGAAAGATTTTTGTTAATTTTCACCAACTTCAAAAAGTTGCAATTAGTATAACATTGACATTGAATAATTCAATACTTTCAACTCGTTCGTAAAATTAAAAATTATTTTTTTTACGTTTTAGCGCATTTCTTTTAAAGTCATTTGTTTAAAAAAGATTATTTTATTATTCCCTTTTTAGTTTTTAATTTAAAAGACGGCTTCGTCCCTGCTATTATTCACCAAGAAATTCAAGTAACAGCTGTGGTCACATTTTGCCTCAACAATGTATATTGTAAAACAATCCCTATCTATGTCAATAAATCTGTGTAAACGAAATATCATTGTTGTACAACTTCTATCAAACAATGAAAACATTTTGGAATTGGAGAAACTGTGTTAAAAAAAGTCTGGTTAATAGATATTTCCGGATATATAACAGCCGGATAACCGATTATTTTTTTGAAGTTTTTGCCTAAGAGGATTTTTCTCTATCCAACAAAAAAATAATTTTAGAAATCGGACAATATTTACTTTTAAACGGTCCGGATATTTAAAATTTCGGATAGTTAAATGCCGGATAACCGGATATTCTTTTTCAAAAGATGCCCAAGTGAGATATTCCCGATCATACAAAAAAATTCCAAATATCTGGATTATAACAGAAATCTTGCGCGGGCATACATAAAAAAATACATAACGATCGAATTGATAACATCTCTCCTTTTGACGCGCTTTGGCGATTTTACTCCGGTTACGCATATTACTGCGCTAACAGCTTTGGAAAATAATCGACAATTTGCTATGTACTGTGGTAATGCATTTAATTAACTTTCGGAAACAGAATGGCAATATATAGAATTTATGCTAAATTGTAATTTTTTTTAATGTATTACCCTTTAAACATTCTCAATTCTATTTACTCTTCTATACATCTTTAGAGAACATAAAAATTTTTTGCTGAATCTGTGTTTTGTTTGAGAAACATAAATGCAGAATCTTGTATTTAGGGTAAACAATATTCTAATATTAAAAATAGCTTTTTTTATATATATTTTACTCTTTTAAAATATTACAAATAAAAATTATTAAGAAACAAAGTAAATATATTTGTGTACATAAACTAATAATATTTGAATCAGCGACTGCATCTGTCAAAGCTCCATAGTTCACGATTTAATAATTATTTATTAATGGTCGCTAAACTATTAAAGTGGTACTAAAATATTTCGAAACCACTTCTTGTATTCTGTCTTGTAACAAATTAGTGTTTTAATAGTTTAATTTTATTTGCTTATGATTACATTACAGATAAGCAACAGACTATGTGTAACTGGACTCCAGTGGAATGAGTACACTGTAAAAAAAAGGCACTTAAAAATGAGTACCTGAAAATACTCGTTTTTCTTTGAGTACAATTGAATCGTAAATGAGCGATGACGTACTCAAATTTAAGTAATCGTACTTTCTCAAAAATGAGCAGTGTTGAATGTTTGCTTACCCACCCTATCATTAATATTGATTAATGAATATTGTTCATGCCACCTCAGCTTCTGTTCATGCCATCTTAACAATGCGACCTGACGAACTTAAAATATTTGTGCAGAAGATTATTTGAAATCAATTTTTTCAATGGAAACTGAGTTATTACAACTCAATTATCTTACTTCCCATTCTTTTGGTACACCTTTCTAAGATTTCTTCTGTTTATAACTTTTTCAAGTCGCCTTGGTAGTACAATGGATAAGGCACTGGACGGCGATGCCTGAGGATTTGGGTTCGATTCCCGGTAAGTATTGGTTGTAATTGTCGATATTTATTGGAATTGATTTATGAAGTCAGCCTATTTAGGCTAGCATCTGCTCTTTTTTTATAATTGTACTCAATTTGAGTACATTGTTGTTTCAAAATTGAAACTTGTGTATTCGGAGCCATGATGAGCATCGGATGACTCAAAAACGAGTACATTTTACTTATTTTTGAGTACTTATTTTTAACAGTGTACACTTCAACTTTCGGCCGATTCACCCTGAAGTTTAAAAAGATTTTTAAAAAACGTTTCGCGCAAAAAAAAAAAGTGTTAAATAATTTTTTTTTCATCAAAATCGCCAACGTGGCGATCTTTTGGGGATCATGGCAGTGCTGATAAAAACCACAGCAGTATGGGGTGCAATAGAAGTGAAATATTTAGTGTTGTCAAAAGCCGGCAAAAGCCTCCAAACGAGAATGAAGTGTTATGAGGGTGTTACCTGAACCCTTCTGCACTCAATGAGAGGGTGGGTAAGCAAACATTCCATTTCTCAGAAAGATCTAGAAGATTATAGTAGATGTATATGCGACTTAAAATTTTAAACACTATACTTGGTGTACTGTACAGTGTACATTTTCACTATATGAGCTTTTCTAAATCATTTTTAGAGAAGAAAAGACATTTGTTTTAATATACTGGAACTGAATTGTTTAACACTTGGTCGTGAGTCATAGGTTTTTTGGGTGAAATAAAATTTAGTATTCATCTTGACTGCATTGTGGAAAGGGCCGCTGTTTGTGCAGACGCGAGGCCCGGTGCGGACTTGTAGCGAGCCCTTTTAAACACGCAACAATCAAGCCAATTTATAAACATTCACGTAAATTTATTAACATTCACGTAAATTTATTAACATTCACGAAAATTTATTAACATTCACGTAAATTTATTAACATTCACGCAAATTTATTAGCATTCACGCACATTTATTAACATTCACGTAAATTTATTAACATTCACGCAAATTTATTAACATTCACTCAAATTTATTAACATTCACGCAAATTTATTAAAAAGTTTTCAGATTTTTGAAAAACCTATCGGATTTGTTTATTAAGTACAAATCTTTAATGCGGATACATATAATTTGAATGGAATATTGATTCAAGAACTTCGTTGCATAAAATGTCTATATTATTTTTTTTAAATTTAAATTATTTTTATCTATATAAACCTAATTATCTATCGAAAGAGACCAAATTTATGTCAAACAGCTTCCCAGGTAGCACAAAACAATATTGCCCAATATTGGACCAATGTTGGCCAATCACGCTGCGGATTGGTGCATATCGACCGTTCGTTTGCGACATTAGCCAATATCGCCGATACTGAGGATTCAACAAATTCTTATAAAACCTTCAAAGTTGTAAATTTGCATTTTATAACAAATAAATGGATAGAGGCAACAAATATATAAAACTTTTATGTGATAACTCAAGATTTTTATTCGTTTTTAAAAGATTAATGATAGACGGTACATGTCAAAGGTCTTTCGGAAGCACTTTTGTACAAATTAAATTTACAGTTGGAATTTATAAACTGATTTTCTTTTTCGCCAACTCAGAATTTTCTGAATTTCCTTGTGGTACTACCAGCCGTCCTGCCAGAAGGAAGAAAAAATCTCTATATGATCGTAAAGATGAATCCTACATGCAGTACTCTCCCAAGGATAGTGAAGACTATATATAAAAGGTGTGCTGGTTCTCGCGCTTTCTGACGGAGGGCGGGGAAAAGTATCTTTTTGACGTCATAGTGACGCCTTCCTCCGCCTTCTGTGGGCGTGTCTAATGCTCTCGTTTCTAAAGTCGTTTTAGGAGTAATTGTCGCTATTGACAAGGAGTACTTAATTTAACAAGAATTCTTGTTTTTAACTAATCATGAATTTATTTAAAAGAAAACAGTTAAAATTTGCTTCAAAAAACAATTTGAATCGATTTGCAGAGTTGCTTCATTAATAAAATATTTCGAAATCGATTTGAACCAATGGTTCTAGACGTGCTGCCATCTATTCGTTTTTTTGTAAACTATTTAAAAGTGATAATCGTTCATTTTATTTAGAATTTGCTAAATTTAAGGATTGTATTTAGTATGTAAAAATTGCAAAAGATTTGCTTAATAAATTAAGCGTATTAAAATAATATTACCTGCTATGAGAGCATGTCCATGAATTTTGAAAGAGTAAATGGGAGTCGGAACCATCATGTCAATGCATTTGTATTGGACATATTAAATGAGTTACAATGTCAATCAAGTAAAATACGGGGACATAACAATACAAGGACGGATTTGCAGTGAAGCTACCTGAACACAATTATTTACAGATATTTACATTATTTTGTTAATTAAAAATTAAATCACCAGTTGTTACCCAACCGGGGATCGAACCTAAGTAGCAATGCTTGAAACACACAGCCAATGAGAATGATCAAAATTCATAGTAAGGCGGAGCTAAAATGACGTCAAAAAGATACTTTCCTTGCCCCTTTCAAAAAGCGAAACACGAGCACACCTTATATATATATATGGTCTTCACTATCCTTGGTACTCTCCGGACTTCCAGAAGGACATTGCATGTTCTATCATTAACGCGATATTTCATGTAGCTTTATTTTTAAGACATTTCATGTCAAAAGCAAGGGGAAAAAATAATTTCAAATGTAACATTCGTATTTTGTACGCTTTTCTTTGATGAACGCGGGGCCCATAAAGGGTTTGGTAAGAAAACACAATCCATAAATTTATTCGGCTAACTACACAATCGTTAAACGTCCACTTTTGTAAACATTCGGAAAATTTCAAAAATAAAATTTCGAACGTGGCATACAACACTGTTAAAAAGAGGTACTCAAAAATAAGTCAAATCTACTCATTGTTGAGTATATTCAATGCTTATCATAGCTTCGAATACATAATTTTGAAAAATTCATGTATTCAAAAATAAGTACAATGGGTAAAAATTAATAAAAAGAGCAGATGCCTACATAAATCACTTTCAATAAATATCGACAATTGCAACTAAAACTTACCGGGAATCGAACCGAGGTTCTCTGGGGGTCGCAGCCCAATACCTTATTCGTTGTACTACCAGGATGACGTGAAGAAGTTATAAAAAGAAGAAATTTTAAAAAAAGTTTGCCAAAAGAATGGGAATTAAGATGATTGAGTTGTAATAATTCAGTTTCCATTTAAGCATTCTATATAAAATAATCTGGAAAATAATCTCTTCTGAACAACTACTTGAAGTTTGTTAAATCGCTTCGTTGAGATGACTTGAATAGAAGCTGAGATATATTAGCTGGATATTAAATCACACTGCTCAATTTTGAAAAAGTACGGTTACTTAAATTTGCGTACGTCAATTCTCATTTGCGATGCAATTGTACTCAAGGAAAAACGAATTGGTTCATATACTCATGTTTAAGTACCTTTTTTTTGTAGTGTAATAAAAATAGTGTATTACAAATAAAACTTCATGTGTTCTTTCCAAATAAATTTACTTTAATACAATGTAAATCTGAGTTCCTGGGCCCGAAGGGCTATTACTCGTTCATCTAATTTATGAAATATTATTTACAAATATATTTATGAATAGGGTCAATATATACAAATGAACTTAAAACACTTCAGGTAGGAAAAGGACAGCAAATAGAGGACGGACAAATTTTATGCTAATTACTGAAAGAATACACTAAGGTACAGTCGATGAAAATCCAAAACATTAAATTTGTTTTGAATTGTCATCGTCGACTGCACCCTTAATGAATTCTTTCAGTAAATACAATAACTTTGGTTTATAAAGTTTTTCTTTATAATAAAATTTTCATTAAAAATTTTGGTACGTTATAAATCAGAAAAAGTTAATTTTTTCAAGAAAGTACTGTTTCTCTATTTTTAGTAAACAATCAGTCAAAAATTATTCTAATATTTTAAATTTTATAAATTTGTACTAAATATACTTTAAAAAATATTTTATAATGATTTTTTTTTTTTTTTTTTAAAGGTTTCTATATTTAAAAAGGGTTTTAGAACTATTTGGGTTATCAAACTATTCTTGAATAAATATCCAAAATAAAAACATTGATGGTGGACTTAGCACAGGGAAATTGTTTGATCTATTGCACACACAATTCCTTGTTTTTGGCTAGCAACCTCTAGATTGCGAAACAAAACAATTAAAAGCTGATTAGCTGCTAAATTCGTAGTTGAAGCCAAACTTCAATTGTTGTGTCCATTCTCAATACCTGCAACAACTGTACAACAGATTCAGACAATCTACTACTGTTGCAGATGATCAATAGATGTCTCATTGTTAGTCTCGGTAGGGAAGAAACTTTGGATTTGCAGGGAAAGTCGGTAATTAACCTTTTCTCGGGGCTCCATAATAGAAAAGTGGCACTGACTATAGGCTAATTCATAAACGGGGTGAAAAATTCGCTTTGGGATTCCAGGATAAAGAAATGTCAAAGCTTTGGGGAAGGACAACTTGCCCTTTTTAACGAAAAGAGCATTTTATACCATACATATGTTCTCCCTGCGGACAAAAACATCAAAGTGGTGATAAAGCACCTTCCAGTAAGCACCGACTGCAAAGAGCTTTTTGACGAACTGGTAGATGAACACTTCCAGATTATTGAATTAGTTCAAATGTCTAAACGAGTTGATGGGGTAAAGATCAATCTACCTCTCTTTATCGTAACTTTACCCAGAAACAAGACTTCTGCGGAAATATACCACATAAAATTTCTATTCAGATTAAAGGTCGAAGTACAAACATATAAAGGCAGACATGGCCCCACGCAATGCCACAGATGTCAGAATTTCCTACATGCACAGAGAGGATGCAAACGTACCTCTCACTGTGTCAAATGTGGAGAATTACTCTGGACATCGGAATGCACGAAACCTAAATCTGTCACTCCCAAATGTTGCAATTGCTTTGAACCACACACGGCTAACTGGAGTGGCTGCCCCGTAAGGCCAGAGGAGACGCCAAAACCTCAAATCAACAGAACTGGCCGAAGTGGGAACACTCAAGTTCCCAACTCTTCTAGCGTACCCATACCTGAAGACCTTGCTCTAAGGACTACATATGAAAACAGAGTCTTCCTCAATAAGTCATATGCGCAAGCGGCATCAATGCCTGCAAATAACCGAAGTCACAACGAATTGGTACAGAAGCCTGCCAACATCAACTCTGGGGAAACACAGACTCCTCAAGTGATCTCTCATAATCCTCAAGTAATCTCTAATGCCGAGACGATACTTGGAAAACTTGCCACTCTTGTGGAATGGATCAAAAACTCTGGCATTATAGAAATTGTAGAAAGTCTGAAAAACGGAGGCTCAATCTAAATTAATCACATTAATTCACAGTTTGTTCATCAAAATGCAGTCAATAATTCTAGTCCCATTAATGAATAATACATCTAATAGTTTCACTCCAATCACGATTTTAAATTGGAATGCCAATGGAGTACTTCATAAATTCACTGAATTAAAAGATTTCATGATGGAGTACAATATAGATGTGTGCATCATTACCGAGACTCACCTTTCGGCTGGCCACTCACTCCGAATGGCCAACTATCCAAACCTATAGGTCGGATAGGCTCAACCGTAGAGGGGGTGGCTGTGCCATACTAGCGAAAAATTCTCTGCAAACGTCTCTGTTCAGAACTAGCAACAATAAAGGCTTCGAGGAGACTACCATCACCCTCGCTCGCAAGCAACAAAACATTAATATATCCGCTGTGTACAACCCTCCAACTCATATTATCACAGAGGATGAAATAAAGTATCTTTTCCCTCCCAATACACCAACAATCTTGGGAGGTGATCTAAATGCTAAAAGCTCGATATGGGGTTGTAGAGTAGTCAACAAAAATGGCAAGCAACTCCAAAAATATCTGGGGAAAGCTGGTTTAACAGTAATTGCTCCAATACAACCCACATATATTCCAACGGCCTTCAATCACAGGCCAGATATATTGGACATCTTCCTCAGCAATGCGGGCATACACATGTGTGCTCACGTTTATAACGAATTGTCATCAGATCATCTACCTGTTATTGCGACAGTGGGTATCGAAAAACCTGCAGATGACTTTCGCAAGCTCCGCACAGATTGGAAACTCTACTACAACATTCTCACAACCAGGGGACACAATGACCTGCCCCTAGATAACTGCTCAAACATCAACCTGGCAGTAGAGAATTTCACTTCCGAATTACAAACAGCCCACTCTGAGGCCACAACAAAAATCAATAAACCTCCTAACTATCTAATCCTTCCGAAATCAATAAAACAACTAATCAAATATAGGAACTGGGTCCGGAAGAGACATAGTAGAACTTTGGATCCTAGCTTAAAAACCGAAATAAATAGACTCAATATAGAAAAAAAAATCAAATGTACCAATCACAAGACTGAGATGTGGGAAGATAAAGTAGTTTCACTCTGTGCGGAGGACAAATCGCTTTGGCGGATGTCCAAAAGCTTGAGAAAACCCCCAACCATCAATAGACCTATTCATGGGGAGTTAGGTCTAGTTTATTCAGACCAGGAAAAAGCTGAGGCATTCGCTGACGAGATGGAGAGTCAGTTCAGGGAAAATCTATCTCCATCTAACGATGACTTCAAAGAGGAAGTACGAAGGGAGGTCCTCAAATACATAAGGACCCACAAATTTACATCCAATCTAGAGCCTTCAGACCTAGAAGAAATACTTTATATAATTGGTAAACTCAAAACCAATAAAGCCCCAGGTATAGACAACATTAGTAATGCAATGCTCAAAAACCTCCTAGATATCTCGTTATCTAAAATTCTCCATATCATTAATGCCTGCCTCCAACAAACTTATTTCCCTCAACCCTGGAGGTCAGCTTCAATTATCATGCTTCAAAAACCTGGTAAAGACCCGGTTATCCCAAGTAGCTACAGACCGATTAGCCTTCTATCATCCTTGGCTAAGGTCTATGAAAGAATCCTGAATGCCAGGATTAAGCCACATCTAACACATATTCCATCAGAACAATATGGTTTCCTACAGGGTAAATCGACCACGCATCAGCTGGTCAGGATACTTGAGTTCGTGGGAGCGGCCACGCACAATAAGCAAACCTCGGCACTCCTAATGTTAGATGTGGCCAAAGCCTTTGACAGGGTATGGCACTTGGGATTAATTAAAAAGATCATAGATTGCAAGCTGCCTCCAGGGCTTATAATAACAATATACTCATATCTCAATAATAGGAACTTTACTATTAAATTTGGCACTTTAAACATCTACCTCCAGAATAATTGAAGCCGGTGTACCCCAGGGCTCTATTCTCGGTCCCATCTTATATCTTTTCTATACCTCTGACTTTCCGACTTTTAGGCAAGATAACAACTGGTTAATCGCCTTCTATGCGGATGACACTGCGGTGGTTTGCAAATCCGCTAATGCGAACCACGCAGTATATAAACTCCAAGAGAAAGTGGACGAGATAGAGTCCTGTTGTGAAAAATGGAAAGTAGCTATTAACGCTCAGAAACCTAATATACTTGTAATACGTAAAACCAAGAAAAATAAGCCCATCACAACAATAATTGATATATTCGGAGAAACAGTTCCTATTGTAACTAAAGCCAACTACCTGGGGCTCATAATGAACAATAGACTAACTTGGACTGATCACATTAAGCATGCAACTAATAAGGCTAAAGCAGCCATGGCCCGACTTCGACCCCTTCTAGGGCGAAACTCAAAGCTCTCACTCAACAATAAAAGACTTCTATACATTTCTACCATCCGCCCGATACTCACATATGCATCCCCTGCAATAGAATGTCTCACAAAAACTGATAAATATACACTCCAAAAATGCCAGAACAAAATCCTTAGGGAAATTGTTGATGCCCACCGATACGTTAGGGACAACCTTATCCACAAAGACCTCAGAGTTCCTAAATTAGACACATTTATGTCTAAACTTAATACAACATTCTACAAAAATGCCCTAAATAAAGACAATGATTTCCGTAGCTCATTACATTACGAAGTCCTCATGGAAGACGCAAACATTAGGCCCTTTGCGGCCTTCTATGCTTCCGATGCTATCCTGTCCCTACTCTAAATAAGGACTTGGCACGCACACGCCAAGTGGCATGGTTCCATGGCACTAATTCCCAAGACTACCATTTTGGGAAAATGACTTTTATGTCAATCCACGTCCGCTAATCAAGGCCCCGCCCTTCGTTGGATTCTTGACCAGCTCTCCTGGTCTCTCTCTCTAGCCGCCTAACGGCTATGTCAGATATCAAATGTCCGGCGCCTATGGCGTTAACTCCGATGAATCGGTATGAATCGCAAGATTGTCACCGATTCGCACCCCATATTAAAGATTAAAGATATTTATTTAGATATATTTTTAATTATAAATTCCTACATCAGTAACAGATACGTTAAATAGAAGACAGTTTGGACTGATGACGGATTCATGTTTGAGAAATTAGCGAATTAGGTCGAAGTTTTTCTTTTCTAAATGTTTAGTCCTAAATGTTGAACATCATGATGACTGGCCAAAGCTGGGAAAGGATGGCAAAGATACATCTGTCAAGGAAAGCCAGCAGGCTTCTGCTCGACAGGAAGAGGAGAAATTCAAGTCTTCAAAAGCTAAAGTTAAAAAAAAGCAAAATGTCATGCCCAGCTAAACCACCCATTGTAGAGGAAAACAGTGGCGGACTGGCCATAGAGTTAATCTGGAATTTTCCCGCGTGGCCGGTTAATATTTTTTTTAAATGTGGCCGGTGATTTCTTGAAAAGTAAAAAATTATTTAAAACATAATTTATTAAAAGCCAACACAGGTTTTTCAATAATGTTTCAAATTTGAAAACAGGAAGCCATGGTATCTCTAAGAAGTCGAAATTATTATTTCCTCATTTGAAACTATGTTCCAGCTGTGGCTTATGGAACTGCGGCCAACGTGAAGTCAGTTTCAAAGGCGTCGAAACGTGAGAGTGTAAAGGAGAGGTCGCATGGCCCAGCCCCCACTTCCTTCTTTTGACCAGTGCTTCTCGGGTGAAAGAAGGAAGAATTTTGGTTGAACAGGACCGTGGGTGGCTTCCTTTTAAAAATCTTCCAAGCGTATTAAAAATTCCAATATGATAATTAAAAATATTAATTTTCAACTAAAATATTAATAAATTTTAAAATCGTTTCATAAATTTTAAAATCGTTTAATAAATTTTAAAATCGTTTAAGGGGACTTGGTACCCTTTGATTTGAGAAAATCGATGAAAATATCAATTTTTATTTTTTTTGCTTAAAATATGCTCTTACACCTAAAGTTTATTATTACAAAGTTTTGAAACGATCTGATAATTATAAATGTAATTAAAATGCGTTTCATTACTCTCATAGCACTTAAAATGCTACGTCCATTTCGATGTTTACATTTTTGACGCAACTGCTTTTCGTCATTTATTTAAGGAAAAATCAGCTAAGAACAAGTTGAACGTGTTTATCTGTGACTGTATCTATCACATCACGTGTTTGTTTACTTTTTTTTACCGTGGTTTGATATAATTTTAAATTTGGAGGTACAAGGAGACGTATTTGCCAAAGGCGACGTATTTAACAAATGTAATAACATGTTTTTGCTATTGTCAAAGCATATTTTAAAGTCTTTTATGGTATGGAATATGTATGTTTAATGAATTCAGTTGTATTAGTATGGTTTCTAACACAAAATTAGTCTAAAACAATATTTTAAACATTAATATTTTGATTTTAACAGATTTTTCTCCAAAATTTAGTTTTATTATCATTTTAAAACTGAGTACACAATAGTGATTTAATATACTCCAATTAAATAATAAAAACCGGAATTTTATATGTATGCAAGTAGTTATAAAATTAATTATGTGTAAAGAAAATATCAAATGTATTCCTCGAGTTATTTGAATTTGAAATGTTTAAACTGATTTATCTCAGTTTGTGTTTTTTGCATATGCCACTGTATTTAAAATAGGAATACTTTCTCACATATTATTCAAATGACTTGATTTTTTTTCTGAAATACCAGTATAACCTATTTAAAACAATCAAGGATGGGTTTTGCAAAATAATGAAAAGAAAAAAAGTTAAAAATTAAAAAGCAGACTAAATCATGTTTTTTTCCATTTTTTTGCATATACATCGACATTTTTTTATTTTCTCAAGAACTAAATCAGTTATTTCAAATTCGATCCTTAAAGTTATAAAGTATAGTACAGTGAATGTAAGAAAAAAAATTCTTTACAAAATTATAAAAACTGAAAGAGAAAAACCATTTTTAAAACAGTTCAATTTTTTAAAAAAAAATTAAATTTTGAAAAATATACTCATAAAAATAATTTTTTTGTTGCTAAAATCATGTTATATAATAATAACCTTCAATAATATGTGTAAAATATCTATGTAAATTTATTAATAAAAAAAATTATTCCAAGGGTACCGAGTGACCTTAATAAATTCCAAAATCTTTTAATAAATTTTATATAAAGAGTTAAATGTTGATATTATTTATAATTTTGTTTTCAAATTATGGGCTCATTATTTTCATAACAAGCATCAGTTTCAAAATTATTTTGGTGGCCGAAATTCAAAATTTTCCCTGGCCGTTTTTGAGTGCCAGTACGCCCCTGGAGGAAAAGACAGGCATTGATGAATTTGTAAACAATAAGGAACTTTTTAAGGATCACTTTGAGGAACTTGTCAAATTACCAAAGAATGTCACACACATAAATAAAGAACAATCATCATCTGACCTAAGTCTTCAAGTGGACAAGGCGATGGTGATTGAAAACACCAACACTTCTGACAATTGCATGGACACTGGAGAAGAGGAGAGCAACGATCCTCTCCCACCTCCACCCATCTTCGTAAATCGGATAAATTCATTTTGTGTCATCTCAAGGAACTTAACAAACTTTTGGACAACACACTCTCGTGTGAAAATTCTGGCGAATTTATTAAAATTCAAGCTCCTAACGCATCCGTGCGTTTAAAAATGACTGATTACCTAAAAAACGCTAACTGTGAAATTTTCACATTTTCACCAAAATTGAACTCACCGATGAAAGTTGTCATTAAAGGACTTACTCCGGATTTTTCGCCGGAGGACATTCGAGATGATCTTCAAGGATCCTAATTCTTAAAATTACCCAATTTAAAAAACGGCCATCTAAAAAAACTCCATGGGTCTATTTAATTGAACTTCCTAAAACTCATGAAAATTTTAAAATTCTTAATATAAATCGCATTTGTTTCATGTCTGTTAAATGCGAAACTTATAAAAATAAAAGAGCTGTGCCCCAGTGTTATAAATGTAATAATTTTTGGCATACCTCTACTAATTGCAATATGCCAACCCGATGTCTGAAATGTGGAAAGGATCACGAGACTCGGGATTGTACCATCAAATGGCTTGACAACCCTGTTTGCATTAATTGTGGGACGGAAGGGCATGTTGCCTCTCGGCGGCAATGTCCTGCTTACCTAAAACCCAAAATTAAAGAATCAGCTAACAAAGGCAATTCAGAGCAGACAAAAACACAAAACGTACATGCTAAACGTATTGAAAATGTCTGCACTGATGATAATACTTCTGTTCTCAAACAGCAACACCAAAATCAGACATATAAAGAATTTGTGTCGCTTTTGCAACTCTTACAAGAACTAAAGAAAATGTTTCGTTTTGATTCGGGAATTTCATTGCTAACTAAAGCCATCAAAGAACAATCCAACATCGCTGGAAAGATGCAATGGACTTCTTCGATAAGGATGCTTTGCCGCAAGGACATTTGTCGGCTTAGCTCCACCCACATTAGGAAACCTTCTTTCAAATCATGAGTAAGCACTGCTGCACACCCTTGGAAAAGCGGTAGCCATGATCACCTCAAGCTTCAGGAACTAATGAACCCAAAAAGTGGAACATTTCTCCCCTCCAAGGAGGGAACAATTTTGTCCTTCTCCAATCATGACGATTTTTACCCATGTTACCCCTCTCGGCTCCTGCTGACTTATTATTGACCTTGGTTCAGCCAACCCAACTCAAAACCCTGATAATAGTGGGTTCACTCAACCCAAAAATCCAGCAAGGGCAACTCCTATCATAGTAGATGATCCCAATTATAACTGGAGAATACTTAATAAACTCTTAACAGAGAACGGATTTGAAGGTGTAACAGCAAAACTTACTGCTGGTAATACCTACACTATAAAACCTCATGATGTAAATGTCCACAGAGGCATAACAGCCCTTTTTAACGAAAAGGGCATTTTATACCATACATATGTTCTCCCTGCGGACAAAAACATCAAAGTGGTGATAAAGCACCTTCCAGTAAGCACCGACAGCAAAGAGCTTTTTGACGAACTGGTAGATGAACACTTCCAGATTATTGAAGTAGTTCAAATGTCTAAGCGAGTTCATGGGGTAAAGATCAATCTACCTCTCTTTATCGTAACATTACCCAGAAACAAGACTTCTGCGGAAATATACCACATAAAATTTCTATTCAGCTTAAAAGTGGAAGTACAAACATATAAAGGCAGACATGGCCCCACGCAATGCCACAGATGTCAGAAATTTCTACATGCACAGAGAGGATGCAAACGTACCCCTGGCTGTGTCAAATGTAGAGAATCACACTGGATATCGGAATGCACAAAACCTAAATCTGCAGATGTCTTGAACGCCAAATGTGGCAGCGCTATAACCACGTGATGTGGGTTTTTCTTTTCAATGTTGACACCGCAGCCTAACGAGAGTCTGGTATTGAAGGCGCTCTCTATTTAATATTACAACTCTCTGACTGTACATAACGGAACAAAACAATATCTTTGCTTGTACCTGTGAGGTATAATTGTTTTTTAAATGGTCTCCAAATCAAAAGCATTCAAATAGTGCTTAACGCCGACAACAATGTAAACAAAGATGAAGATAGAAGAAAACTAGCCTTGCTGCCGACAGTTCCCTCTAGTGCATCCCCCTGTTAAGACCGGTTTTTTTTTCTGAAGTTGACACATCACCTCTTTTAGGCAATATACTATGGCTCTGAAAATATACACCATTAACAACTATTAAACTGCAAAAAAAAAAACATTTTTTTTTATACTTTTGGACTTGGTCCACTATAGCTCTGAATGCTTCATAAATAAAATTAGTCAATTATTAAATAAATTATACTAAACTGGACTACCGGTTTTTTAAAAAGAAAAACGTATATTTTTATATTTAGATATATTAGATTTTATATATAGATATATTTTTAACTCTTATTATTTATCGTAATCGTATCTTCTGTAGGATTAAAAAATCAATGGTTCCAACCTTTGAACGAATAATAACATTAAGTCATAGGACCCCACTTTGAAGAACTTCACCCTTGGTTTCTCGGCCAATATTTATTGCAGGGTTAAACTTAATATACCATTTGGTAAAGAATAAAGTTTACTACACTTTAATATCCAAAAATTTGCATAGGGTTTGCATCTTCATATTAAAATTCGCACCAACTTTAAAATTTCCAATAGCAACACCCAATTATGACTCATTATTTAGAATCTACGACAAAATTTATCGTTGAATATCAATTTGTATGTCATTTGGTCAAGTAGTTTTTTAATTATTAATATCGAAAGTTTATAACTCCTAATGTTAAATGAATTTCTTAAACTTTTAATCATATCTTTCGAAATAACAATTTCTTAAGCTGATATTTTTATCTGTGTTACTTCGAAACGACCCAAATAAAATACATTACTTATATGTATATTTTTAAATTTTATTTAAATTAGGATATAATATTCATAAAATTTATAAATAGCAACCATACTATATTTTGATAGTAATGGATTCAGAAAAACGTTTTATATGCATTTCTGAAATTTTGTGATTTTCCTCTTTGTAGTTTTTTTACTATATTAAAATGTGCATCAAATGATCATTTCAGGGGTCATACACAAATCAACAGTACTTAAAAGAAAGCTTTGCCAATTTTGCGAATTAAAAGCACTGTGATCGCGTCGGCATAAAATTTTAAATTCTTATATACTGGTGAGGGGTATACGGGAGTGGTGCACGTTAAATAGGACCCAAATCTAAAATGTCTTGTTGTCGCCTATTGAGGTTGCTTCGGGTGCCAGCTCAGGTGTTGTCCCCGTCATTTGACCATGTTTAAAAATTGCGAAGCATCGTCCCCGGGTCTTTCCTACGATATAGACCCGAACCGTCGTCTATAGCACACTGTATAGCCCTAGTTCGCCGATATTTCAACCAAACAAACATTAAACCAGCCGAGAAAACGATGAGCTAGTTTTAAATTTTCAAAAATATGGGTGGCAAATGCTTCCGCTCGTCACATCTAATCTGCTTTACTTTGTTGCTATTACTTGAATATTGGCTAATGTAAGGTTTGTAAGGTTTTTGGACCACAAAAAAAGACCATATGTGGCTGTAAATAAAAACTGATTTTTTAAAGGTGCAAAAATGTTGCGCACATTGAAGTGCTGTAAACATTGTTAAAAATCATGATTATTTCTTTATAAAATACAAATGTGTATATTTTTGTTTTTTAAATGAGTTTTAAAAGTATTAAAATACTTTTGGGACACATGTGTAACTTAAGACAAGCACGATCATATGAGGAAAAAATAAGTAATTACATAACCTCAATTCAAACTGAGTGTGTAAATATAAC
Organism: Troglohyphantes excavatus; assembly: GCA_963932185.1. Taxonomy (NCBI): domain Eukaryota; kingdom Metazoa; phylum Arthropoda; class Arachnida; order Araneae; family Linyphiidae; genus Troglohyphantes; species Troglohyphantes excavatus. The sequence goes on from OZ010670.1 coordinate 61,391,299, forward strand.
ATTTACAATATTTCATTTAAATTTAGAATTGAGAAACTACATATTGTTAGAACCCTAATTAAAATATTTTTTAAAAAAATTGTTCCATCTGAATTTTAAAATTAAAGTAAATCATTGGTATACGAATTTTAAACCTGGAATAAATAATTTGTTCAAGATATATTCAATTATTTTTAATTTTTCTGACAATATTGAGTTTGTCATTTGCTTACATAATTTCAGAACATCCTAAGAATACAAATAATAAAACTTGACGTCATCAAAAATACTATATAAAATCACATTACAGTAGAAACATATCTTTAAGTATAAAACAAACTGTATCATATTATTAGAACAATTCCAGGCGAGTCTGACCACGCATAAGAACGGCAAAACATTTTCTACCAGCGTCCTTCATTTCGCAATCCAACTAATACTTTGTTCAATGTGGAGGTAGCCCCTCAAACAAGATCGATACATATCTCTGTATATAAATGCAGGAAATTAACGAAAATTTATATTTAGATTATTTTGAGGGCGGGGAACATTTCTGCGATATCAAAAGTAGGTGTTGCTATTGAAAATTTTAAAGTTGGTGCGGATTCGAGTATGAAGATAGTCCCCTATGCAAATTTTTTGCATATTACTGTGTAGTAGACAATTTCTTTTAACAATTTCATCGTTATTAAACTGATTTTAATAAACTAAAATAATAAATGAAGTGTTCACTGTGTCTCCAAATAAAGAAAGAGGACGATAAGGAGAGTTAAATAAGTTTTTGCTTTTACAAAATCAGATGCTTCGGTGAATCCAACCCATGTTATTTGAGACTAGCTAAGATTGCGAAACTAGCCCGATATCGAAAGGAAAGTGCATTCTTAAAACTCAGCTATCCTTGAAATTTTTTTTTCGTAGAAACATTTCGTTAAAATTTGTATTTTGAATTTTCTTTTTGAAAAAAAAGAATCGCTAAATTTCCCCGCTACAAATACAATTTGCAACTACATTTCACCCTTCCTTTACATAAAATGAATAAAAAATAAACAATTCGCTGGTTTGACATAAAAGCGAAGTAATTTGAAAGAAATATTGTTTCATTATGCTAATGCACACAGCCTGCACTGTAAAAAAAAAGAAAAGTTACTTAAATTTACTCGTTTTTTTTAGTACAATCGCATCGTAAATGAGCGATGACATACTCGAATTTAAGTAATCGTACTTTCTCAAGAATGAACAGTGTTGTTTAATATTGCTAATATCAGCTTCTGTCCATCTTAACAAAGCGACCTGGCAATCTTAAAATAGCTTCTCAGAAGATGGTTTTCCACATTATTATACGTATATCGATTACTTAAACAGAAACTGAGTTATTACAACTGAAGTATCTTACTTCCCATTTACTTGGAGCACTTCTGTTCATAACTTGTTATCATTTCTTCTGTTTATAACTTCTTCAAGTCGCCCTGGAAGTTTAAGGGATAAGGCTCTGAACTCCGGCGCCGGAAGATCTGGGTTCGATTCCCGGTAAGTCTTAATTGTAATTGTCGATATTTATATAATTGGATTTATGAAGGCAGTCTATGAAGGGTAGCATCTTCTCTTTTTACTAATTGTACCCATTTTTGTGTGCATGCCTTTTTCAAAATTTGAACTTGTGTTTTCGAAACCATGATAATCATCAAATGTACTCAAAAATGAAAATTTTACTTATTTTTTGAGTACCTATTTTTAATAGCGAAATATTATGATGTTAGCCATCTGCATGCAGTTTTAAAATGGTAAGTTAAATTATATTTTTATCGTCTTTTATACAAGTAATTTTATACATTTACTAAAACATATCGAAGTTGGGTACCGGCGCAGGTGCAATCTCAAATATGCTTGCTTACTTGAATATCAACACTTCATTTACTTGAAGTGCTAACTAAAATAATAATTAGAATTTAAATGTGATGGATTATGTGTTAGAGATAAGACCTGAAATTTTACTTATTTTTTGAGTACCATAATATGTATCAAATGTACTCAAAAATGAAAATCTTACTTATATTTTGAGTACCTATTTTTAATAGTGAGATATTATGATATTAGCCATCTGCATGCTGTTTTAAAATAGGAAGTTAAATTATATTTATACCGTCTTTTATACAGGAGATTTTATATATTTACTAAAACGTATAGAAGTTGGGTATCGGCGCAAGTGCAACCTCAAATATGCTTGCTTATTTACTTGAATATCAACACTTCATTTACTTGAAATGCTAACTAAACTAATAATAAGAATTTAAATGTGATAGATTATGTGTTAGGGATAAGACCTAAAATTTTACTTATTTTTTGAGTACCATGATATGTATCAAATGTACTCAAAAATAAAAATTTTACTTATTTTTTGGCGCAAAGTGCAACCTCAAATATGCTTGCTTAGTTGAATATCAACACTTTATTTACTTGAAATGCTAACTAAAATAATAATAACAATTTAAATGTGATGGATAACGTGTGATGATATGTGTCCGCAACAAAACCTAAAAGAAATGTGATAGCTGATTTCTGCCGATTGTTAATTTAACAGCAACGTATGAAGTTTTATTTGTGCGTAGTTTTAAAAACAAACTTTAAAAAATTACAAGATTTATGTTTTATTTATATGATTTTAAATAAAACTTTTTCATGCATTGCAGAAATGTTAAAAGAGTTTTCTTCTGTTTATAACTTCTTCAAGTCGCCCTGGAAGTTTAAGGGATAAGGCTCTGGACTGCGGCGTCGGAGGAGCTGGGTTCGATTCCCGGTAAGTATATTAAAGCTGACTCGCTTCTAAGTTCGCAGTTTGTTTTTCCCGCTGCTGTTGAAGGCGCCGATTGATTGTTGAAGATTCGATTGATTGTTGAAGATTCGATTGATTGTTGAAGATTCGATTGATTGTTGAAGATTCGATTGATTGTTGAAGATTCGATTGATTGTTGAAGATTCGATTGATTGTTGAAGATTCGATTGATTGTTGAAGATTCGATTGATTGTTGAAGATTCGATTGATTGTTGAAGATTCGATTGATTGCGTCCATTAGCAATACCTGAAACAAATGTACAACTGCTTCAGACAATCTACAACTGTTATCGCTTGATGTCCCGTTGTTAAAGTCTCTGGTGGAAAGCAGTGTTAGATTCGCAGGGAAAGTCGCTAATTAAGCTTTTCAAGGGGCGGGGCTCCATAATAGAAAACCCATAACAGAAAAGTTGCAATGACTATGAGCTAATTTATAAACGGGGTAAAAAATTTGCTTTGGAAGGCTACAAAGAGTTGTCAAAGTTTTGGGGAATGACAACTTGCCTTACAACAGGAGGCGTGTAGCTGTTGACAGACGGATAGTTAACAATCCTTTCTCAAAGCATGAAAATTCGCAATTTTGATGTAGATGAACTGAAGGGTGGGAATATAGAAAAGTTCAACCAAAGACAAAGAGGGGAGAAGGGAACCATTTTAATGCGCAATAGCGAGCAAAAGAAGTCCTCCGCGCAATGCGTCTTGGGATCCTGTCAACAGTTCCGTTATGCGCAGAATATGAAAACCGACCGGAGCGCACAAAAAACTCATCGGCGCAATGCATCGTGGGATACAGATTGTTGTGCAGAATCGGTCGGCAATACTTCATATTCTACTACTAATAGGGCTTCTACATTCCCATCTCTATCCTCCCTGATATCCTCACTGTTGAGTTTAACGTTGGAAAGTTTTAAATGAAAAAATTTGGAATCTATTCTTTATCTTAAATTTAAAATATACATAAAAAAACAGAAACAGGTATAACCATTTATTCTGAACATAAACATACATCAAAGAGGGGGAAAAAAAGTTATTATTATGAAACGAAATATTCAAATATTCCACTAATTTGTCCATCTTTGAATACAATGCACTTTTTTATAAATACAATTTCAAAACAAGTTTATAGGTCAATAAAGGTTAATATAAAAGCAATTCTGATAAATCTTGTATAAACAATGTAAGTCAGATAAGTTTCCTTTTGCCATATTTAATTACATGTTAAATAAACAAGAAAATAACTCGCAGCGTCGCGTCTTCATATACTTAATTTTTTGTCGTTTTGGAATACGAGTTTTACTTATTTTTGAAAGATAGAAATACCTTCTTGTCAATCGGAGGGTTGCCAGCTTCGCTACAAAATACTAGAAAAGTCGTCTAGAACATCCGCAAAAATTAACGGCGTGTATACGGGACTGGTGCACGATTGATCTGATCGGGGTGCAAAGTCCCGACGTCAATTGATGGCGTTGGGTGCCAGTTCAGGAGTTTCCTCGTCATCTGACCATGGTTCTAAAATAACGATGCATTGTTCCCAGGTCTCTCCTTCGAGATAGACCCCGAACCGTCGCCAATAGCCCACTGTGCAGCTCTAGTGCGACGTTATTAACCAAATAAAACCTTCTTGTCAACAAATAATATATTTGCAGTTAATTTTGACTGTGTTCACTACAACCAACATGACCAGGTTTTTTTACTTTTAATAGGAATTAAAACATCAAAAATACTTTCCTTTTGAATATTATTTAAACTAAAATATTCAGTTAATTTGTTTTCTAATTTACAAATGGTTCGGTTAATTAACGTCGCACTATAGCTGAACAGTGGGCTATTGGCAACGGTTCGGGGTCAATCAATCTCGAAGGAAACACCCGGGAACGATGCCTCGTATTTTTGTACCATGGTCAGATGACTAGGACAACACCTGAGCCTATTAATATTCCAGGGGCCAGATTATTCTTTCCGTGTGCTGGCACCCGACGCAAACCGGGAACACATACACATTCACACATGCACACATACATGCACCTCGTTATTTTAGAACCATGGTCAGATGACGAGAAAACACCTGAACTGGCACCCAACGCCTTCAATAGACGTTGGGACTTTGAACCCCGATCAGATTTATCGTGCACCAGTCCCGTATACACGCCGTTCATTTTTGCTGATGTTCTGGACGAATTTTCTGGTATTTTGTAGAGAAGCAGGCAAACCTCCGATCAGAAGATCAGTACTTTTTTTCCCCTTTCTTTGTCAAGTCCATCGCATAGGCCCGAACCAGGAATCTTCGTATTCCCCGCTGACGCCTTTAACCGCTCGGCCACGGAGGCCCCTGTAGAAATTTGAGAAGTTCGGTTGAATTAATAACCGTCACACTAGAGCTACACAGTGGGCTATTGACAACGGTTCGGGGATTATCTCGAAGGAAAGACCCGGGAACGACCCCTCGTATTTTTGAACCATGGTCATATGACGAGGACAAAATCTGATCTAGCACCCAACGCACTTCAATAGACTTCGGGACTTTGGACCCCGATCAGATTTATCGTGCACCAGTCCCGTACACACGCCGATAATTTTTGTGGATGTTCTAGACGGCATTCCTAGTATTTGAACCCTCCCATAACAAGATCACTATTTTTTTTTACTTTTCTTAGTAAAGTCTGTCGCAGAAGATCGAACCAGGAAACCTCTGACTTCCAGCTAACGTCTTTATCCACTCGGACACAGAGGCCCCTAAATTCCTCGGGAAATAAACTATTTATCGAAATGCTTTTCGAAAACACTGCAATTTAAATCCAAAGACTTATCTCTCTGGTGGTATGTGTTTAGCTCTTATCCCTCATCGCCTTTAGGCACTTGTAACAATTACATATTTTCCATTGTTATTCTCCAGTTGTAAATGCCGGAACGAAACATTTTCTTTGCCTGAACCTTTGAAGGATAATTGTTTTTTAAATGATCCTAAAATGAAAAGTATTCAAATAGTGTTTAAAGCCGACAATAATGTAAACAATTCTGAAGACAGACGAAAACAACCAGGCTTGCAACCGCCAACGCCCTCTAGTGGCGTCTCGCTTTTAAGATCCGCTTTTTGACCGCATTTGACACATTACCACTTTTAGGCATTATACTATGGCTCTGAAAATATACCATTAACAAACATTAATCTGCAACAAACATTTTTTTTTTTTTTTTTAGACTTTTGAACTTGATACAGTTTTGCTCTGAACACTTCATATATAAAATTAGTCAGAAAAATAATAAAATAATAAATCTTTTCACTAAATTGTGACTGCCACTTTGTTTAAACAAAACATACTGATATATATGTTTTAAACAATGGAATTCTAATACTTTAAAATTCGTTTTGAATTTAAAAAAATCATTGGTTCCAACCATTGAGCGAATGAAAACGAAGAGTCATAGGACCCCTTTTCCCTCCCCCCCCCCCCCCCCCCCATTTTAAAGAACTTCAGGCATCAAAAGAAGGTACATTTTTTTATTTATTAACCGACTGAACACGGCAACCAAAACTCCAAAATAAAACCGCCAAGTCGAGAGGTTATCAATTCGACCGTTATGTATTTTTTCTATGTATGTTCGCGCGGGATTTCGGTTCTACTTCAGATATTTGTACAATTTTTTTTTGTCGGATAAGGGATGTTTCACTTGAAACCTTTTGAAAATTATCCGGTTATCCCGCATTTAACTATCCGGAATTCTCAATTAACCAAACCGTTTAAAAAAAAATATTGTCCGTTCACGAAAATTATTTTTTTGTTGGATAGAGAAAAATCCACTTAGGCAGAATCTGCAAAAAAATAATCGGTTATCCGGCAGTTATACATCATTAAATGTCGATTAATCAGAGTTTTTTTAAACAATTTATCCGATTTCATATTTTCATTGTTTAACAGAAGTTCTACAACAATGCCATTTCGTTTAACCAGCCTTGACAGGGATTGTTTTACAATATGCATTGTTGAGCACAAGTTGCTACTTGAATTTCTTGGTGAATAATAATAGGGAGCGAAGCACCCTGCAAAATAAAAAACTAAAAAGGAAAAAAATAAAATAATCTTTCTAGAAAAAAGGAAAACTGACTTTAAGAAAATGTGCTAAAAAGTAAAAAATAATTTTTAATTTTACGAATGAGTTAAAAAAATTGAATTATTGAATATTGAATTTAGTACAAGTTTTTGAAGAGAGAGAGAGTTAGTGCTAATTTAAAAAATCATACCTAAATTTTGGCGTCGATTTCAAAAAGTTTTAATAATTATAAAATTGATATTAAATAATTCAATTTTTTCAACTCGTTCGCGAAATTAAAAATATTTTTTTACTTTTTAGCGCATTTTCTTAAAGTCGTTTTTTTTTTGGAAATATTATTTTATTGTCTCTTCCTTGTACATTTAACACGTTGATTAACAATAACAAGATTTAGATTGAAGTAAATAGAAATATAATCCCAGTAAATCCCCACTCAGCTTCACTTATGTAGCATGTAGAATATAAAGGAAGAGAGAAGACAAAAAAAAAATCGGCACATCAGGTGCAGCTAAAAGCCCCGAATATAAGCTCCCTTGCTTTCTTAACATGACAAAGAGTTTGTTTTTCCTTCCTATAAACCCTCTATCCAAACGGGAAAAAAAAGCCAAGAAATCGGATCCTAGGGTTGACTTAAAGAGAGGCATGGTGTCCCGTAACACCTGATCCACATCAGGGTTCCTATCCAAGGATGGCCTTTTTCCCTTTTTCCCTGTCTTCTTCCCTTATGAGATAAAGCAGGGGAAAAAGAAATTGGAAAGCGAAGTCTGGATTTCAATATTGAAAATATCGGGTTTCCCTTTATATTCTCGGAAAAAGGGGGATTTGATTTGAAAGTTAAAACTTGTTATTGAAGATTTTTTTTTTTTTTTTTTTTTGTGAATGGTAATGTTTGTGCGGTAAGAAAATACTTCGATGTTGAAAATGTTCGAGATGGGTATAAAGAGTTTTTAATTTCTATTTTAATATTGTCGGTGGTAGGATTGAGATGACAATTGAATAACAGTTAAAAAATATCATTATTTCAATTTCCGATAATTAAAAGTATTATTTTTGAGAAATAACAGTTCTTTTCAAATCCTCAAAAATATAATTTTTCGATATCGAATTCAATAGAAATAGAATTTCAATAAAAGAATTAATTTCATAATTATTTAATTCTAATTTGTGCTTTTTTTTAACATTTAAAACATTTTTATATACTATTTATTTAAAATAAAGCAAGAAATAATGCTCCTAAAATTAAATTATATTGTACTGTAAAAAAAAAATTTTGTTTAAAATATATTTTTTTGTAAAACAAGCAGTTTTGACGTGATTTTTTGTTTTTTAGTTAATTTGAATTAAACACATATATATTCCTCCCCCTTTCTAAAAAAATACCTAAATAACAGTTAAAAATAACTGTTATTTGTCAATAATATCGTAATAGCTACTGTTCTTTCAGAATAACTGTTAAACTCATCCCTAGTCGGTGGGCTTGCGCGATGTTTCGATATATATCGAAATTCCGGAAGTAAAAAATATCATCGCGATTTCGATTTTGTTATTTTAGAATTGCCGATTAATCGATTTGCCAAAAGTACACTCGAAAGTCCGAAAGAGCACTCGGGACAAAATTGGCAAAAGTATCTTTATTTTTAATAATAAAGGGGAAAACAAAATTGTCCAATCCTTTGATTTGAAAACAAAAATTTCAGTTCCTATAACCCAAATTTAAGTTATAAAACTTTGCGTTTTCTTTTTGCTAATCTACTTATTCTACTCATAAAATATCGATATATCTAAAATATTCATATAACAACATTACATTGAATATATCGATACATAGGAAATATCGATTAACCGGAAATATTGATTAATCGGGAAATATCAATTAATCAGGAAATATCGATTAATCGAAAAATATTGATTTTTGTCGGGCGAAAAAAATGGCGCGTCATCGCGATGGAAAAATTTAACCATCACCCAAGCCTAATGGTTAATTGAATTTACAAAATTTACAAAAATTAAAATTAAATTATTAAAATTACAAAATTTGCGTTGCACTAGAGCTTCTTAATGGGATATTGGTGACGGATCAGGGACGCCATTAGAGGACTGCGACGAGTGCCACCGCACAGTCACCCCCAGCCAGCTAAAACGATAAGATTAAGAGTTTTGCAAGGAAATCAATTGGGTTTTTTTAAAAAACTCTATCAGGATTATTTTTAATTTGTGGTTAGTTGTATATTTAGGATATGTTCGTTCACTATCACTGTTAAAAATATATGTTCATATTTTAAGAATTTTAAGACACTTTCGTCATTTTTTTATTACAGATTAAATATTTCGTCAAACAGAGAATATACATTTTTTTTTTTAAGAAATTTATTTCGTCAAAAATGAGGGAGATTCCAAAATTTAGGTTTTGTTTTTGTAAATTGGCACCAACTTTAAAAAGTTGTAAAAAATTGTTAGTAAATAATCAAATTTTTCAACTCGATCGTAAAATTAAAAATTATTTTTCTCTTTTTAGCGCATTTTTCTTTAAAGTCGGTTTTCCTTTTTTTCCCCTCTTTTTCTTTTTAAAGATTATTTTAATTTTCACTTTTTAGTTTAAAATTTTAGCAAGTGGCGACGCCACCTGCTATTATTCACCAAGAAATTCAAGTTGTTGCTCACATTTTGTCTGAACTATGTATATTGCAAAACAATCCCTATCGATGTCAATAAATGCTAGGTAAACGAAATGCTATTGTTGTACAGCCTCTATAAAACAAAGAAAACATTTTGAAATTGTAGAAACTGTTTAAAAAAATATTCGTTAATCGATATTTGCGGATATACAGCAGCCGGATAAACGATTGTTTTTTGCAGTTTTTTCCAAAGTGGATTTTTCTTTATCCAACAAAAAAAAAAGAATTTTCGAAATCGGGCAATATTTATTTTCAAACGGTCCGGTTAATTGAAAATTCCGGATAGTTAAATGGCGGATAAACCTGATTCTTACTTTTCAAAAGGTGCCCAAGTGAAACATCCCCTATCCAACAACAAAATAAAATTCAAATATCTGAATTAGAATAGGAACATACATATTTTGTTTTAAAGAAATACATAACAGACGAATTGGTAATATTTCCTATTTTGGGCGCTTCTGAAATTGGTTGGCGCGCTTTTAGGTCGGTTAAAAAGATATTTAAACACGTTCCTAAGACTGGTCGCCAACAAAACCAAAAACTCACCGCCAAAGTCTGTATTTAAACCCACATCCCACCGCCAAAGTCTGTATTTAAACCCACATCCCATAGCCAAAGTCTGTATTTAAACCCACATCCCATCGATTATGAGTCAAATACTCTACCGCTGGGCCACCCACTGGCCGACAAGTTCGTTAACAATCTACAGAAATTTATTTTTATATTTAAAAAGACGTCGTAATCAAATTTTCCCTTCTCAGACCGCTTCACTACATGAGTGCACACCTATACTCCTGTGCCTTCCCTCCCTTCTCCAAATGGAACCCACGCCCACCAAATAGAATTTGTCGGCATCCTTTAGTGTTCCCGCCCCTGTCGCAAATCGAATGAGGCAGGGCAGCGCCCCTGCTAAATGCACCAATATCTCCCCTCATAATTCAATACACGCCCCAAACTCCATTTTCCGCTTGGCAGTCGCAATCGCTGTCGCTCAAAGTGCTGAGTGCCCATTAAACCCAATTAGGATTTCGAGTAGCACTTCTGAATGTAATACAAAATAGTGGTAGGTAGAGTGGAAAAATTCTTTTGAGTGAATTTAAGTTAAAGGAAGGTATACGGGAACAAGTAATCTACACATGGAGTAATGTACACATGCACCAGCTTCCTCTACGTTCCAATGTTTTTTGCAATGGACGACAAGGGTCAAACCTTCGAGCATGAATGGACTGTAGTAGAGCGAATATGACGTCATCATCGTGATGCAAACATCTCAGACCTGATGGCACCAAACACGTGACTTCCTTTCAAAATTTATGAATGAAAAAACGTGCGCGATTGACTTGTAAATAATAGTAAATGTGTAACTTCATAAAGTACAGGATATTTTTATGTATGAACTAGAAGAAATTGAAATTTATGAATGGATGGCGTAAAATCCACGTGTCTGAGGCCATACATGTTGACCTCACTTTGATGTTAGCGAGATTAAAACCTTATGATTTCTCTACTATGAGGGACCCATGCTCGAAGGGTCAAACTCACAGTCATCTGATTACAAGCTCAGGACCCTTCCAACCAGACCACGCTTGCGTATTAAAACAATCTGACGGATACAAACGTGTATATCCGTATGAGTATTCCCGGATTTTTTCAGTAGTACACAGGGCTGCCCTTAGGGGTGTACCACAGGTGCCACCGCACAATGCCCCGCGTTGACAAGGATATAATTTCTGTAAATAAAATAGAAAGTCGTTTTTTAAAGTGAAATATCTTTAAATAATTTACTTGGGAAATTAGGATATAATGTTAGTGTGTCAATTTTGATACATCCGTGACAAGTAGTACGATTGACATAAATTTTAGCTTCGTTCAATAGGAAATTAGGCGCCCATACGCATAAAATCATGAGATAAAAGAAAGAAAATACTGCGCGTGGATAGGGTGGCCGTGGCTTCAGGCAAAATATCTTTACAATTTGATGAAGTGACATCTCATATAAACCTTTATGGCTTTGCTTCGAGATCTTCTCTTTCGTTTTTTTTTATGTATAATTAAATTTTATTTAAATAAGACTGCTTTGGCAATGGGTTTTTACCTAAAAAAATATTAATACCACGGAGTAAAGAAAAAGGTGGAGATGATTTGGCGAGATTTCATGAGACGTAAGTTAGCAACCCCAAACTAGGAACAAACAAACCTAGTTTGCAGTAGTTTTCCTACGAGGGAAAAATAAATTATCGCCAAGTACTGATACAAAGTAGTGCTTTGGAATAGCGCCAAACACTTCGCCAGTTCCTACTTTTTAAGCGATTGCTTACTTCACATTGCAAACCGGTTTTAGACTTGTTCGCACCTCCACCTTCTTCTTTACTCCGTGATTAATACTTACAGATAGTTTATACAATATGCTTTTTTAATCTAGCGATAAAAAAAAATGGCGCAAAACTCGTCTAGTTATAAAAACCTTAAAATCTGGTTCAAGGGCCCCGTGACTTCCTTTGAAAAGGGCCCCGTGGCTTCCTTTGCACAGGGCCCCGCTTCTACTATGGGCGGCCCAATTTTTTATATATAACCCATATTTGATAAAGTTATAAGCCGTTAAGTATTTTTTAAATATTTTTCGTCCTTCCTGATCAATTTTGAAAACTGGAGCTGCCTTGTTCTTGCATCCACGTCTACATACTGGGAGTAAAAAAGACATCTTACGCTGTGATCGAAAAGCGCCGTTTTTCTCTTCGTGGAGTGGCAACATTACTTTGTTTACAAAAGTCTGTTCAATTCATTGGTGAATAATTATTTTGATGAATTCACTTTAAATTAGGAAGAATACGCCTTATTATATTTAAGAAAAAGAAGTTTTGTAATACATATCCAAACTGCAAACAAACGCAAAATTAAGGTGGCGCCATTGGTGTGGGCAGTTTTGCAAACTACATTCCCATAAACTCCATCTGTATGACGTCATTACTCAGTAAATTAAACATTTCTGGTAGGCAAGATTATGATAAACTTAACGTCAGTTATATCCCAAACAAAATACCAATAATGTTAAAAATTTAACCAAAACACACGAAAGGTTTGTAAAATCATAAATAATGATAGGCGTGTCACTGGTACACTGTTTTCCATTTATAATTTTTAAAAAATAAACCTTTTAATTTAAGTGTTTTTATATTGAACAAATTTATTGATGCCAAGATGAATTATAATTTAAATTTTCAGTTTCAACTTTTAAAGTTTTCAGTAATATAATTAAAAATGTATTGTTACTAGGTCACGAAGCAAACCTAGAAGGATTGCGTATTAATCCTCTGGGGGGTTGGCGGAACCTCATAGTATTTAGAAATTGCTTAGTCGAACAATAAATAGCATGTAGCAAAAATCTAAGTACTTAAAAAAATCGCCAAGAGCACAAAACATTAATAGAACTAAGTCATATAATATATATGTATAGCTCAAACACGAAAATACGAAACTCTATTATGTGCTAATACCCGCTTTGTATTCCTACAAACAAAATGGACAAATTATGTAAACAACCTACCATTCAGATGATGATAATGGATACTTAGTACCGATTTCTTTTCCGAATTTCTTAATTCGATGCGACACAAGGCTCGCCACGCTTCCTCAATCTTCATTAAAAAATATTTAGCACTTTAAAGTTCGCCAAACGGTCGGATTAACGCGCAATCCCCCATCTGTAGGGTTGCTAACTGCGGAATTCCTAAATCGCCAATTTTCGATAATGCGCCAAAAAATCGCCATCATATTTAATACTACTACTTCGTACACTAAAAAAAAGGTACTTAATTAATGAGTCCCTGAGCCTACTCGTTTTTCTTTGAGTACAAATGCATCGTAAATAAGTTATTAGTACTCAAATTTAAGTAATCGTACTTTCTCAAAAATGAGCAGTGTGATTTAATATTGCTAATCTCAGCTTCTGTTCAAGCCATCTTACCAAAGCGACCTCACAAACTTAAAATAGTTGTTCAGAAGATGGTTTTCCGTGTTACTTGACGTCGATGGATTAAATGAAAACTGAATTATTACAACTCAATTGTCTTGCATCCCATTCTTTTGGCATACATTTTTAACATTCTTCCTGTTTATCACTTTTTCACGTCGCCCTGGTGGTACAACGGATAAGACACTGGACTGCAGTGTCTGAGAATCTGGGTTCGATCTCCGGTAAGTCTTGGTTGTAATTGTTGATATTTATGAAAAGTGATTTATGAAGGCCTGTGCAGGCCAACAACTGATCTTTTTATTCATTTTCACTCATTGCACTCATTTTTGAGTACATATCTTTTTCAAAAACGAAACTTATCTATTTGGAGATATGATAAGCATCGAATGTACTCAAAAATGAGTTAATTGTACTTATTTTTTAAGTACCTATTTTTAAACAGTGTAGTATGTAAACATGAGTTACTTTTCTAATTACAAGATATTATCCAATTTTGAAAGACTATAGCTCCGCAATCAAACAACTTAGAACGCCGTTCTACTTATCATTATGTAGTTTAATTAGTTTGGCAACAAATTTCTCTAAAGTCACTTCTTCACTTACGATATAAACGAGCGCAAACCTTTGCAGATGGCCCTGTGATTCGAGAATTCAAAGCACATGATTTGTATTCTCGATTTACAGAGTAATCTGATTCGGTTTCATTTGATTGATAAACGTCGCACTAAAACTGCACAGTGGGCTATTGGCGACGGGTAGAGTCATCATACATTTGTCCCGTCCGTGTAGAAGGCACCTAAGAGTTTGTTGTGTGTTGTCGGTTCGTGTTGAGAGAGGACAGGGTTTGTCTGGAATCCAAAAAGGTTCCACTCGATTGAGGTTGACGTTACACTCTTTAATCCCTGAGGGCACCTCCACATACACGACGACCCTAATTTTGTATTACCCAACATAACAAATGTTGATCATATGAATCCAAAATTATCTATTTTTCACACAAAAATTTCGCAAAATACGCCAACTTGTCGTATTCTCGCCAAGTCTGGCATCTCCGCTCTCATTCCCCTTTGGAATAATTGTTCCTCCGTTGAAAAATGGGAGTTCGGGGAGTTTCTTAAGTTCCCCCTGCTCCTAAAGCCTTTATTTTCTCCGCGGTAATTCCCGTATCAGGGATTTGGCGAGAGAGGCCCCTTCGCCATCGGTCTTTCTGATGTGACAAACCACACGCGGAAGGGGATCTGTGGTTAAATCCCGGGATTTGGGAGATGGGGAGGTTGCCGGAATTGGGATTTTATCACCGTTATTTGCAAATCATTTATATAATATTTTTAGTTTGTTATTATTTAAAATTCGGGCTGTATCAGAGACGCACGCCTAAACGTTATTTCAGCAGATTATAGAAATACGCCAAGGAAAACCTCGCCAACAAAAAGAAGATACACAAGCTTTTCGAGATTTTTATTTAATTTACTTTGTCTTTCTTGTTTGCCCGGTATACTGTTAAAAATAGGAGCTCAAAAATAAGTAAATTGTACTCATTTTTGCTTGTACACATTCGATGCTTATCATGGCCCCGAATATATTAATTTCAATTTTGAAAAAGACATGTACTCAAAAATGAGTACGGCAATGAGTAAAAATGAATAAAAAGAGTAGAAGTTTGCCTACATATTCTGCTCTCACAAATCCCTTTCAATAAATATCAACAATTACAACCAAGACTTACCGGGAATCGAACCCAGATCCTCGGGCACCGTAGTCCAGTACATTATCTGTTAAACTGCCAGGCTGACTGATAGAAGTTATAAATAGAAGAAATGTTAAAAAGGTGTGGAAAAAGAATGAGAAAGAAGTAAAATTATTGAGTTGTAATAACTCAGTTTTCATTTAAGCAATCGACATCAAATGATGTGGAAAAGCGTCTTCTGAGCAACTATTTTAAGTTTGTGAGGTCGCTTTGTTAAGATGGCTTGAACAGAAGCTGAGATTAGCAATATTAAACTATACTGCTCATTTTTGAAGTACGATTACTTTGAATTTGAGTACGCCATTGCTCATTTACAATACAATTGTACTCAAAGAAAAACGAGTAGATTCAAGTACTCATTTTGAAGTACTTTTTTATTTACAGTGAACCTGCTTTACCAAGGTTTTACACCCATCGGCGTCTAATTCCTTTGTCTATTCCTTCCTTGAACAACGTTAAAATTTATTACCCATTAAACAGATTCTGTGGACGAAAATTCGAGTGTGGCTGGGGGCTAGTAAAGCCTATAATAACAGAATTTAGCAACGACAAATTCTAAAAAAAAAGTGAATATAATGTTATCATACGTTTATATGTTTCAATTTAATTTTCTAAGTTATATTATTCGATTATTTGTTTTAAAATCTGTCAAACCTAATTTTAAAGACCTTGCGGCTAAGCTTTGTACCGGGCTAAGCTGCTGATAATGGTGACCCAGTGGCCATCCAAACCATTATACGAAAGACTTAACTTCCAAACTTATATCCTTAAGCCCATTCTTCGCGAACGAGTAAAACGCGCGTGAGCTTCTCGGTGATTCGATAATTCATACCACGTGGTACGAATCATCGAATCACCGTGAAGCTCCCGCACGTTTTACACGTTCGTGTAGGCGTCTCGAACATTTAACGTTCAATATTTACCTTCGATGGGGCAACATCATTATCACTGTGTAAACACTTTCTGATTAAACACACCCACTGCTTTTAAGACATCCACTCCCTTTGCACATAAAAGTTGGGAATTATAAAGGATTTATAAAGGGGAATCCTTCGCAGCTGCTTTGTTCAGAGTTGAAGGTGAAGGAAGAATCAAAGAGTAAACATCTTTTGAGTTTTGAAATGGGTGATGATGAAACGGATGTGTTATTAAGAAATTCAATTAGTAACTTCTTTTGCTGTTCCGTTTGATGATTGCCCAAGAAAGAGGGATTTGGTGGAGTTGTACTCAGGTTAACGCAATAGCAAACAGAAATTATTAGCTTTTGAAAATTAAATTAAGAATATAGACATTGATTTGTTCTTTTTACTTGAAACGTCCAAAATAAACTGCATGAGATGTCGGGATAGAAAAAGCTATGTTACGATATTAGGTAGAGATTTTAACACATTTTTATTATCCAATACGTACACTGTTATAAATTGGTACTCAACAATAAGTAAAATGCACTTGTTTTTGAGCACATTCGATGTCTATCATGGCTCCGAATACATAAGTTTCAATTATGAAAAATACATGTATTTAAAAATAAGTACAATAGGTGAAAATGAATTAAAAAAAAGCGAATGCTACCCTAAACAGGCTGCTTTCATAAATCACTTTCATTAAATATCGACATCTAAAACCGAGACTTACCGGGAATCGAACCCCCATCTGCAGACACCGCTGACCGTTAAGCTACCTACCAGGGCGACGTGAAGAAGTTATAAACAGAAGTAATGTTAAAAAAGTGTGCTAAAAGAATGGGAAGTAAGATAATTGAATTGTAATGACTCAGTTTTCATTTAAGCAATCGACCTCAAATAATATGGAAAACCATCTTCTGAACAACTATTTTAAGTGTGTCAGGTCGCTTTGTTAAGATGACTTGAATAGAAGCTGAGATGAGCAATTTTAAATCACACTGCCTTTTTTTGCGAATGTACGAGTACTTAAATTTGAGTACGTCATTGCACATTTACGATGCAATTGTACTCAAACAAAAATGAGTACGTTCATGTACTCATTTTTAAGTACCTTTTTTTTACAGTGTACCTTTAAAATGACATACTACTTTTATTTTTATTCCTATTATAAAGTACTAAAATTTAATAAAATATATATGTTTACTGTTGATAACAGGTAACATTTGTCTTTATAAAATCTATTTTCACAAAATGTTTTTTTTTTCTTTGTACCTGTTTACAGAAGCTTTCAATTACATATGTGATTTTTTTTTTATATATGCTCAACATATACCTAAGATTATACTAAAATAAGCTTTTAAAATATTAAAAAAAAAAAAAAAAATTGACTTTCGTTTTAAAAAATAATTTTTTAAACCTATAAAGTTTCTCTTTAAAGCGCTCATTTCAGTAAATTAATAAGTGTCTTTAGTTTATACAGAAAAAATTCAAGTCTGTAACTATAGCCCATTCAGAGAAACGATACATCGAAAATTGGCAATTTAACATTGGTTCTATAGGGGATTCAGGCTCCATTCTGTCGGAATTAGATAAATCTATAAACGTATCACCACACTCATAAGCGTAGAATAAGAGGACCCCCCCCCCCCCCCCACATAGGATTTCAAGTCAAAATTTTCTACCAATATCATTCTATTTAAAAAAAAAAAAATAAGCCCTATTGGGAATTTTCAATTCTTTCGCTGTTGTTCAGATCGTATCTCGAAAAGTAAAAATTCTAAAATTAATTAAATTTGTTGAGAAATGTTTGATAAATAAGAATAATTCATTTTTGTTTCCATCCTATATCAGATCTTAGGCACAAATTATTTCTCGTGCAATTTATGGAAATTATATTAATTTTAATTTTAAATACTAACAAAATCACTAATATCTGAATTCATTATACAATTAACTAGTTATTTAACAAATTAATGATAATTTGCTTATTTTACAGAAGTTTCAAATCAGAAAATAGATTCCCGCACAAGATTTCCGGGTAATTTTTCTCACCCCAAATACAGATAAATTGGCGCCAATGCAGCAAACAAATTAATGACACTATTGAATTGGCGACATTTCAAATTAACAAATAAATGATAAATAAAAATTGCTAATTAATGGCTGTATATTAATTAGCATAATAACTAATTAGCATTTTTATATCGATAAATGTTTTGGGTAGGCAACTAATTGTGCTCTTCCCAGCCCATAATTTTTTAATTGCTACGCCATTGATGCCGTTTTTATCATAATATTTCATATAGATTATTTTAAAGAAGTTTCAAGTCTGAACACAGATTCACGCATGTTTCCGGGTCTTTTTTCTCACACCAAACACAGATGAATCGGAGCCACTGTATTAACAAATTAATGATACCGATGAATTGGCGCTATTTCAAATTAATGATAAATAAAAATCGATAATTAACGGCTGTATATTAATTATCATAAATAGCTTTATTTTTTATATTGGTAAATATTCTGGAATAGGATGTATGAAGTATTATTCATCATATCACTTCATACAGCTCAGTTTAAAGAAGTTTCAAGTCAGAACACAGATTCATGGATAACATTTCCGGGTCTTTTTTCTCACCCCAAACACGGAAGAATCGGCGCCAATACAATAAACAAATGAATGACACCGATAAATTGGCGATATTTCAAATTAACAAATTAATGCTAAATAAAAATTGCTAATTAACGGCTGTATATTAATTAGCATAAATACGAATTAGCACTTTTATATTGGTAAATATTCTGTATAGGGAACTAATTGAGCCCCCCCCCCCCCCCTCCTTTCCCTCCCATAATTTTTAAATTGCTGCGACCCATATTTTTTTTTATTTAATGACGCTAATGAATTGGTGCCATTTAAAATTAACAAATTAATGATAAATAAAAAATGCTAATTAACGGCTGTATATTACTTAGCATTATACAGCTAATTTTAAAGAAGTTTCAAGGCTGGAAACAGATTCACGCACAACATTTCCGGGTCTTTTTTCTCACCCCAAACACAGATGAATCGGCGCCAATGTAATAAACAAATTAATGACACCAATAAATTGGAGCCATTTCAATTAACACATTATATATAAATAAAAATCGATAATTAACGGCTGTATATTAATTACCATAAATATCGATTATTTTTTATATTGGTAGATATTCTGGAATGGGCTGTAAGAAGTATTATTCATCATATCACTTCATACAGCTCAGTTTAAAGAAGTTTCAAGTCAGAACACAGATTCACGCACAGCATTTCCGGGTCTTTTTTCTCACCCCAAACACGGATGAATCGGCGCCAATGCAATAAACCAATTAATGACACCGATGAATTGACGCCATTTCAAATTAACAAATTAATAATAAATAAAAATCGGAAATTAACGGCTGAATATTAATTAGCATAAGTACTAATTAGCATTTTTTTTATATTGGTAAATATTCTGGACAGGGGACTAATTGAGTCCCCCACCCCCTCTCTCTCTCTGTCCCACCCATAATTTTTTAATTGCTACGAAACTGATCACGTTTTCATCATAACACAGATGAATTGGCACTAATGCAATAAAAAAATTAATGACATCAATGAATAGGCGCCATTTCAATTAACAAATTAATGATAAATTAAAAATGCTAATTAGCGGTTGTATATTAATTAGCATAATACAGCTAATTTTAAAAAAGTTTCAAGTCTGGAAACAGATTCACGCACAGCATTTCCGGGTCTTTTTTCTCACTCCAAACACAGATGAATCGGCGCCAATGTAATAAACAAATTAATGACAGCGATGAATTGGCGCCATTTCAACTGAACAAATTAATAATAAATAAAAATCGATAATTAACGGCTGAATATTAGTTAGCATAAATACTAATTAGCATTATTTTTATATTGGTAAATATTCTGGACAGGGGACTAATTGAGTCCCCCCCCCACCCCCCTCTCTCCCACCCATAATTTTTTAATTGCTACGAAACTGATCACGTTTTCATCATAACACAGATGAATTGGCGCCAATGCAATAAAAAAATGAATGACACCAATGAATTAGCGCCGGTGCAGTTTCAAATTAACAAATTAATGTTAAATAAAAATTGCTAATTAACGGCTGTATATTAATTAGCTTAATACAGCTAATTTTAAAGAAGAGTTTCAAGTCTGAAAAACAGATTAACGCACAGCATTTCCGGGTCTTTTTTCTCACTCCAAAACGCAGATGAATCGGCGCCAACGCTGGCGACCAAACAAAACAACCCTAGCGTAGGAAAGGGTGACCAGAGAAGCGTGGTGGCGACCGCATCTGAAAGAAAGCTGCCACAAAACGGGGGGGGGGGGGGGGGGGGGGGGGGGGGATAAAATCGAGGGAAGAGGAGCGGGATCAACTGAGATTGCAAATTGCTTCATATGCCCGTGCTTCCCGGAGGATGAAATAGCCTATAAAAATAAAATACTCCCCGATTTGATACGGTGAAAGGAACCAGACAGCATGTCGCCCGAACCAGAGGATACGATTTTTTTTCCCTCTAGTGTCGCCGTTTTTATTGTGTTGTCCATCATAGGCGTAGGAAGTAGGGGGGCTGGGGGTGCTCGGGCCCCCCCAGGAATTATTTTGAAGGGGCTCAGCCCCCCCTAATATTATACTATTTTTTTTAAAAAAATTACTTAAAAAACAAATTGTAAAAATAGAGAATTGCTACAAAGAGGCATTCGAAAGGAAGCGTCCCTTATTTATTCTAAATGTGTTTTAAAGTGGGGGGGAATTTGCTTTGAAAGCTACAACGCTAAAGCTTTAAAGAGTAACTTTAAGAATAACGTAAAAAACACGCTTTTAAATAAAAAAAAATATATTATTTGTGGACATTTCGTAAGTTATAATCGTATTTCCCATAATTTAATCCCTTTGAAATAATAAACCATCAGATTCATGCACTATTTTCTAAACAGCTTATACAGTTGACATTTCTTCTTTTAGAAAATTACATTTTGTTAAAGAAAGTTAAATAGAGTCGAATTCCTCAAATCTGAAAAAATTCATATTTTAGCGTACAATACGGACATTCGAAATTACTATTAACCTTTTCCTGGTCACTTTATGTTCTAAAGCTGTCCAAACAAAAACGGATACAAGTTAAAACATTTAACAAGTTAAAAACTTGTTTGTAAAAATTTAAGACATTGATTGTTTTTTAATTGTTTAATAGCTCGCAACTCCGTACTATTTTATATTGTATAAAAATATATATATTGAAAAAAAAAATTCAGCCCCCCCTGAAAAAATGAAGTTCCTACGCCACTGTTGTCCATTGAATAAATATAACACTGTGGGATTGGGTAGAGCATGTGTCGTGCTGTATAGTTCCCATAAAATTTGCGTTTAAACTGCTCTGTAAATCCTTCACATACAGATAACCTAGTAGAGAGTAAATAAATGCTGTGTTTTACAACAGTGGGGGCCATTTGGTACTAAAAATAGAGGGGGGCAAGATCAAGAGCAAACCAGAAGCGTGTGTAGCGGGGGGGGGGGGGGGAGTAAACATTTTGACCACCCTTCCTACTGTTAAAATAAAAATTATAATAAATACACTCAATCCTGTTTTTGTGCAGTCTTTTTTTGTGCGATTTTTTTTTTGTGCAATTTTTTTATGCGATTTTGTGTGCGATTTTTTTTTTTGTGGCTACCAATCTGGCTACCGAGACATACAGGGTGCGTTCCATAAGTAATGCGACTGAATTCATAAAAAATTATTTATTCGACATATTCGTACAATTAGTTAAAAATCCTCAAAATAGCACCCTCCTGCGTCGATACATTTATGGAGGCGGTGTTTCCAGGCCTGGAAGGCATCCAGAAAGGCCTTCTCCGTGAGGTCCTTTAGAGCCAATGTAACATGAGCCTGTATGTTTTCAATCGTGTCCCAATGTTTCCCTTTCAGGGCTCCTTTTAAGCGAGGAACCAAAAAAAAAGTCTGGGGGAGCCAGGTCAGGACTGTAGGGACGCTGGGAAACCAGTGGTATATGGGTCCTGGCTAGAAAGAAGGGTCGCGCGCTGCCGAAGTGACATCAAGAACGCATGGAAACTTCATCACGATAACGCGCCAAGCCACAGCTCCTTCCATGTCAACGATTTTCTGGCCAGGACGCATACCCCACTGGTTCGTCAGTCTGCTACAAGCCTGACCTGGCTCCCCCCAGGCCTGTAGCCAGACAATATATTCAGGGGGGGCAAACACTTTTCCAGGTAGGGCAAGGAGAAAAGGATAAAGGATGATGGGGGGGGGGGGGGGGATCAGTCCGTAAAATAATAATTATTTTCATTTTATAAAAGTAATATATTGACGGATGATGTTTATCGCTAGGTGCTATGAAACCTCCAACGCTGTTTTACTTAATTTTCTGAAAATAAAATTTTATAAATAACCTAGCATATTTAACAAGGTAGATTCTTGAATTTAACGCTTAAAAATTATTCAACTTTCATATTTATGTCAAACAAATTAAATATTTACTCTATCTATATTTAGGTGAGCTGACTGCTAAGTGATATAAGACACAAAAATCAAAAAATTACCTTACGTAATTTTCGCTGCCTCGATAAGCTCTATCATTTGGTTGTGTGGGTCCGAATTCAATAGGTTGCTCAAAAATGAATTGATTGTCATTCCTCTTAATATTACAACCAAAGCGAGTTCTACACTTTCAACGCTCATATTTCGGAACACTGTTTTTTGACTTATTAAACTTGACAGCCAATTCTGCCATATTATAGTTTCGCGAAGATGAAACACATAGTAACATTACATCACTTGTACCATTTTCGTCGCTACACACATCCGCTTCCTTGTCCAATCTTGGTCTTTTATTTAAAATACAAGTGTATATCCATAACGTTGAAGGCTTTTTAATATCCGCGCTCTTAAAATCAATCGTGTTATCGTAAACAAACTATTTACCTAAAACGCCAACAACCTATCTGCAGAAAGCAAGCATTTGAGTAACTACTTTTAATCGTTTTATCATTAAAAGTCCCGACTTTTTTGTTGCAATCCATACAAGCCTGCCCAATAGAGAAAAAGAACAAACGCAGCAGGGGTTGGATGGACTTGGTGTTTCACATGCTTACTCAATTTAGAATTTCCTGTTTCACTGTGAAAAATCTATGTCCCTAATGAATGAGTTCGAGTTCTGCTTTGCTGCAGGGGTTGTGTGCATTAGAAAAATTAGCTTTCATTCTGCTGTTTTCCGACGGAACGACGCCTTTTCCCCCTTACATGAATACTTTCTCACCGTAGGGCAAGAGGACGACGGCTACCCATGCCCTACAAGACAGACTACCCCCCACTAGTTTTCAAAGGGATACGTAAGGCGAGAATTGACAACTACCACATGTTGATAATTACTTGTCTTGCAAGGTTCAATTGCTACAATGGTTTATGCTGGAAGTAAAATGAGCGGAGTGGAAGAGAGGGGGGGGGGGGTGAATGGGGCAGTGGAAAGTGTGTGGTTTTGTCCCTCTATGGAAGCTCTGAAAAATGATTATTTTGTTGTTTTTTTTCCGCGTGAAATTCTAAAAAATTGAATTCTTCGACCGTTCTGGGATGGGGTGGGGAGGCAATTTTTTTTCTAGGACGGGCAATTTTTTTTCTAGGACGGGCAATTTATTTTATAGGACGGGCAACGCCCCCCCCCCCCCCCCTTGCCCCCACCTAGCTACAGGCCTGGCTCCCCCCTGACTTTGTTTTTGTTTTCCGGCTTAAAAGGAGCCCTGAAAGGGAAACATTGGGACACAAATGAAAACATCCAGGCTCATGTTACATCGGCTCTAAAGGACCTCCCGGAGAAGGCTTTCCAGGATGCCTTCCAGGCCTGGAAAAACCTCCTCCATAAATGTATCGACGCAGGAGGATGCTATTTTGAAGATATTTAACTAATTGTACGAATATGTCCAATATATGATTTTTTATGAATTTGGTCGCATTACTTAGGGAACGCACCCTGTATACAAGCGTCTAGTGGAACAACAGTCGTCGCAAAAACTGATCACTGTGATTTGTGTGTAAACATTTTGAACATCCTTCCTACTGTTAAAATAAAAATTATAATAAATACACTCATACCTGTTTTTGTGTAGCTTCTTTTGTGCAATTTCTTTTCTGCAATTTTTTAATGCGATTTTTTTGCGATTTTTTTTGTGCGATATATGAAAATGTCAATCAAATTGGAACGTAATTGATTATCTGGCTACCGAGACATATACAAGCGTCTAGTGAAACAACAGTCGTCGCAAAAACCGATCACTGTGACTACATGGTAACTGAAAAAAAGTCAACTCTAAACGAGTGCGAGGTAGTATCTTCAAGTGACGAAAGCGAATTTGAACCAAGTTCGCGTATTGTCAGACTACGAAGGATAATAGTTATATGTTTTGAAAAGTTTTGTGTGTGTGTAAAATAAGTACATATATAAATAAAATATTTAAAAATGTTCGCATGTGTATTTTCTAAATCAGATTCCCTAAAGGTTTGGCGAGATTCCAAGTAGTTGTCAAGCCTCGTGTCTTGGTTTCGTTTAAAAAAGCAATTCCTAGTTATTTCGTAAGGTTTTGAGTTATTTTCAATGTGAGACTTTTTTTTATGCGGTCCCTATCCACCGCACAAAAACAGGTTTGAGTGTATTGCACTTTTATATATACTCACTACATTGTTTTGGTGCTTAGTATACACCAACATTTAATGCTTAGTTTCAACCATTTTACGGTGCTATCACGGATACCATTTAGTGGTGAAACGTTGCACCAAATCTCATAACGTTGCATAAAATTCAAATATGAGTTTTCTTAGTAGTAGTATTTTTGTAGCGAAGCTGGCAACCATAGATTTTTATACTTTTCTTTGACAAGTCCACCGATCAGGTTCGAACTAGGAATCCTCTGATTCATAGCTGAACGCATTTATCCAATGGGTCACGGTGGCCCTTATTCGTCGTTGTCTTTCTTGCATGGGATTTCTCGGCTTGTTGAAGTAGCGACAGCGAAAATTTCAGTTGCGGTTAAAGAGGTTGAAACATTTATCGCTGAAACCTCCGCTTATTCCCCATAAAGGATTTTTGGTTCAACATAGATTCCACAATAATATGGTGTTAATTTTTCTTCAGACCTCTGTTTTGCACCAAGATATGGTACATCGTTGAACTGAAATTTTTAACCAATTAATTTTTAGTGCATGAATTTTTCTTTTTTAATGAAATAATTTTTTTTCGTTTTCTCTTTGCCCCTGGATTGCTGAAAAAATATACAAAAAAATCATACGTGCCTATTTAATTAAATAATTAATTAAAACCGTTGTGTAGCTTATATGCAACATCATGTGTCATTACTAAAATAATTTTCAAAAAGTATCAAAATATAGTTAAATACAATCTAAATACCTCTGGTATCAGCTATGATTTTTTTGTAGAGCCAGATTATACTTATAAGCAATAAAACAATTTTCGAAAACTTCGCCTACACGAATCTGTTTTAGAACAACAGACCTCGAAGCAACTGATTGCCTTAATTACAATAATTTTTATAAAGATAAGAGACCTAGCGGCGGTTTAAGAACTAGACACATAGTTCCCTACGTGACAGTACTATAATAGTAAACATAAAACTCAATAGATGCAACTAGATGTAATTTTAAAGTTGTGTAGCATATATGCTACACTATGCCCTAGAGGGTTAACAGTGTACATTTTGTATTTAAATTATAATTAACAAATATTAACGAATAAAAATTTTATTGGCAACTTTTCGCTATTCCTTAATATTAACCTGAATCCATACCATTCTTAGAACACAGTTTGGCGTCAAAGCCTTCCAAGAAGAGCAATCTTCGAAGCACAAAGTAAACCCAAGTGTCGACTTCTATCAACCCCACCACCTTCTCGAATATCGTAGAATATCGTATGAATATAAATGGGGAGTGGGTTTATCTTCTCAGCTTTCAGCGGTTGGAATCACAGTCAATGAATGCGTAATGCCCCCCCCCCCCCCTCAAACCCCCCACTCCCCCCCGCTCCCATTCATCATCCTTTTCCGGGAACAGGAGCGGCGACAAAGAGAGGGTTTCCAGTTTCCCAAAAGCATTATTCCGGGAAAAGAGGGATAATTTGAGAGGGTTTTCTGCCTAATTAAATGGTTCGATTAGAGTAATTGATAATATCGATATTTTGATGCGTTTCGATTGAATTCAGTGTGGATAGTGTGTGCGCAATAGTAAAATGTAATGAATTATCTGTCAATGAATATTATATTTATTGTTACAATGGACATAGATGATAGGGTATGCGAATGGGCGAATGGTGAGAGCCTATGACTCGACACTTTTTGAGTGCCCTGTACGGGTGTACACCGTAAAAAAACTTGTGCTTAAAAATTAGTCCATGTAAGTACTCGTTTTTCTTTGAACAACTGCATCGTAAGTGAGCGATGACGTACTCAAAATTAAATAATCGAACTTTCTCAAAAATGAGCAGTGTGGTTTAATATTTCTAATATAAGCTTTTGTTCAAGCCATCTTAACTGGGCAACTGGGGGCCCGACATTGGACTAAGACAGCTTCCACATACACCAATCCCTTCTGCACGGTGGATTATTTTTGGTGAGCGAAATGAACGAATCTCACAACTCTTCGATTACCAGATCGGTACACTGTTAAAAGTAGGTACTCAAAAAGTAAAATGTAATAATTTTTGATTATATTCCATTCTTATCATAGATCCGAATACATAAGTTTCATTTTTGAAAAAAACATGTTCTCAAAAATGTGTAAAATAAATAAAAAGAGCAGTAGTTTGCCTTCATAGGGTGCCTTCATAAATCACTTTCAATAAATTAAAAAAATTACAACCAGGACTTTCCGGGATTCGAACCCAATCCATCTACCTGTTGTCGTCCGCATCGAAGTCCAATTCCTTATCCGCTGTACTACCAAAACGACGTGAATAACTTATAAACAGAAGTAATGTTAAAAAGGCGTGGCAAAAGAATGGGAAATAAGATAATTTAATTGTAATAATATAGTTTTCATTTAAGCAATCGCCATCAAATAATGTGGAAAAATCATCTTCTGAACAACTATATCAAGCTTAACGTTTAAATTTGAATGTTTGCATTATTAAACTGACATCCAGCTATTATTATATCGTTACCTTAAAACAACCTTATGCTCCAATCCTAAACATTTAGAGACATTTGTAAAAGGCTTTTCTTGCTAATTTAAAATAATTATGTACCATTCGGGAAACACGTCTAAACGGAAATAATTGCCTTTTCTTTAATCGCGTTTAATAAATTAATCAGCAATATTTCTTAAGCATGCATAATCTTAACGGCAGTGCAGGGCCATAACACTAAAAGACAATACTTATTCAAAGATGCGCTCACTAATTTTATGACTTGCAATAACTCTTCATTTAAAGACGGGATATACCATTAATTAGCATCACACAAGTATGTGGTTTTCGGGAATAGATTAAAGCTAACCCCACTAGGAAATAAAGAAAAAACGGGTTGTTCTTTATAACATGTTATTTTTAAACAATTCGTTCTCGTAGTTAAGCAAATGTGTTCTTTTTGTAACCCATTCTTATCTGATATGTCCGTTAAACGGATTGTTCGTAATAACATGTTATTTTTAAACAGTTCGTTCTCGTATTCAAACAAATGTGTTCTTTTTGTAACCCATTCTTATCTGATATGTCCGATAAACAGATTGTTCTTAATAACATGTTATTTTTAAACAGTTCGTTCTCGCATTCAAATAAATGAGTTCTTTTTGTAGCTCATTCTTATATGATCTTTTCATATGATAACATGACCTTTAAAAAAGCATGTTCTTCTGATGAAATTACCCAAACCACTACCTAATTCTTAAGCAATCGAATAATCAGATGTCATTACTAATAATACTCGATAAAAAAAAGTAGTGTAATTTTTAACCGACTGAACAGCGTGCCAACGAAAACTCCAAAATAAAACCGCAAGAAACTTTAAATTAGAATCGCCAAATCACGTGCTAAGGAGAGAGGTTTTCAATTCGACTGTTATGTATTTTTTTATGTATGTTTAAGCAAGATTTTGGTTCTAATTCAGATATTTGGACAATTTTTTTTTGTTGGATAGGGGATGTTTCATTTGGGAGCCATTTAAAAAATATATCCGGTTTTCCGGCATTTAAGTATCCGAAATTCTCAATGAAAAAAAAATATCGTCCAATTTCGGAAATTCTTTTTTTTTTTGTTGGGTAGAAAAAAATCTACTTCGGCAAAATCCGCAAAAAAAAAAATCGGTTATCCGACTGTTATATATCCGGAAATGTCGATTAACTGGAGTTTTTTTAAACAATGTATCATATTTTAAAATATTTTCATTGTTTTACAGAAGTTGTTTAATAATGGCATTTCGTTTAACCAGCATTTAACCATCGTTTAACCAGCATTTAACCATCGTTTAACCAGCATTAGCAGGGGCGAAGCACCCTGCTAAATTAAAAACTAAAAAGTGAAAAATAAAATAATCTTTTTTTTTTTTAAAAAAACCCTACTTTTAAGAAAATGCACTATAAATTAAAAAATAAGTTTTAATTTTAACGAACCAGTTGATAAAATGGATTTATTTAATATCAATTTTATACTTATTACAACTTTTTGAAGTTGGTGCCAATTTACAAAAATCATACCTAAATTTTACGCCGAATTAAAAAAGTTGTAATAAGTATAAAATTGATATTAAATAATTCCATTATTTCAACTTGTTCGTAAATTAAAAAAATATTTTTTACTTTTTAGCGCATTTTCTTAAAAGTCGGTTTTCTTTAAAAAAAAATGATTATTTTATAGTCATTTGATTTCTACTGTTGACCCCCTACCCCCAGTGCAACACGGTGTCAAATGACCCCGTACCACACTGGTGTTTAAAATTCGAACCGGCATGGGGTCATTTGACATCGTGCAGACATCCACAAGTCGGATACAACACACAAAATGAGCTTGGTGCAAGTACTTAAAACTTCCTATATTCGTCCCTCCTCAAAGTTCCGTTAATATTTCGGGGAAGAAACAAACTTTCGGGAGGAGATAAACAAATTTTCAAGAGAGGGGGGGGGGGGGGGTGGGGGGGGGGAGGGACCAAACATAAACAAAAAATGATAGAAGGTCAAAGTCGCGCCCTGATCCTATCATAAAAGAGCGTAAAAATTTACATTCAAATCAGGGAGACAGTATCTTGATTAAATTTTTTTTTTTATTTATGAGTAAAATTAACTTGCGTTAACGAATCTTTAGATGAATCGATTCATTGTCTGCCGCCGTAGAATACTGGTTTACAACGATGGAGTGAGAAAACATAATTTGAATGCGACTAAACACAACACAACTTATAATTAACATAGTTTTTATAAATTACGAGAGAATGCGATAAAGTTCAACCGTAGACTAGCTATCTTTTGAACAATGTAATGACTTTTCAGCACCGGAATTGCTCAGTATAATTCTATGTACGAAGTTCCTGCCGAAGAAATGACAGTTTTTGAAATTGGGGATGAATGAAAACCAATTGAATGAATAATTTGTCATTTATTTGTAAAATATATGTTAAAATAATAATTACTGGTAGTACAGAAAAGCAAAGTAAAATATTAAAGAAAATAATATAAGGTTTTAAATGGGAGGTCGAGAACCAAACACGAAAAAAAAAGGTAAAAAGATCAAAGTCACTCGTCTCATAAAAGAGCGGGAAAAAATTACATTCTAACTAGGGAGACACTGTCCTGATTACAAAAAATTATTTAAGAGTAAAATTAACATACGTTACTGGGCCTGATTACCGAATAGGCCCCATTTTATATAAATATTTAACACTCTTAACATAGTTTGCTACTAATTTTATCTTTAAAAAGTGGTATTACTTTACTAACTTTAGCAAAAATAATTTTCTACTTGTGTTTAATTTGTACGAATATTGGAAAAAAAAAATCAAAAACATACAGAATATTAGGAATATTCATTACTTATTAATTTTTTTAATATATTTATAATATGTTTCGCTTTAATGCCATTCAGGGGCAAGGATTTTAGTGCATGTAAAAACTCGATTTGATGTTCCAGAGTTTATTTGAGAGCAATAGGGCCCCCCATTTAAGGCGGTCTTCCCTTGATTCAA
The DNA here is from genome assembly GCA_963932185.1 of Troglohyphantes excavatus. Lineage (NCBI taxonomy): Eukaryota > Metazoa > Arthropoda > Arachnida > Araneae > Linyphiidae > Troglohyphantes > Troglohyphantes excavatus. Next base: position 61,421,710 of record OZ010670.1, read on the forward strand.
AGTCTTAATCGGGTCCTGTGTTAATAGCCTGCCGTCGTGTAATACCAGAGAGTTGTAATATTAAATAGAAAGCGCCTTCAATACCAGACTCTCGTGAGGCCGCGGTGTCAACATTGAAAAGAAAAACCCACATCACGTGGTTCTAGCGCTGCCACATTTGGCGTTCAGACATCTGCAGGAGTTCCAAATTCGGCGCACTTTCTTCTCTTTTGGTAATAAGGAGTTCTGTTCGTATTCAACTTCCTAACATATATGTACGTATTTACTTGTTATCAAACAATATGCGCTAAATATTTCCTCTTCATTAACGAAACGAAAATATTTCATTTCTGTTCAATACTCGAAGAAGCGAAACTCTTCATATTTCTCAGGTTTTATTGTTCATATTTTCTTATTGAAGTATACAAAATAACAATTGAAAGAACTTCGCTTATGGTAAACTTTTTACATAAAAACGTAATGCAATTTTTTCAAAACTACAAAGTAAGAAAAATCTCCTTAATATATCTGTTAAACTCCCTTAAATTGTGCCACTCGTTCAAAAAAAAACTATATTTAAATACAAAATTAAACACAAAACCATATTCCAATACTTCGATCTCGTTTAATTCTTAAAGTCGCCAAGGCCTGCCAAGTAATATTGGCGCATGAATGAATTGGCATTTCCACGTATCACGTGGTTTCAATGATGGACACACGGAAATCAGCATTTTTATTCCTCTATTTGTATCCTTACTCTATGTGTAATACTGGTTTACAATTATAGAGTGATAAAACGTATGATTTTTTTCTCCAAAATTACCAATTTTCAGTGTGCGTGATACGTTTTAACTAAGGAAATAATTTATTATTTATTATTTATTAGACACCCAATGTTGTCAAGGGGCCCTAAGGCCCGTCCAGACAACTCAATAAAACTACATATACAATACAGCAACATACACAATACAACATTTTAAAAACTACATGCACAATAAAATACATACATTTTAAAAACTACATGCACAAAAAAATACATACATTTTAAAAACTACATGCATAATAAAATATATACTTCATAAGTACAGATAAAGTTAAAATAAAAACAAAGACGACAAGAAAGTCTAACAGAAACATCCATTTCATATTTCAGCAAATACATTATATCAAACTTTTAAATACGTGGTCGATTGACCCCGTGACGCACTTACGGATAGTTACTGCACGGGGTTAAATGACCCCGTGTTGCACTTGTGGATAAATACGGATAGGACAGTCCGCAGTGAACGTGTTAATCATAAAAGGGGCGGAACTTAAAAAATGTAATGAACTTAAAATATATTGAAATGTGTTTTTAGTTCTATCCTACAGTATAAAAAAAAAGGTATTTAAAATGAGTACCTGGACATGCTCGTTTTTCTTTGAGTACAATGGCGTCTTAAATGAGCGATGATTTACTCAAATTTAAGCAACCGTACTTTCTCAAGAATGAGCAGTGGGATTTAATATTGTTTATTTCAGCTTTTATTTAAGCCATCTTAACAAAGCGAACTGACAAACTTAAAACAGTTATTCAGAAGATGGTTTTCAATATTTTTTTTATGTCGGTTACTTAAATGGAAATTTATTACAACTCAATTATCTTACTTCCCATATTTTTTTTGGAATAACTTTTTGACATTTCTTCTTTTTATAATTTCCTCACGTAGCCCTGATAGTACAACGGATCCTCAAGCACCTCAGCCCAGTACCTGAGGATCTGGGCTGGATTCACCCTAAGTCTTCATTGTAATGTTGCTATTTATTAAAAGTGATTTATGAAGGCAGCCTAAGTAGGCAAGCAACTGCTCTTTTTATTCACTGTACTCATTTTTTAATACATGTATTTTTCAAAAATGAAACAAGTATTCGAAGCAATGATAAACATCGAATGTTGTACTCAAAAATGAGTACATTGACTTATTTTTAAGTACCTATATTTAACAGTGTGATAGAAGGGGCAGAACTTAAAAAATATAATGAACTTAACCCTTTGCACTCCGATGTCGCCTCTCAGGCGCCAACATAACAACCAGTTCTTTTGTTTCCCTGTTCTTTAAAATAAACGAGAACAGCATGATATTGTGTTTAGAACATCAATCTTTTTATCAACTTGTTCTCTGGCAAATACAAAACAGATCAGGATTTTTTTTCCCTTTATGAGTATAAAAAAAATATGTGGAAAAGAACGTAAAGAGAGGAATAACTGTTCCATAGAAAGAACACATATAGCAAAGTTTTCTTGGTTAAAATATATTCAAATGTGTTTTCAGTTCTATCCTAATGCCACGCCCTTAGCATCCACGACGACCCGTATACAAAAATAGAACAAGTTCTTTAAAAACGAACCTAATCTGAAAGTAACTGTTCCTATAAAATAACGCAATTACAACATCACATACTCCCCACGTAACTTGTCCCCTACATGAAATATTTGTACGAATTATGTCATTCTTTATGGGACTGCAGGGTCCTCCTCGTCGCAGCTGCTGCAAGTTTCAGAAACAAAACAAAAAATGGAGACATGTAGGATGTGGCTTTCCTTTATTGGTTCTAATAGAGTCGTACTGAGAGTTTATGACCGCCGTTATGGGGGATCGTGCATGATTAGGCGCTAAAATGGCGAGAGTTTCAACTTTAGGGTAATTTGTTTCGTTATTAAGCAACTTTCGCTTAAATTTGATTACAGAATTTTAGAAGATTGGAAAATGGGTAATCTCCATAGAACCGATTTTGGATCGTAATTTTTAAAAAAAAATTTTACCGGTACCCGCTTTTTCGATGCTGGCAATATTAAAACTGTTTTGTGATATAGATTAGAACAAAGAGACGGGACTAAGGCCTTTTCATCGCAATTAATTATCAGAGTGACACTGTTATGCAGTTCAGTTAGTGTGAGGAGGGGTGCTAAGTCAAATACTAGCTGAAGACTTTCAGGTAGCCGAATTTTTTTTTGCATGAAGTGGGAATTTAAACAATTGAATAATTGTTTATTATTAAAATACTGGTAAAAACATTAATGCTATTTATATTTGAAATTTTGTAATACCGGCTAAATAACATTAGTTTTATACCTTACATTCATATTAAGCCTTTTTCTTGTACACTTAAAATTATGAGTAATACCTTATAAATTCGATGGTTCTTACAGATTTATAAGGTATGAATTTGGGTGAGGTCGAGCCAAAAATTCGGAAACGTATATTGCAAACACGTGTTGTAAATGGGGTCCTCTATCAGTGACGCCGGTAGGACATTTTACCACGAGTGCGTATTAACTACCTCTCTCTGACGTCACAATTTGCGCCATTATTAGTCCAATGGTGAATTTATTTGATCTTCGAATGTCTGAGATTATCTATTGGGTTGGAGGGAAAGTTCTGTCGTATTTTAAATAGGCAGGTGATTTTTCTTGTAAATAAAAAGAACATCTGGCTAGTGAGTCAATAGGATTTGTTTTTGTTTTTTTAGCTGCTGTATAATATAAAAGGTGCCCTTTTTTACCGTTCATCATTTACTTGTGATATTTAAAGTGAAAAACATGTCAGTAGATAAAGTGCATTTACGACACTACATTTTATATGAATTCCAAAAAGGAAGCAATGTATCGGTTGCATGTAAAAATTTATGTGCGGTATTTGGAAAAGATATTGTAAATGTTCGTACTTGTCAAAGATGGTATAGCAAATTTAGTTCCGGGGATCTGAACCTCAAAGAAATTTGCGATCCATGTTGAAAAATAATCCACATTTAACAAGTCGAGAAATTGCAGAAGAGTTTGGCATTCAAACTTACAACTGTTGGAGATCACATTAAATCTGTTGGGTTTGTGTTAAATCAAAGTGTTTGGGTTCCACATGAATTAACGGAAAAGAATTTGTCTGATCGTGAAAGAATGTGTTCATCACATCTGATTAGACACAATGTGGAGACGTTTTTGGACAGGTTGGTTAATGGAGATGAAAAGTGGATTCTTTACGAGAATATTAAGAGAAAAAAATCTTACTGCAAAATTATCTAACGGGAAAAAAATTCACGTCTTTTGAAAGTGTTTCTAAAAGGCAGTTGCTGACTATTTTAACTCCAAGGATGAGAACTTCTACAAAACAGGAATTCACAGGTTACCTGAAAGATGGCAACAGGTTGTAACAAATAACGGAGCATATATAATTGATTAATATTAAACACATATTTTTATAAATGAATTCAAATATTTTCTTTAAAATACGACAGAACTTTCCCTCCAACCCAATAGTATTTAAAAAAAAATTGCATGCAACAGGGTAACGCTATAAGCAATAACAGCTCGTTCCTCAAACTTATTGCTATTCACCCTGCTGTTGGCCCGTTTATAAGGCACTTGGTCGAACTAAAATTGTTCGACCGGGGTCCAAGTATTTTGGTAAAAATAACAGGATAGAAATATAACTGTTTCGTAAAAAGAACGAAAGTACTAAAAAATTTATTCGAGTACCTTTATGTAGGTTATTTTGCAAATTTATAAATAATACTTAGTATTATTTCTCGGCATTAATGTTAGTGTTCCAGGGTTATAAAAAAATTCCGATATATTTGTGGTTTTTTTTTCTTGCAAGAAGCACGCAGAAGTGTCAACTAATTAGTTACATACCTAGAACATTTACCAATATTTAAAAAAAAATGACAATGAGCAATTAATTAAAAATTATATGTTATTTAGACATCGTTAATTAGCATTATTTTTTTAATTACTTAATCAATTGCATACATTTCTTAAGATTATTTTGTGAAAATTTTTCAAAACTATGAGAAATGCGACTAAACACAACGCATCTTATAATTCATATAATATTCATAACTATTCATCATTCATTCGTTTATCAGAATATGTACGAAAACCCGGCCGAGAAAATGACAGCTTTTTAAATTTGAATTACTCTCTGAATGCCTCATTCAATTAAAAAATAATTATTATTTGTAATATACTTTTATAAATAATTAATGGTAGAAAAAATTATAGTAAAATTTTAAAAGTTTTGAGAAAGTAAAATTAAAGTTTTCAATATTTTGAAAGGTATATATTTTGTAATACAACACTAATTTTTTAAAATATTTTTTTGAAGTACAATGCTATTTTTTTTAAACTTATGAAACAATACACATTTTTCATTGCATATACCCACTTCTCATCTGACGAACCACCACTGTAAACGTATTTGATTGGTTTGGTTTTGTTAAATAACGTCGCACTAGAGCTGCACAGGGGGCTATTGGCGACGGTTAGGGGTCAATCTCGAAGGAAAGACCCGGAACACATACACATTCATACATGCACTTCGTTATTTTAGAACCATGGTCAGATGACCAGGAAACACCTGAACTGGCACCCAACGCCTTCAATAGACGTCGGGACTTTGGACCCCGATCAGATGTATCGTGCACCAGTCCCGTATACACACCATAGAAATGTATGAAGACCTAGAAGGAGGAAGGGTAGAGAAGCCGATGAAGTCTGCAAGGGCGAGAAAACGGGGTAGAGTTGGCGAGAAACGGGGAAGAACGGGGTATATGGCTGCCAGATTGATGACATTTATCGCTTGCTTTGGGTTTTGCTTCAACTTTGACAACGCTTGACGTTGTTTTACATAATAATTGCATTATATAGTATTTTAATTACGGCAATATTTTAGGCATTAAAACCATAAAATAACAAAAATTAGCGTTAAAAGTTAAAAAATTATGACCACACATGTGGTTGTATAAAACTTCTAAAGATTAATATTTCCCTTTAAAAGC